>OY856415.1:262626253-263143753 GCA_963693085.1 Alisma plantago-aquatica | reverse complement strand
AGCCGCCAATACCAAGGCAAGCAAGCAATAAGGCTACGACATAGTGGAGTTGGAGATATATACCTACTGAGTACGGTTGAGAGGAAAAATGTCATGAACGTTGTCCACTAAATACGAGAGGAAGCAAATCGGATAAAAGATAATTTAGAAGAGTACAAAGAAAAGGAAGCGGAAGTGGCACGCAAAGAGCAGGATTCACAGTCCGCACAAACCAACCGTCCACAGCAGATCACGTCCCTATATATATATACATATATGTGTATATATATATGTATATGTGTGTATATATAAGTATATATGTATATATACATACACACACACACACACACACACACACACACACATATATATATATACATACATATATATACTTATATATACATACATATATATACTTATATATATATATATATATATATATATATATATATATATATATATATATATATATATATATATATATATATATATATATATATATATAGACACACATATATATACATATATATATATATCTCATTATAGAACAACACTATATGGTTATGGAACAAATAAGATTTTCAAATTTAAAAATCATGGTACAATATGACAACAATTCTTGGTCACTATAGTTATATCAACAAAAAAAAATATGAATAAAAACTTCACTACATTATTCTCTTTCACCTGGTATATGTGAGTTATCAAAGAGACTTTCACATCATGACCTTTCATAACATGTAAGGCGTTATGTTACAGGAGTTTGGTAAATTAAGTGTGAAACTCTTTAGTTCTCACACAAAACATATATAAGAAAGAATCTCATTTTTTATTCCTCTCCAAATTGGTTCAAACATGACCTCCTATATTTGACCACAACCCAATTACCATTGAGATTGACCCTTATTGGCTTCACTCCGATATGTATATTGATATACATAAGTCTATTCAATTGTTGTTGTTGTTTAGTTAGACATCTGGTAGTTGTATGTAATTATGGAATGTTTACTAACGTGATATTAATAGAAAAAAACTTGGTTCGTTGATTTGAATGATATTATTTCTATTATTCTTTTGTGATGCAATACGATTAACCATAGTTTCCGATTACATGGTTCATCAATTAGAACTCTTGCGTGATGTTTTGCAATGAGGTTAAAGTAGTATTTTAGTAGAAACATTGTTTTGAGTTTGAAAGGTCATAAGGGATCTGGTTTTGAGTGTTGTGCAATTATGATTTTGACTATTATCGCATGATGTTCTCATCCGGGCATCTAACATCCAGACATCTATATTAGTATTAGTTTGTCTTTCTATCAATTTTCTTTGGAAAATGATTTGTTCTCATTATACGATATTGGCCTTACTTAGATAGATCGTTACATATAGTGTAAAGTTTCAATACTTCCAATGCCTTTTTTCTTTAATTTATTTACATTTATGATGTTGGATATTGTTTTTCTTGAATTCTCATACAGTTTTCTCAAGAGGATGATATTTAGAACCAAACCCTAGCCATTAGGATTCACTATGACAAAGATATATTTTTTATGAAGTTAAAGCGATATTTTAGTGTTGTGGATATAGTTTTGATTTTAAAAGGCCACAATAGATATGGTCTTGATAAGTGATGAAGCCATGATTTTTAGTTTGGTGGGACACCTAATGATTTAACCTTAAACATAAACAGTTAATATTTATAACACCTAATAATATAGTGTAGAACATTATGTAAACATGTTGTTTATATGTCTAGACAATACATAATGTGAAAAAACGTACAACAATATATAAAATGCCATTGGTAAAATATTTATTGAATGAAGAGGAGTTCATTGAAAATATATATTCATTAATTTAATATTAGAACAAAATTCTCCCTTTTTCTAATAAGCTCTATGAATAAGATCTTGAACATTACATTGTAGATGATATGGGTAACCCTCAACACAGAACTTGGATCTATTTATCATTTTACATAAATTGACTAGCCTTTCATGATCTCGATGTTGGTTTACATTGACGCATTATAAAATAACTCATTTTGTCATGATCTTGTTATGGTAAGGTTCTCCTCAATAATATTTCATGACCACTGAGTATAATATTAGAAAACACATATAGGGATATCTTATAATCTAGAGTTAATATGTTAAAATTAATAGACTAGTACTTGTACTTTCAATTATGACATATGAGTCCAATGAGTAATATCAATAACAATATCAAATGTATAGTCATTCTAACAATTAAGATGTTTCTCCCATAGAGAGTCCTCTTTATTATGATTGAAAATTTCTCATGTATCATGTCTTGTCGTATTTGTATTGTACTTATGTCTAGGATATATATGTGTATAATTTCAAAAACTGGACATGCCAAGTCAGAATAGAAGAAATTTGTGCACCCACAACCTATATGGTGGTGGCCAACGCTTACATAGATTTACCTAGGATTGCATGATAATTTTATGACACCATGTAGATCAAACCTGGCGTATAGAAAAATTAAAAAGGTCATAGTGCAACGTATCTTTTCTTCCATACCGTCCAACATAGATGTCTCATTTATTCCATAACTTAGATTGCAACAACCACATTAGTAATTGTCAACCACAAATCCTCCTTTGATCTCGAGTGATTTCGATGAGGTATTGTGGCTTGCAGTTTGCGGCTATGCAGATCAATAAAAGGCATCGACTGACCATATGTCAATGTCGATAAGGGTAGGGCACGAACTGACAAACTATATTCAACCTAATAATGATATGATTTTTTATAAAACTAACATTATATTAATTGGGGTGGATGGTTCAAGCACTTGCCCACCTTATACTAAAACTTAGCTACACCACTGTCTTGGGTGTCTTAAAATTATGATCTAGATAATTATCACACAATGTTCTTATCACTAGCATCTAGTATTTTCTAGTCTAAATGTCATTTTTCCATGATAAATGACATCTTCTCATAATACAATGTTAGCGTTACAAATATTAATCTTTACATCTCATCTAAAATTCAATGCTTTGAAAGACTTTTCTCTTTACTAGTTTTTATTTATTCACATTTGCAATGTTGGATATTGTCAACTCATATTGTTCTCTCAGAAGGACAAGATTTAGAACCAAACCCTAGCCATTTAGATTGGCTATGACCAATATATATTTTCAAATTTGATATGATTATGGTTTGTTTTATGTCCTTTGACCTACTTATCTTTCATGTATAAATGTGGCATGCTTGGTTCATAGAAAAGGAATTAGGATAATCTATCAAATAGGATGGGATGGAAGGTATATGTGGAAGATGGGAAGTTTAATGATTCCATTATCTGTTAGGATGAAATTATAGACCTACTGGCAGCTTTACTGTAGTTATTATAGTTGTCAATCTAATAATGTACCAAATTTTGATGGTAATCTAGATTAGTGAATATCACCATGGAATGATATATAATTATACCTCAAAATATTTCTCATATTCAAAATATATTTTCACCATGAATCCTCACAAGCAATTTTCAAAAAATGAACTCAAAATCAACAAAAAACAACCACAAATAATGTAAAATACCTATAATTCATTAGTCTACTATTTCTTCATCAAAGCAAGAAAATATGTCACAATTTATTATTCTAAAAAATATAACTATCCTTTTTTAATTCTATATTTCTGAGTAATAAAAAATTTAAATATACAATTTCAACACATGTCGTCACATGAATAAGTCAAAAGAATATAAACAAATCACCAGGCCACACATATATAGAAGTTAAGCCTACAAAAATATAACATCCATGTAGAACTCCAAATAGAATGTATTCTGATACTTCTAAATGTAACTTTACTTGTATCTCTTATATATAAATTTCTTAAACATATTTCATGGTCTTCTTTGCAATTGAAAAGAATGCACGACATAGATATTCATTTCTACTCAATTGCACTATTGCATCAATCTTCTCCCCCTTAGTGAGATTGCTTTGTTTCCAAATTTCATAACCAATATTTCTTATTCTTTCTAAAATTTTGTCCTCAGATGCTCATTTGTTTTTTATTACTACTATATATTCTTCCCCAATATGCTTTGCTACATCAGCTAATACATTCTTAAGGTTATAATCATTTCTTCTTTTCCTTTCCTCAATTATTTATTGTTCAATTTACTAGGACCAAAACCAATTATTGGAGAATATCATTGGCGTCATGACTATCATCGATATCTTCAACATTTAAATTGTTCGTGTTTTGTTGTTGGTTATTCACATTTGTTTTCATATCCTCTTCATTTTGTGTATTTTAAGCAGTTGTCCAATCCTTCCCAAAAATAATGTAGTTAAAATGGGGCAAGTTCTTATTTCTTTGTGAATATACTTTGGGATGACTAAATCATTAACAAATATCATATTTTATAGTATGTAAATTATAAGATCAACTATTAAAATAAAATCTTTCTTACACAATGTATTTGTTCCAAAATATTTTCTTAACTTCAAAAGAAGTGTATTGTCATGATATCCAAACACATCAACACTCCCATGTAATATGTCATATATTACATTTAATGCTTTCTTTATCACCTTTATCTACGATTCAATATGTAGCTTCACTACTAAACCACAAGCTGATAGCTTTTGTTCAAGATCTCTTTTTAAAATAATCAAAATCCTAGGCTTGATATCGTTATCAACTTTGCATCTTCTATAAATAGCCATCTCTACTAAATTGTTAATAAAAATTTCCTCCACGTCAAGTTTCCAAGCTCTGTTTTGGTTCTTCTTTGATCTCCCTCCATTTAATCCCTGATCTTTGAATTATTGTTTTGTGATAGGTGATCTATTACTACTAGAATAATCTACTGACGAGCTTGCTTAGTGTTATCTAGAACTAAATCATATTAATGACATGCATATAGTTTTAGAAATGTTTAGAATAATATTAATATAAAATGTGTCCCAGTAAAAATAGAAGATTTTGTATGAATTTAATATAACAATATAAATATTTGGTGAAAAGGCTAAAGATGATAAGTTGAGTTTCAATCTTTGACTACCATTTTGGTCAACATATTTAATTTCGAATGCCCATGAGAATGGTGACCAAGATATAGACTTCAAAAAGAAAACTTTCAATGTGGTTCTTATAATTTCTTTGGTTTTTCTTTTTTGTGAAGAAAAATAACAAAATAGTTGATCATATTTGTGATTAGGCTAGTAGGTCAACTATTTTAATATCTTCTACTCATTTAATCTAAAATAGAAATTGTTTACTAAAATTATATTGTTGGGTTGTAGTATGGATCTGAAGTGATTGACAAGAATAGGAAGAGAAAAGCACATGTTGGATTTCTTTTGAAGTTGTAGTTATGATTAATCAAGGATATAAAATACAAATCACATGTTTCATAGCAATGCATGTTCAGATTATGACTGTTGACAAGGAAGACTCAATACTATTGAAAATGCAAATATTTTTTATGAAATACCGATGCTTTTCCTTATAGTCTCAATAACAAATCCATGGAATCTCTGTCAATGAGAAGATGTGCAACAACTATGTTATCCATGCAGGATTCAGTCTAATATTGAGTATTTAGTTCGTCTATTTACTCATAAGAGGTGTCATACCAAAAAAAAATGGTAGTCAATGTTAGGGTTCGAGGTGTAGAAAGAGTTTATACTGCCTAATATTTAGGAGAGTTGTGGAACAAAAAATACCTTTCCGAACGGGGGTAATCGTACCTTCTAGTTATATTTACACAAACGAACATCAAATTTGGAATTCTAGTGGGATTCAATACCTACATTATCTATTATTTTGTTAATAAAATATATTGTTAGTTTATATTATTCTCCTAGTTATGGCTTCAATTAGCCCAATACACTCTTTTAGATTCTATAACAGTATCCACGTGATTATGTACTTTTCAATTGATAAAAATATATTTGCACGTTAGAACATTAGCCTCACAAAAAGAATAATCATTAAAATAGGTTCTATCTGAAAAATAACTAAAACCAGAGTTATTTTTATGTGCATCATCGATTACTGGGAAGAGAAAAATAAACTATTTCTCTACTATAACTAATATAATACTCAACTCATCACCATGATGACTTACATCATGCACACAATCCTTTAATTATTACTAAATATTTATAAAAGAGAGCATTCTTCAAAATGTATATCATTGGATTCCCTAAAAGGATTCACTATTGAAGTCATTTGGATGTGGTTGTAGAAGTATTTATAAATATTTATGTGTAGACTCCTAACCCCCCTTATGTCCTCTCTATACATACATATCCACATCTACAAGTCTGAGTGCATAGAAAAACAAAGAGACTACATTTAATGTTATCATTGTGATAGTATGAGAATGAGAGTTTCTTATTACAAAATACAAAAGTATTCATCTGATCCCATACCAGCAAACCCAAAAATAAACATGAAACCCCATAAAGAAAACAAGGGGATCCATATGGTCATATTGAAAACCAAGACACTCAACAACCATCTATAACCCCGTCATGTACATACAAGTACAAGTAAAAAATATCAAAATTCCAACAAAACTATACATATAGTAAAGTTGGTGTTCTTCCACACATCCATAGGTACAGGACTCCTCTCTTTGCCAATGGTAGTATACATGTGATGCTCCTTGGTAACATCTCTATGTGTGAATATTGTAACCTCATTGAGAAAAAAATCCCACTTTCTGATGCGTCTAGCAACTGCATGTTCTTCTCAACAGGTCACTTGAACTAACACACCACGATCCTCTACCACCATTCTTATCTTAGGAATGTAGGATCGAATCTTCGAGTGGTGTGTTGTATTCAGCCACATCATCATAATTAACCTATGGATGTGAGTCTCAAGACTGCAATCTTGATGTTATAGTCATCAATTTTTTTTGCACAAAGATATACCCCAGGCATAGGCCTTCTGTTGCTCCTCCACACCAATCCATCTTAAAAAATATGTAATCATGTTGCCATCATCTTTTTTCTCACTAGTCCAACACACAACCATCTCCAATTGTTGGCTATTTTTACTAGATTTGCTTACAGAAAGGTTTAGCTTCAAGATCCTAAAATTAGGAGGGTGCCTTACATCCTTAGCTATCCAAAACCAAAGCTGGAGGCATGCCGGATGAACCCTCATTGACCCATTTGTCTAAAGAATTTTGTCTTAAACTAATTGTTTACCATGTTGAAGATGTCACACCACTGTTTGGTTGTTGGGATTTTCTTCCTCTCTTAAGGAAAACCATTTGTATGAGAATGAGATTCAATTGTATGGATGCATTTTAGGGTAAATACTACCATACATATAACAAAATCATTAATTTTATCTTTTTAATAATATATCAACATGCCCATATTTGATTCATTTCGGCATATATACACTTCCACTTTGCATTTAGTCATCAACCAAAAAACTCAATAAGGAATATCTAAGGCTTTTTCACATTTGAGGATGATACATAAGGTCCACATTTATGAAACTTTGTTGGTTGTGGTGCAGTGGTGAAAATTTGATCAAAAAAATCCCATAAAAAGCTCTCCAAATGGCCTTCGTGCTCTCAGTTATAAAAGGTTTCCACTAGATAATACCATTATATGTATTTCGACAATTCACACCCAAAAGTTGATCTCATTAAGAAAAGTATATCCCTTGCATCATAATTTGTTTAAATCAATGGGAGCTAATAAAATGTCAACTTCACCAAAAAAATGGCTATACAACTAAAAACAATTATGTATTATTCAAAATGTGAAATAAAGATTTTGTATAATATACAATACTCATAGCACTATTTATCAGTATATCATGGAAAATCATTTTTTTCTATTGATTTTTTTCCTAGAATATATTATACTACGTCTTAGTCATGATATATATATATATATATATATATATATATATATAGAGAGAGAGAGAGAGAAAGAGAGAGAGAGAGATAATGAGACACGAACTTGGAACTCTATACTAAGGTATCTAAATATTCTTATACATAGTCATTAATTGTGAGCAGTACTGAGCTATACAATGTATCAGTACTACATGAAAATATATCAATTAGCTTAGACAAATTTTGGAGATTCAAAGTCAAGTAATATATTATGTACATATGTTGTTAATTTTTAAGAATTTATTGACCTATTATGTGTTAAGTTGATATCTCGTATTATCTAAACTTTATTGTATGCATATTTTATATATTTAATAAAAATTGTGTAGTCTTTCACACATGTCATCAGATACCCACAATAGGCATATATAATGTGTTATACTCTTCTATTGTGTTGTTTGGATCTCTCTCCCTTTGTCTTTTCATGCATATTTGTGTGTTCCTTTACTTCTTTCTCTCTATTGTTGTGTGTGCATTCCTAGAATTATATGTTTGTATCTATGTTTTTTTGAGACCCATGGTGTTTTATGTGTGTGTCACTATTAATAATATCAAGTTAATGTTAGAATACATACATATATCCTTGGATAATAATGATAAACATATGACACTCTAAAAACATTTATCAAAAAATGGTATTAAACTGTAACAAGAGAAGCATGAGGTTGATCTCAAGTGTTTTTTTAAAATTTTAAAAACCTAACAATGATTATTAAACTATCAATGTAGTTGGTGGTTGCAGTATATAGATAAATAATTTGAAAGTAATAACTAATAAAATGGTAGATGAACGCTATTATCAAGTTTCTAGTTGATTGGTAATTCATTATTGTCAAAATTGAGTTAGCATCCAATGTTGTATTTCAAATATGATGGAAGATGGTACTACTAGAAATAGCATACAATATACCCATGGTGTTTTATTTTCTAAGGCAATGAAAAATGGAATCGTATATATACACAATTCTTTTTGTTTAAATTTTCTATTCTTTTTCTGGAAAATCATATTCAAAACATGTATAAATTGTTTATAAATGTCATTAGTATAGGTTATGGAAACCTCCCAAGGATAATTTTGAAATTCTTATATATTTTTTCCAATATTAATGTTATATTGCAAGCAAATGAATTTGGTTGGTCCTAACAACAAAATTATATAATGATGTAGGAGACAAAAACAAGGAGGCTTCAAGAGTTGATAAAAAAAACAAAAAATATGTTATGTGAAGTAAAGGAAAGTGAAGAATTGCTTGATTTTGTGAATATCCTTCATAAGCTAGGAGTGTCTTATCTCTTAAAGGAAACCATTGATGAAATATTGGAATCAATATCCCAAAAAATTATGGATTTTCAGCAAAACAGTGATCTTTCCCATGTATGCACATTGTTCATACTACTTAGAGGTCATGGTTATCAGGTATCCCAAGGTATGTGAATTGCAATATTGTTATATGGTATTGGAATTTATCTAAATTATCATGAATCAAAAAGAAACATTTCAATTATGAGATTAAAAAAATGTTGTAACATTGATTTTTATAGAACCTTGGCAGAATCTTTGATAATGCTCAAAAAGTACATTATTATGAAAAAGCCATATTTTAATAAACCTTCACAAAAAGTGGAAGACCGACATGGCTTGTGATAGGGTCGCTTAATCTGGAATAATGTCATGCAAAGAACATCTTTCTCACATAGTCAAAACACAAATAAAATGAAATGGTATCATCAATTGAAAGAATAAAAAATATTGACATGCGTGAGGTACCAAGTGATATATGTTTATCACACAAAGTGAAATTGAACATACACATGAAATTGTAGCATTTATTATTGATGGTTTCGTCAAAAAGGAGTTAACCTCCATATTGTTGAGGAGGATAATCTCATCTCTTCATGAAAGTATAACTTTTAGACTAAAACATTCTTTGAGTACCTACATTACAAGTAAAAAAGATGATTTTTGCAATAGAAGGAAAAATGATGTATGCAACATATATTTAGATATCTACATTTTAATATTTTATAGGATTTAAATGTCAATTTCATACAAAATCATGTTGTCACTATTTGAAAATTTTATTATAATGCCAATTAGTACGAGGATCTTTGCACTGAAGATTTTACTTCACTAAATCAAATTACTACTTTCAAATACGTATGGATTTTAAGAATATATTAAAGTGATTTTATTAATATATTTACAATATAGTTTCCTTATAAAGGAAGATAAATTAAAAGTATGTCACTTGATTTCTAAATTCAAGATATAAAGATACAATTTGGGCTATGTTTTATTCTAACTAGAATAAGGATCTATCTATATATTATTATCATAAAAGGAGTAAAGTTAGGACTATATTTTCCTTTATAAGTAAACAAATCAAACGAGGAGTTTCACTATAGGAAACAATGTCAAAGATATTTATAATGGAAATGTCCATTTTTAGATAATTTAAATATGTTGCATTTACCCAACTTTTTCTTTCTATTAAATGCAGATATTTTCAAGAGGTTTCTTAATGACAATAACAAATTTGATGATTACACATGTGATAATGTGAATGATGTTCTAAATTTATATGAGGCTTCATTCTTATCCAATGATGGAGAATATTTGTTGAAAGAGGCAAGGAGATTTTCTACCATGTATATTCAAAGTCTAAAAGAGAACTCTAACGACCCAACTCTCATGGAGAAAATCAGGCATGCCCTAGAAATTCCATTTCATAGAAGGATATTGAGGTTGGAATCACGTTATTTTATTGAGAAATATGCCACTAAAAAGGATGTGAACCCTATTCTTCTTGAACTAGCTCAACTTGATTATAATGCAGTACAAGCAATGCACATCGAGGAGATAAAACGAATTTCAAGGTAAATGTAAATATTTTTTTTGTTGGGTTTTACCTTATTCATTAAAATCTCAATTTTTCATACAGGTGGTGGGTGAAAATGGGATTGGTAGAACATATAAAATTTACTAGAGATCGAATTGTTGGATCATGGATATGGGGTATTGGAATAGCCTCATATGAACCTCAGTTTAGTTATTGCAGAGAGCGTATGGCACAATTTGTTGCCTTATTAACGATAATTGATGATCTTTACGACATATATGGCACCATGGATGAACTTGAATTATTTACAACTGCTATTGAAAGGTAATTACCTTGTATTTATACATGAAAATCTCAGATTTATTCTTCTATTGAGTTAATTCATAAATTCTATTTTGTATTTAGTGGAATATCACATATTTGGCAAACCAAATGAAGGTAGCCCCCCCTAAGATACTATAACCTCATGAATTCCTGATTGGGGGGTGGGTTATTTAAGGGATAATTCAATGCTTAGATGGCTCAAATATTGATAATTTGCTATGATATAATAATAGTGAAACAATAGCGTGAATTGAACGTAGTATCTACTGGTAAGTACACTATGTAGGGAAATGTGGCGACCGAGATGACAATATAAAAAAATTATTTCTAGCCATATTTCACATAACTAGTAGATCACATGAATAACTATGAAGCAAGAAGGAGGGTGCAAGGCATGTACCTGGTCCTGGAACAAGACTAGTGGCAATCTATGCAAACTTGTACTTCTTTCTCAAGTAGCATACGAATGATCAGTGGGGGCAGCCTCTTGGTATAGGACCATGGATGGAAGTTGAATATATTCTCCTAGTATGATGCCAATGGACTCTACACCTCTACATAGTCTATGTGGATCACTAGAAATTCTACATCATTATTCTATAGCCAACCTAAAAGAGTTGTCCCTTCGTGTTGTCCACGTGCTAGTGTCGAATTTTCTCCACTATAGCTATCTCCCCTTTTACGGGTAAGATGCCTATGGCTCTCACGTTACCATAATTTTGAGATTATGAGAATATGTGTTGAGAGCCTTGGCCACCCCCTTAGTATAGGAGTGGATGGATTAGGGTTACCACAAACTCGGGGATATGATGAGATAGATTTCATGAATTTTCAGTTGTTGCAAACTACCAATCGATCAATTGGACATTCCAGTCAGTCAATTGGCTATTTTTCCTATTGGAAAAAGTATTAACTTTTAATGCAATGATTAATGCATGTCATAACGTCAACATCAATTGCTTGACCCAGTTTTACTAATCATCCTATCAGTCAACTGGACCTTTCAATCAGTGAATTGGACAGTCCACTCGATTGACTGGCATTCCCAATCTATGGATTGGACACTCCAGTCAGCCAACTCTCAGTCAACATTTTTTAAGTTGATTACTTCAACACTTTAGTAACCAGATTAAATCTTATCCATCAGTAAACTTATAACATCTCACAATTTGAGGCCTCAGATAGAATGATCTTAAAAGGAATAATTGGACTACTCATATTACCAAGGTGTACCACCTTTTTAGGGATACCATCACTAAAGAGCTTTATGGTTAAGCGTGCTTAGGCAAAAATAGTAATAGGATGGGTGACCAGTCGAGGAGTTTATCATGGCTTACACGTGATTGAGGACAAAACACACAGTTAAGGCTAGTGGCAGTTTGTGGGGTCAATCGTCATTTTGAAACTCTACTAGAACTTTGGACAAAGGGCACATGTATAACAAAATGATATTAGAGTCATAACCCCTCCAATAGGTGGGGCTCAAATGGGCATGACATGCCAATATTAAGAGTGTCGTCGAAAGGGCTATCCTAGTGGTGGTTTGTGGGACTAGTCATCATTCCCAAAATTCTACTAGAGATTGGGTAGTGGGCTATTCTATGGCATGGAAAAATCCCATATACATCACTCATAGTCAATTCCCATGTGTCATAATGTGCTCGAGCACCACCTTTATAGAAACACTTATCTAAGGTCACATTGGATTGTGTCAAAGTCCATCAGACAACATGTGATGAGAGTACCGACTTTAGGTCTAAGAACCACACACCACTATCACACTAGGAATTGATTCTGACTATCATTCAATGGCTTCCATGTATCACTCTCAAGATGGGTCTGTCCGGTACACTATTCGTTGACAAGTACCTATGTATTTGACCCAATATCCTATATCATGAGTAATGAGACTCTATCATTAGCCAACACATATTCTAGTATTATGTATTATTTTTATCTATTTTCTTCCACAATAATATATGCCTAGGTACATAATAAGAATGTATGTACTCTTATCATACATATGATCTCATTGTTCAGGTCCTTATGAAGACATATGTCATCAAGTAATATCATTATTTACACATCTACTATGTCAGTATCATAATCTCATGATTGAGACAAACATAATAAATAAAATTACCTTTATTATTATCAAATCAAGCATATGATGCCCCCATTACAATCATCATATGATTGACTCTCTGAGCATAAATATCAACACACTATATAATTAACATTGCAAGACACCCTTGTGTGATGGATCATGCATCTTTAGATCTTGTTAAGTATGTCCAACATAAAAGGTAACAAAAGTTGATGAATAAATAATACCGATTCTGAAGTTTTTCCTAACCATAGACTAACATTTAAGAATGCTAAAAAAGTCTATTATCATCTTTAAGGAAGTTGAAGCTATGTTTGACACCCCACAAGTTTGAATTTCTCTTTAATCTAAAATTTAGAAATTTATAGCTAACTCCAATAACATAATATTAACAAGGATCTATTTCTTATATCCATGAGTACTATATCGTATATATTTCCACAATACTAAGAAATTTCCCACATGAGTAAATGGGTACAACATAACCTAAAATTTAGTTAGGAACATGTGTAACTAATATCTTTGCCATGTTATCATCAACCATGTTATTTCTTGATCATTCATTTTACTATAAGTTATGATGAATTCATTATTATATGATGGGGCATGTTTATATTTTAAAGCTATGAAGTCATTGCTCAAAGATCTTCTTATCCATTTGTAAATTATTTTTTGTCCTTTATGCATCTAGATTAGTTAAAGAAGGAAAAAAAATGCTTATATATATATATATATATATATATATTAGTAATATAGGTGAAGAGGAAAAAGAAGTGTGAGTTCAATTGTGAATTGGACTTCACAATTGGTGTGATTGGTAATTGTAGTGCATATTAAATATGATATTTCGAGGTATTTGAGATCACAAGTGATTTTATGGGATGGTTATATGCTACTCTAGATACATCTTAGCATGGAATTTGTTCATATTGTGTAAGAAAATATTGTTCAAGGTGAATAATATAAGGCTATTAAATAAAATATTAATGATGATTCCACTTGTGGTTAGGACCATGGTCTTTGTTAGACCATTCCAAGAAAAGGAGGAAGTATTTTTTCCCAATTTAGAGTAACCTTTTTGGTCTTAACATTGCAATCTAGAATAAATTAAAATAGAGTGTCCTTTTTGCTTTTAAAATTTTTGGCCAAGGACGAAGTATTAAGAGTAAATCCAAACAGAGTAAATTAATCATTTGTTAAATCTATAATTTGATTCTCAATTTTTCTCTTAACATTACCATCTACAATCACCATCTCTATATATAATTTAATGGAAGTATTTTTAGGGATAAAATATAAAATTTTCTTTCAAATTATATAATATATTAGATTTTCCTTGATCATCACATATGAAATTTAGTAAATGTAGCTAGTTTTGTGATAAATATAAATCATTAAACTTAAATTATCAAAGTGAACTTAAAGATTGAAATATGTCATTAGATACTTACAAATTGTTTATTTCTCAATTGAAACATAAGTTCCATATTAAAAAAAATTGTCAGTAAACAAGAACATTTTATTTATTATAATTTCGACATAATTTTCAATGAGTGTGATTTATTTTTCACATTCTTGAAAGATAAAACTTGTTGTAATCACAAAACAAACCTTTCTTGTACATATGAATCATATAGTGGTGATCATCGTAAAAACAAATAGTCAAAATGCATCTTACAATTCAACTACACATTTGATACAGGTTTCAAGCTAATGTGTTATTACATTGAATGTGAAGAAAGCTTTGTTGATGATGTCTAACTTTAAAACTAAGTCTCATATATATTATGTATGTTCCAATGAATATTCATTATATTTTGAGGTTATTTTTGTATAATACCTAGACACTTTATTATCATTAATGTAACGTGATATTTTAGTGGAGTTATATATATATTTATAATATGACCATTTGAATATTTGACTCGTTATGTATGTAGGTGGGATATTCAAGCTCTTCAAGATCTACCACATTATATGAAGATAGTGTTTCTAGCTACTTTTAATTTCATAAACGAAACATCTTATGAAGTTCTCAGAGACAAAAAGATAGACATTACATCACATTTGCGAAAGCAGGTTAAGCTTACAATACTTATGTTTTAAAATAGTCCATCACATCTCCTAAAATGTCTACGATTTGATTTAAAATGAATTTCAAAATATAGGAGCCAACATTAAATATTGCTCAAATGATATTTTAAGTTTTCTTGGCATTATAGAAAGAGATGCAATAATTAATGGTTTTATTACTACAGGTTGTTGTTGTATGCAAGGCATATTACATGGAAGCAACATGGTACCATAAACAATATGTCCCCACATATAAAGAATATATGAGAAATGCAGTAATTTCCTCTGCTGCCCCTACTTTATTGGGTATTTTATATTTAGTTGGCTCTGAGGATATAAAAGTTTCCACTTTAGAAGAATTGGATCGAATCCCAAACTTGATATTACAAGCAGGTATAATTACTCGTTTGCTTGATGACAAAGCAGCATCAGAGGTATGAATGAATGCATAGCCCACTTTTCATTTTGATATATGCTTTATAAATAAAGAAGTAAAAAAAATAATATAATCGGATGTCACAATTTGGGGATACATGTTACATGTTAACGTTTTGTTCCTTATAGGTGGTATGATAATAGTATATCAATATTTAATTCCGTATTGGTTGGCATTTTATAAATCATGAGAAAAAATCTAGTACTTGCTTAGTGTTATCCTCTTTTGTTCAAACTACGAGAGTGATCTAGATTGTTCCACATGATAGTACTAGTGATTAGGTTGTGTAAAAAGCATATGGAAGTGTCTATAGATTAAGGGGTGAGTATTTAGGGATGTAATTTACACAATATCAATGAAGCAAGTTAGAATACAACAAGCACTATGAATTAAAGAAAATGTGACAAACATCATGCATTGTCTATGAGAGTTTGTGATATGTCAGTGGATGAATGATTTGATCATCTTTAAACGTAGGCTATTGGGATAACAATGTGACTTGGAAACTCTTTCACCAAAGACCATTTTGGATAAATTTTATTTGTTCTTTTGGATATTAGGGTTAGAATGTTGTTTAGCTTATTACTAGTGACAAGAGAATATGGAGTTTGAATGCTACATGGTACATTTAAAAATACATGATTGTGGTCACCTAGAATAGGAGATATGGATGGGATATAGAAGAGGATGAAATATAGTACATATAGAAAAGATGAAACAAACTAATGGTTGATGAGATAAAGTGGATGTTCTTCTATGCGCCATATAGTGAGGGTTCAATAATGAAATTATTTATATAATCATAGTCATGATCTTTTGTGTTCCTTATTGGAAGACAATATGAAAAGTAGAAAAATTATTTTAACATGCCTTTGATTATTGAAATCACAAACCCTATAGATCATCAAATATTAATTATCTAAACATCTAGGAGATGTTTAAAAGTTTGAGTTCCACTTGGTATCATGCCTGTAACGACACGTACTTTTGAGTGTCTAAAAGACCTTAAAGTCGCAGATCGTTAATCTTAACTTCCAGGATCAGATTCATGAAATAATACAAAATAGTAAACAATTTCCATTAATGATCAAATATTTACATATTTAGATAAAAAGCTCCTCTAAGGAGTTACATGACTTTTAAGAGAATTAACTTTTACATATGTGAAGATAAATCATTAAGACTAAACCTTTATGATTAAACTGTAGTGTCTTCAGCATCTTTATCTGTACCCTCATGTCCACGCTATCAAGTATATCTGATACCTAAAACGCCGACAAACAAATACGCGATCATTATATTTCTATACAGGTACGTGGATTCAAACAATAATCACAAGTACAGATATAAGCAAACATCTTTATCTTGCATGTAAGAATATAAACTTATTTTTATATTCTAACCCTTATCTGGTCCACTACCTCAGGTGTAATCACTGTCCCTCCAGGGCTCGTGTGCATTACCCTTAAGATCAGTCTAACCCAGGGTTCAGAATACTATTATTTACTTTACATGATACTCATATGCACTTTATAGTTTGCAAGAACTAAATAAACAAGCAAGCAGTTTATTTGTCGTTCAATCTCAGCGAGAAACATCGGCAATCTCGAAATTCGATACATGTATTCATAAGCGTAACCACGTACCTTATGCCATCATAGAAACCATGCAGATCTAACATGTACTTTAATAGTGCATCCAAACATCCAATCAACCAAGCACATAATCAACAAGTATCTGAAACAAAGCATACTACGTGTGTGTCACCATGTATTCACATTACATTATTTACATCTAGATTCGCTCCTAAACTAGAGTTTAGGGCTATCTCATGTTTGGAACTGGGATTAGGGATACCAACCCTAATTTTATCATATCATGGTTTCTCATATTACAAATTCAGTTATGCATATTAGGTGAAACTCTAATCGTCAAATTAAGCATATTAAACTACTCGTGACACCTAAATCATATGACTAACATTATAATCATAACAAGATGTCTATATTGGTTTTTAAACCCTAAAACAACATGAATAAGATTACTAATATGGAATCATCCATTATTCAACATTATCAAGGTTTTAATCATTATACATGGCAAGATCAGGTGTTAGCCGAACATGAACGAAAATATTCAATTAATCATCAGATTAAGGTAGATCTAGGTTTTCCTTTACATTAAACACATCTAAATATGTATTGCACATACTTTTCGAACAGGAAGCATAATTAGACTATAAAACCATTTTATTTGGATTCCTCTCATTTTTCTGAGCAATTTGATATATAATTTCGTTGTATTCTGAGTTACAGCTAATTAACTAGATTAATTGTAAGATAAGTATATATAGACCAATCAGCAACTGCCACGTCAGCATAAGTAAATCATACCGTGTTTTTGTTATTCAGGCTGGGTTTACGATGAAAAGACGTCCATACCCTTTTGGTCTATGTACATCCTCAGGGGTCTTCAGGTCATTTGATCCTATTTCTCCTTCAACCTCCCGCCGGACTCCCTGCGCACGTACAGTTCGATCCGAAGTCGGGGTCGAGCTGTGATCGGCCGTCCTTGGGTCTGCTCTCTGGCCTGCAAGCGGCCTTCATCGTTATCCCCACCGACTTCTACCTCCCAGACCTCGGTTTTCTTCCTCATCTTCACCACCGGCAACCCTAACGTGTTCATGACGTAGCCACCGCTCTGGCGCAACAGCGGCGCCGGCCTCCCCCCCTCATCGTCCTTATCCCGACCACCTCCTCTAGCCAAAACTGGCTTCACAGATCCCTCCCTCGCATAGGGTGCGACGCCTACCCAGGTTCGTGCAACCCTGCAGCCAGAGCACCGCCGCCTTAAGCACGTCTCTCCTCCATTGTCCTCTTCCTCTGGCTTGTACACGCCAGGCCCGAGGCCACACTTGGACCTGCAGCGATGCCCGCCGCTGCCTTGGTCTCCACGAGTCACCAACGATTGCAGCCACCGCCCTTCGACTGCTAAGGCCCGACTACCCAGCCACCTCCTTGGTGCTGCTGTAGGCTGGCTACGTTAGGCACCTCCTCTGTGCCAAGGGGTCTAGGCGGCGTATGACCAGGGTCCCCTCCACTCGAGGGTTGCGCTCAAAGGAGAACGGAGGTCAAGTGCATGGAGGATGAACTGATGGTGTGCTAGCTTCTTCACCAGTCATAGGACTGCCAGGATCTGTCTCGGTCTCCTTACAGTAGGTTTGGTGAGTTTGTGGGAGACGACTTCGAAGGCAGCCCTTGCAAGAGGAATCCTAGGGTTAGGGGGAGAAGAAACGATGGGAAGGGAGTATCTCCCCATGAGGGTGCAACCCTACGTGATTATATACTACTCTCACTGAGATGTTTCAAGAGTCCCAATATGTGGTAAACACTTATGGCAACGTGCCTCCCAAAGGCTATCTAGCCCTTTCCTATTATAATTATAATAAGACTCGCAATATTCACTACCTTTCCTTATGTACTTCAAAGATATCTTCTTTATTTGATAATTGACACCATTTAATATTATGGAAACACAAAGAATAATCTTAAGAAAGAATATATTTCTTCTTTTTCTTTAAAACAAGCTTCCTATTTTCTTTAGGAAACTTACATATCGTTTCATTATTTGACTTTCAAGATAAAGGTGGATAATCCTTCAAATAATTATCCAAGCTACATATTATCTTGGATTATCTGAGAAATCCTCTCTTTATTTTATATTGTAATTATCCTTCAACATACCAAAAAGGTTACCCAAGGTAACACTATTTGTGTCCCAACCATTGTGTTTCCAATAATGGATAGATAAGTATTCTTTTAATTATTTAACACATTATTAGCTTTATTCTCCTTTGGAATTCATTTATCAATATCAAAAGTCATTACTATTTATTAATGCATGTATTCCTTTTATCTATTTGTCTTATGCAAAAAGAACTTATGCGACAAGGACAATTAACATTATTAAATCATTGAGGAGTTATGCATCATATTTTATAGTTCATTTTTTTTACCAAAATTTGAGGATATTACATTCACCCCTCCTTAAAAGGAATTTTGTCCTCAAAATTCACACCCAAAAGAAAAAGATGAATTATAACTTATCTTAGTTTCAAGTCGTAGGGTTAGCACCCTACTTAGACATCTTTACATATGTTGTTATGCAAATTCCACACATTAAGACTAAGATCGGTACTTGAATTCAATTCAATGTATATCTGCATCTTTAGTATACACATCTTATCATCACTTGCTGATTTCATTCTTATTTTGTGATTTCATTACTACTTGGTGATTTCTATTTTCACCTAGGTTTCCAACCTATTACACATTATTTTCACATAAGGGTGAGGTGACACCTCCAACCCTAGTTTATGTCATTACACATTAAATGTAGGATATTCATCCTCATTATCTCAATTTTTAAGCATCACATGTGTCTATCCAATCTCCATCCCTTATAATGAAATGAAATAAGCATTTGGCTGCAGCCCAAATACAGAGTTCAATCCATTCCAAGAGCAGACATGGTACATCTACATATTACCTTTCAATTTCATCCATTAAGTTGAATCATACTCTATATGACTCTAAACTTTCTTTCTCTTAATTTTATATCGTTCTTCTATCTCACGGAGTCAAGTGTCCCTTTTTATACTCTTAAGTTAGGGAACAACTTCTCTAAGTTTTTCATGACTTCTTTTATATCTTTATATTTACATCTCATGTATTATTATGAGCCTTAGCCAAATCCTCAAGGTCTCTAGGGGTATAGGTACCTTTGGAGTGATCTCATCCTCATGCATCAAGGGAGTGTCTTTACATTCACCCTACTGGGCCACATGAACATCAAGTAGGTGGCCAACCTCCTGAGACATGGGCCTAGGGCAAACCAACGGTTACCTCCCGACCACTTGGTCGTGTGCATTCAAGGTTTATCAACTCCCAACCCATCGGTCCTATGTACCTCTAATACACCCTACTTGACCCTAGGATTGCATTAGGACTCTACCCTCCCTAAGGGTTTCTTTTGAGATGTCACATCTTTTAAGCACCTTATTCTCTTATTTAATTCTTTAACCAGAATTGCCTTCATATCTCTCTTTTGAGTACACATAATGCAGTGTTGTCCCATCATTGGGCTCGGGCCACCTTCCCTCCAGGGCTTGGTGCCATGTCGGTCTTCCCTCCTGGGCTTGACCTCTGTGATTTCATTACTACTTGGTGATTTCATTACTACTTGGTGATTTCTCTTTTCACCTAGGTTTCCAACCTATTACACATTATTTTCACATAAGGGTGAGGTGACACCTCCAACCCTAGTTTATGTCATTACACATTAAATGTAGGATATTCATCCTCATTATCTCAATTTTTAAGCATCACATGTGTCTATCCAATCTCCATCCCTTATAATGAAATGAAATAAGCATTTGGCTGCAGCCCAAATACAGAGTTCAATCCATTCCAAGAGCAGACATGGTACATCTACATATTACCTTTCAATTTCATCCATTACGTTGAATCATACTCTATATGACTCTAAACTTTCTTTCTCTTAATTTTATATCGTTCTTCTATCTCACGTAGTCAAGTGTCCCTTTTTATACTCTTAAGTTAGGGAACAACTTCTCTAAGTTTTTCATGACTTCTTTTATATCTTTATATTTACATCTCATGTATTATTATGAGCCTTAGCCAAATCCTCAAGGTCTCTAGGGGTATAGGTACCTTTGGAGTGATCTCATCCTCATGCATCAAGGGAGTGTCTTTACATTCACCCTACTGGGCCACATGAACATCAAGTAGGTGGCCAACCTCCTGAGACATGGGCCTAGGGCAAACCAACTGTTACCTCCCGACCACTTGGTCGTGTGCATTCAAGGTTTATCAACTCCCAACCCATCGGTCCTATGTACCTCTAATACACCCTACTTGACCCTAGGATTGCATTAGGACTCTACCGTCCCTAAGGGTTTCTTTTGAGATGTCACATCTTTTAAGCACCTTATTCTCTTATTTAATTCTTTAACCAGAATTGCCTTCATATCTCTCTTTTGAGTACACATAATGCAGTGTTGTCCCATCATTGGGCTCGGGCCACCTTCCCTCCAGGGCTTGGTGCCATGTCGGTCTTCCCTCCTGGGCTTGACCTCTGTGATTTCATTACTACTTGGTGATTTCATTACTACTTGGTGATTTCTCTTTTCACCTAGGTTTCCAACCTATTACACATTATTTTCACATAAGGGTGAGGTGACACCTCCAACCCTAGTTTATGTCATTACACATTAAATGTAGGATATTCATCCTCATTATCTCAATTTTTAAGCATCACATGTGTCTATACAATCTCCATCCCTTATAATGAAATGAAATAAGCATTTGGCTGCAGCCCAAATACAGAGTTCAATCCATTCCAAGAGCAGACATGGTACATCTACATATTACCTTTCAATTTCATCCATTAAGTTGAATCATACTCTATATGACTCTAAACTTTCTTTCTCTTAATTTTATATCGTTCTTCTATCTCACGTAGTCAAGTGTCCCTTTTTATACTCTTAAGTTAGGGAACAACTTCTCTAAGTTTTTCATGACTTCTTTTATATCTTTATATTTACATCTCATGTATTATTATGAGCCTTAGCCAAATCCTCAAGGTCTCTAGGGGTATAGGTACCTTTGGAGTGATCTCATCCTCATGCATCAAGGGAGTGTCTTTACATTCACCCTACTGGGCCACATGAACATCAAGTAGGTGGCCAACCTCCTGAGACATGGGCCTAGGGCAAACCAACTGTTACCTCCCGACCACTTGGTCATGTGCATTCAAGGTTTATCAACTCCCAACCCATCGGTCCTATGTACCTCTAATACACCCTACTTGACCCTAGGATTGCATTAGGACTCTACCCTCCCTAAGGGTTTCTTTTGAGATGTCACATCTTTTAAGCATCTTATTCTCTTATTTAATTCTTTAACTAGAATTGCCTTCATATCTCTCTTTTGAGTACACATAATGCTGTGTTGTCCCATCATTGGGCTCGGGCCACCTTCCCTCCAGGGCTTGGTGCCATGTCGGTCTTCCCTCCTGGGCTTGACCTCTGTGATCTTCCCCTCCAGGGGCTTGATCCTAAACAACTGCATCGTGGACTTAGGCCACCTTCCCTCCTGGGCTTGGTACCTGCCTGGTCTTCCCTCCTGGGCTTGACCATTTCATGACCTTCCCTCCTGGGCTTGGTCGTCCACTTAGGCCACCTTCCCTCCTGGGCTTGGTGCCTTACTGGTCTTCCCTCCTGGGCTTGACCAGCTGTGTCACTCAGAGTTGGCATCCTTGGGTTCAAAGAATTTAAGTGCTTTCATTTTTTTTTAATCTCTAACTCTTCACTCTTCTAGGTGAGGATTATGGTTATCTCAATATTTAAATATGTTTATTCGCTTACCTTTTAAGGGAAAGTCCTAGCCTAGGGTGCCTTCTTGGCTCATAGGAGGGGGGTTAGGCTCTCTAGCCACAACCTGATCCCAAGATCTAAGGTTTTGCCTCCCTCATAGGTCATCTTCCCACTCTTTGGGTTGACCCACCCCAGGTTGGCACACTAACCCTAAAGGTTTCATGGATATCTTCTTTTCTTTTATGTCTAACATTTTTTTTTCTTTCTTTTCACTTGGCATAACTTTTATCATCAACTCATGTTTACTCAATCTCTGGAATACCCCCTCATGGTCTCTGTTCATTCAATGAACTTGGGTCACCTTCCCTCCAGGGCTTGGTGCTACCTCGGCCTTCCCCTCCAGGGCTTGGCCACCATCACTAAACTTCAGGAGACAACATGTGGAGTTTGAGCATGTTATATACCAACTTTTCATCTATTGGATTTTTAATATCTCTTAAGACTCATCACTTAAGTTTTATGCTCCTCATGCACACATACATGGGAGACTAGGTTACCTTAACCATTCCTTATCTTTCTTATTCATGATTTCAAATTTTTACATGGGCAGTATCCCATACCACCACACCATGTTGATTACCAATTTTAAATTTCACATGGGTAGTATCCCATACCACCACACCATGTTGATTACCAATTTTAAATTTCACATGGGTAGCGTCCCATACCACCACACCATGTTGATTAACGTTTTTAAATTTCACATTTTACTTCTCTTATTAACATTTTCTTTTCAAAGATTTTAAGCAAGAGATGAGAAGTAGAGGAAAATGTGAGATGAGGAACTTAATTTTTCTCTTAAAATTTCTAGGGATAATTTGAAATTATAAACTATTAAGTATTAGTTGATGAATCTGTGCTCTGATACCAAATGTAATGACCCGTACTTTTGAGTGTCTAAAAGACCTTAAAGTCGCAGATCGTTAATCTTAACTTCCAGGATCAGATTCATGAAATAATACAAAATAGTAAAAAATTTCCACTAATGATCAAATATTTACATGTTTAGATAAAAAGCTCCTCTAAGGAGTTACATGACTTTTAAGAGAATTAACTTTTACATATGTGAAGATAAATCATTAAGACTAAACCTTTATGATTAAACTGTAGTGTCTTCAACATCTTTATCTGTACCCTCATGTCCACGCTATCAAGTATATCTGATACCTAAAACGCCGACAAACAAATACGCGATCAGTATATTTCTATACTGGTACGTGGATTCAAACAATAATCACAAGTACAGATATAAGCAAACATCTTTATCTTGCATGTAAGAATATAAACTTATTTTTATATTCTAACCCTTATCTGGTCCACTACCTCAGGTGTAATCACTGTCCCTCCAGGGCTCGTGTGCATTACCCTTAAGATCAGTCTAACCCAGGGTTCAGAATACTATTATTTACTTTACATGATACTCATATGCACTTTATAGTTTGCAAGAACTAAATAAACAAGCAAGCAGTTTATTTGTCGTTCAATCTCAGCGAGAAACATCGGCAATCTCGAAATTCGATACATGTATTCATAAGCGTAACCACGTACCTTATGCCATCATAGAAACCATGCAGATCTAACATGTACTTTAATAGTGCATCCAAACATCCAATCAACCAAGCATATAATCAACAAGTATCTGAAACAAAGCATACTACGTGTGTGTCACCATGTATTCACATTACATTATTTACATCTAGATTCGCTCCTAAACTAGAGTTTAGGGCTATCTCATGTTTGGAACTGGGATTAGGGATACCAACCCTAATTTTATCATATCATGGTTTCTCATATTACAAATTCAGTTATGCATATTAGGTGAAACCCTAATCGTCAAATTAAGCATATTAAACTACTCGTGACACCTAAATCATATGACTAACATTATAATCATAACAAGATGTCTATATTGGTTTTTAAACCCTAAAACAGCATGAATAAGATTACTAATATGGAATCATCCATTATTCAACATTATCAAGGTTTTAATCATTATACATGGCAAGATCAGGTGTTAGCCGAACATGAACGAAAATATTCAATTAATCATCAGATTAAGGTAGATCTAGGTTTTCCTTTACATTAAACACATCTAAATATGTATTGCACATACTTTTCGAACAGGAAGCATAATTAGACTATAAAACCATTTTATTTGGATTCCTCTCATTTTTCTGAGAAATTTGATATATAACTTCGTTGTATTCTGAGTTACTGCTAATTAACTAGATTAATTGTAAGATAAGTATATATAGACCAATCAGCAACTGCCACATCAACATAAGTAAATCATACCGTGTTTTTGTTATTCAGGCTGGGTTTACGATGAAAAGACGTCCATACCCTTTTGGTCTATGTACATCCTCAGGGGTCTTCAGGTCATTTGATCCTATTTCTCCTTCAACCTCCCGCTGGAATCCCTGCGCACGTACAGCGCGATCTGAAGTCAGGGTCGAGCTGTGATCGGCCGTCCTTGGGTCTGCTCTCTGGCCTGCAAGCGGCCTTCATCGTTATCCCCACCGACTTCTACCTCCCAGACCTCGGTTTTCTTCCTCATCTTCACCACCGGCAACCCTAACGTGTTCACGACGTAGCCACCGCTCTGGCGCAACAGCGGCGCCGGCCTCCCCCCTCATCGTCCTTGTCCCGACCACCTCCTCTAGCCAAAACTGGCTTCACAGATCCCTCCCTCGCATAGGGTGCGACGCCTGCCCAGGTTCGTGCAACCCTGCAGCTAGAGCACCGCCGCCTTAAGCACGTCTCTCCTCCCTTGTCCTCTTCCTCTGGCTTGTACACGCCAGGACCGAGGCCACGCTTGGACCTGCAGCGATGCCCGCCGCTGCCTTGGTCTCCACGAGTCACCAACGATTGCAGCCACCGCCCTTCGACTGCTAAGGCCCGACTACCCAGCCACCTCCTTGGTGCTGCTATAGGCTGGCTACGTTAGGCACCTCCTCTGTGCCAAGGGGTCTAGGTGGCGTATGACCAGGGTCCCCTCCACTCGAGGGTTGCGCTCAAAGGAGAACGGAGGTCAAGTGCATGGAGGATGAACTGATGGTGTGCTAGCTTCTTCACCAGTCATAGGACTGCCAGGATCTGTCTCGGTCTCCTTACAGTAGGTTTGGTGAGTTTGTGGGAGACGACTTCGAAGGCAGCCCTTGCAAGAGGAATCCTAGGGTTAGGGGGAGAAGAAACGATGGGAAGGGAGTATCTCCCCACGAGGGTGCAACCCTACGTGATTATATACTACTCTCACTGAGATGTTTCAAGATTCCCAATATGTGGTAAACACTTATGGCAACGTGCCTCCCAAAGGCTATCTAGCCCTTTCCTATTATAATTATAATAAGACTCGCAATATTCACTACCTTTCCTTATGTACTTCAAAGATATCTTCTTTATTTGATAATTGACACCATTTAATATTATGGAAACACAAAGAATAATCTTAAGAAAGAATCTATTTCTTCTTTTTCTTTAAAACAAGCTTCCTATTTTCTTTAGGAAACTTACATATCGTTTCATTATTTGGCTTTCAAGATAAAGGTGGATAATCCTTCAAATAATTATCCAAGCTACATATTATCTTGGATTATCTGAGAAATCCTCTCTTTATTTTATATTGTAATTATCCTTCAACATACCAAAAAGGTTACCCAAGGTAACACTATTTGTGTCCCAACCATTGTGTTTCCAATAATGGATAGATAAGTATTCTTTTAATTATTTAACACATTATTAGCTTTATTCTCCTTTGGAATTCATTTATCAATATCAAAAGTCATTACTATTTATTAATGCATGTATTCCTTTTATCTATTTTTCTTATGCCAAAAGAACTTATGCGACAAGGACAATTAACATTATTAAATCATTGAGGAGTTATGCATCATATTTTATAGTTCAATTTTTTTACCAAAATTTGAGGATATTACAATGCCTCTCATAAAGCTTGCCTAATTCATTTTACCTCTTGGATTATTGTAACATTTCCAACCTTCTCTATAACTCAAATTACAATTCTTACATATTCTTATCAAATATGTTAAAGAGTAGTTGTCCATGGAAATTAACTACACCTTAATTTTTGCATTACTTTCTCTAACATAACCATGAATGCTAATGATTCAAATAAATTTGATTTGGTTTATGAACCTAAGAGAAAACCAATAGATTTTGTATGGTTCTTTTTATTTTGCATAGGTGTGAGATATACAAAGTTTCTCTTGAAAGTAAATAAACCTAATGCAAAGTGTCTAAAATGTACATTATTTTCTGGGGATAATTCACCATGTGGTTTTCAGAATTTCAAGTCAAAGTAATCAAGTTAGTACATGGCCCCCACTAAGTGGCCAAATTGGTAGAATGAGATTTAGATTAACCTATTGGACTATTTACTATTATATAGGAAAGTGACTTTTGTGTGGTATTGTGTAAATAAAAGATGACCTACTCAAAATAATGACATAGTGGACTCCAAAACTTGCACTTAGTGACATGTTATAGATCAATTCACATGATGGATAGGGTAGGTAGAGGTTTTGGTTTGGGAAACACTTAAGAATATATATGTCTATATATGGGAAGGAACTTTTAGAAACACATGTCTAGAATCTTATTGTTGACACAACTATAATTTCCATTTTATTTCCAGCTTAGTGATAGTAATGAAGAAATTTAATGTTTGATCACCAAAAGAGCAGAATGAAAATTTGAAACAAAACAAGGATCAGAAAGTAATGACAGATATATAATGAACACAAAAATAAATGAAAAGAAAAGTCATGGACTCGATAATGTCCTAGGAAGTTGCAATATTCATGTAAGAAGGGTGTTAGAAGCACAAATCAAAATATCATTCAAGGAGAAGCAAGGGATATAAGGCACAAGGAGAGTTGAAGTAGGAAATTTCACATGAATAATTATTCTCATTACCAAGTTTTGTGCAGAAAAAGCTTTCATCAACAAAATTTTAGTGGGTGATCAGGAGAGACAAGGTGAACTATTCTTCCAATGGGTTAGAGAGAGAAGGTACTCGTATAGAAATGATGTTTTAAATAACTTTTTTTCAAACTAGTGGGAAAATAATGAAATCTTTCATTGTGATTGTGCAAGGAAGAAAATTTTATCCCACCTTGGTGCACTAGTAATTAAACCCATAATTTATGATAAGACCCCTTTATTGGTAAAGCCAACTAATGAATTAAAAAAAATTATGTTTTCTAACTATGGTGATGTCTTTAGATAATTATTGCTTCCTTAACTTATGGATATGGTACATAGAAGAAGGTACATAGTAAAACATATGAGATACAATGAGATTGTGCTAAGTGAGATTGCATAATAGGTGGAATTTGGTGAAATGAAATTTTGGTAAGTGTTTTCTTGCTCAAGGAGGATTGTGTATACAAAGTTAAAGACAATATGCCCAAATATAAATAGAACAATACAAATGCAGTACAAAGTGAAATTAGATGGGAAAGTTCTAAATGAACATACGTGTAACTTAGATTGGTTGGTACACATTGTAATTTTAAAAATTAGAGGACACAACTTTTTACTGGGGAACAAACTTCCTCTATCACACATCATAGACTAAGGAGTCTTGTGTGTAAGAAAAGGTAGTTAGCCGATTCAGACAGAAAAAATAATGAGGCCATGTGTCAATCTTTTGTCTCTTAGTTTGACAACTCGATAGTTTTGATCTATATTCATATAATGTGAATACTTGGAGGTTTTAGTAAAGAAAAACCACAGGCACAAATGCTATGGAGGCAAGAAAACATATGAGGAGGTGAAAACTCAATCTCCTTTGCAGTAGAAAGTATACACTTATTTAATAACTAGAACTTAAGTTGCATACCCCAAACTACATACCCATCCAAATCTGGTACATGTATTTCCATTTGAAAAAAAATTCCCTTCTAATATTTTGGTGGGTTGGGGGTCTATAACCCAATCTGAAACCAAATCACTTGATAATAATAAAATGGAATGCATCATTACAACCATGTTAATACATTTTAACATAAAACAATATTTAATATGTTGAAAATGGCCAAATATTTGATAAATGAAAAAGTTTATGTTATTTTCCATTCTTTGGTAGGATATGTATGATATACATAACAATTGAAGACACATCATTTGTGGTTCTAAATAACAAGGTCAAATATGCAAGGTATAAATTTGAGGGATTAACCATAGTAGCAGTAGATTCATGATGAAGGTCGTTGGATGAGTATTGACATTTATTTACATATTAAATACAAACTAATATACATTACCTTATATTCACTTCAAGGTGGTTTTAATAACTATTTTTCGAATGGTAGTGTAGGTGCGCAATAAATAATAGTGATTTGTAAGTATTTCTTTATGTTTCTTTCAACTTTCTATGTGATTCTAATATATAATGTGGTATTGACATTGGTTTGTCTACGAGCCCCACTATAAGAATTTTAGAAAAATAAAATTATTTATCTCATCATAGACATGGAGCATTATATTATTTTTTATGAAATCAGGTAGATGAAATGGTGCATAATATTAAGTTTCGTGCAACTACTTTCTGTGGTTAGACTCTATTTGATATCATATGCTATAATAAAAAATCTTCTTCATTCTTTTCCCTGAAAATCCTTAACTTTAACCTTTCGGTAAATTTTTAATAAAGTTGGGTAGATAATGGATCTATTGTCTTTACCTTATCATATAAGTTGAAGGAAAATATTTAAGCATCCACTTATGTAATTCATCCCAAGTTGTTTTTTCTAATAAGAAATTAGTTGAGTGGCATTGTGTTATATCTTAACATAACCATATATAGAAAATCATATGCACGATTTTCAAGACCCTAACTTAGAGAACACAAATTTGTTTACTTCTGCGATGCTATACACCAACAATGAATTCTATATAAGCATGAATCCAATATTTATACATAACATATTGTTGTCATTGGGAAGTAGTAGTACACAAGTACACTATATAGTTGATAATGATATGGTTTTATTACATTCAAAATATAACATGGCATTTTCGTCCCTTTCATGCAATACTAAAATCAGGACATACATAAAATGTTTACATCAACAATATATCGTTTCGATGTTTAGACTAAATAGGTTCATAGATTGTAAAATATGCAAAAACATCACAATCCTTGATCTAGAATGTGTTGAATTTTGCTTACTTTTGGGGCATTCTCTATTATTAAACCTATTTTATTAATTTTTTTATATTTTTCATTTGAAAAATCTTTACAATTTGAAACACTAATGATACTAATGTTTGTTGATTTTTGATGGTCAGATTGAGCTTCTCAGAGGAGATGTTCCTAAAGCCATTGAGTGTTACATTCACCATGAAAAGGTCACAGCTATAGCTGCCCATGAATACATCATTGAGGAGATTGAGAGTACATGGAGAAAGATGAACCGAGACAAGTTTTCAAGCCCACTACTTCCGAAGTTTATTGTGGATGCAGCATTTAATTTGTGTCGGATTTGCCACTTCTACTACCAACGTGGAGATGCATATAGTTCTCCCGACTCATTCATGAAGGAATATAGTAGTTTGTTGCTTTTCAAGAAGCTTACCTACCAGAAAATAATGACATGAATATGAGATATTTTCATGTTATAACCCAGACTTATTAGAAATGTTGTGATGGTGATACAAATACAACTTCCTATTTTCATATGAATACAAATAATGATGCTTGAATTATTTTAAGTTTGATTACCCACTTTTCAAGGCAAAAAATATCATGTATGTATTATTTTTTGATAAGCAGATTGTACATATTAAAAGTGGCTAATTGTCATCCTCTGTGTATTCATTTCAAGATCAATGGATCATGACGTAAGGGAAATGTTAGTGACAAGGAATACAATAATTTGATTTTTAAAATAGAACATGGCATTATAACTATTTTTAAATGGCTATTCAATTAATTGAAGATAAAACAATATATGGTTTCATAGTTGCATGAAGAACTCTAACTATGCAACATGTATTTTTTAAAATATATTAAATATGAAACAAGTAACCAATTACAACAAGAAAAAAATATTTTTATGCATTTAGAATCAGTCTATATGAAATTATTTTTGCATAGATTATATGAACTTTAACATGAATTGTCTTATTCAGTGAACTCCATAATATTAACATGTTTGTGAAAAAATGGATAACACGGTGACATAAATTTGATTGCTGCTATAGAGACTAGGTGAAAATCTTTTGTGTCAATGCACTAAAATCCAATAATATAATGGTTGTAATAAGAATATCATGGATTTTTTAATTCTCATTTAGTTGTGTGTTTTGTCACAAAGGTGAGCAATAATTACAAATATATTCATCACTATGTTTATTTGTAGAACATTAGGACAATGTTTGCAATATCTTTGATTCACTAGATAAAGTTGAATGCTACATCCAAAGAGTTGCATGAGTGACTAAGATATTTATAAGAAAGCTTTGATGAACCCTATACATTCATTCACCATGGAGTTTTTTAATATAGGGATAAAAAAACTTACTCACAAAAACAAGAAACATAAATTTGTACAAGACATAATTCCATGATATAATGTCATTGCAAAAAAAAACTTAAGAAAATAGTGAAGGAGAAACCATTCTGATCATAACTAGATTGATCTAGCAATTCACAGACACATTAAAAAAAAGCAAAAATGACGTATTATACTTAGTTTGTGATATTTTGTGCATATACCTTTCTAGATTATCTAAAACATAGTTTAGAAATGTCCCTTCTTGGGCTTCTCATTGTATAATGTTGAAAAGACAAAGGAGATTCCTTATTCATTTCTTTCACCCTCATTACACATGCTACGATAAAATTTAGGGATACACATGGCTCTTACCTTAGGAATAGACTCTTGAAATCTCTCTTAAAATTTTGAGAAAAATTTCTAAAGCATCCCCCGTGTTCCATGTAAGACATTGTTCTTAAGGGTTCTTTTATAGCGCTACTCTCAATGAGGTTTTATAGTATGTAATCAAATTTGAACACTTTTCATTTAATAATAAGGTAAGTCCATGTTTATCCCAAAAGTATACTTTCCTAAATCTAACACATCCTTGTTCAGCTCTTCGGAGTAACTATATTCAATCAAGTTTGTTGTGTGATATTGTGGGATCATATGGATAAGTATGATAGAGGGCGACCCATAATATGTGTCCATTGTGATTGTTCAAGTAGGAGTAGGCATGTGCGTTAATAGATTTGTGCACAATGATATATCTTGATAAAATAATGAAAAAGTGGGTTCAATATAAGGTTTTATAATAGGTGTCTGCAAATGATGGGAGACTTTAGGATTTGAATTTTGGTTATAGTGTCTTAATAAAGGGAAGTGTTGTCTAACTAGTCCAAACAAGCTTAACAAGGAAAACCAAAATAGGATGTGTACATATGCTCGTCTTTAGTGTCTGATGTCAAGGGGATTAGTGTCATAGTCTCTATGAAAAATCTTAGCCTTAAGTGACTTTTATTTATAACCCCATAAATCAACATAAAATTGGCATCCACGTGGGTGTTGTAGCAAGTTATATTTTACATGATGATTAAAAACAAACAACATACTCCATGTCATTAGTTTTTCAAAAATGAAAAGACACATTAAATTATTCTTCATTATTTCTTATGTATAATAAGAAACATTACATGCATAAGTGAAAAAATATAGATCAGGTTGTGAAAATCTAAATCCCCATAATTTACCTGCAACAATGCAAATACATGTAAACAATAGTCTACAATGAACCACACTTCAAACAAACCACAAACCCTTGGATTGACATTGATCTACACTCATCCATGCATATGCTAACCATATTCATCTTTAAGCATGCACTCCAAACTCAAACCTGTAATGAACTACAATTGATACGAAAAACAAACTATGCAATCGACATCAAACTACTTCCGATCATGTATATGTCGACTGAATTCAACTTCAAAATTCCTAACAACCACTATAAATAATATACTTCAATTCAGTTCTTTCAACCACGAACCAATAATTCACTACAACATATATATACATATATATATATATATATATATAGATAATGATGGTGGGTATATGTAAGCTACATGTACTCGAGTACACAATTCTTTTAGCCATATATATATATATATATACACACACATAGATATATATATATATATATATATATATATATATATAGAGAGAGAGAGAGAGAGAGAGTCAGGCTAGAATACACTTGAGTGTACAGATCACGCCGTACACCCCAATGGTGTTTGCCTATCTAAACCATGCTTTCCCAGAATCTAATTCATTGATCTTCATGGTTACAATAATAATAGGCCACATACAAAATTTGAACTCATTTGGATGAGTGTAAGTCACTCATCCAAGGACAACAGATATATATATATATATATATATATATATATATATGTATATATATATGTATGTGTGTGTGTGTGTCTATATATATACAAACACAGAGAGAGAGGGGTCAGGGAGGGATGATGGCCAGACCAATGGTGGGCAGCCATTTTCTTTGCATGATAACTGGAGAGAGAGAAGAGAAGAACTGAGGATCAAAATCTTCAACTGAGAAGATCTGAGCACCTCTGAAGGACGATTCTGTAGCCGAAAGATAGTAGAATGCACGTATGATGGAGGGGATCTTCCGGATGGGCAAAGATTCAGGGGTTTTCTTAGTTTCCTAATGTTTCCCACATTTTTCTTCTTCCTTTCCATGTATTCGTCGATGAAAACCATACAAGGCTAAAAATATTTATTCCTAAGGATCTGGCGGTAGCCCAGATATACACTGTAATTGATTTCTATGCATTCATATCAATCTTTTTACTGGATATAAGCTTTGTGTTCTATTTGTGCTTGGTCACTATAAGTGGATTAATAGATGCTTAGTCACCTCAGAAGAGGGAACTGCTCTCTACTGGTTGGGACTCATGTAAACAGACAATAACAACCAATCTGGCGAAGAGACAAAAGAGACCAGGGTTGAAAAGTATAGATTTACTTGTGTATTGTGCACTTTGGGAAAAGTGGAGTGTAAACAGGAGGAGAAACCCAAAGAATAATTATAAAACATCTAACTAATCAACCAATAACTACATAATTGCGAATTAAACTATGGGAGCTGGTAATTCTGGATACAGGCTCCTTATCCAGGGATTGAGATAATAGATATTAGTGTGTGAGGTTAATTATTAGTGTTATCTATGGTGAAACCACTGTCCTAAGGAATTCATTTCATCTCTAATTAATTCAACCTTTAATTTGTTTTGTGTTTGCATTAGGTCTTTAACTCAAATCAATTCAACCATTTACAATTGGCTTAGCTGATTTGACTGCAGTTAGTAGTAGTCTACAAGAGAAACATTTCCCCATGTTCGACTCGGGCCTTACATGGCCTTATTACTTCGATACGTTCACTTACACATTACACATGGTAAACTTGTGTCAAGTTTTTGGTGCTGTTTTTGGGGAAGAGGCAACATCCAACACTACGAGTGCTGTGGTCGGCCACTCTAGGCCAACCTTTTTTTTATCATTTTCAAATTTTATTCAAGCTTAATAAAAAGATCTTTTTGATACATCATAAATTTGTTGTGCTAATACCCACTTTCTACTATTTTAGAGAAACTAGTGCATGGTGTGTATCAGTACCCTAGAATACAAAGAATCATCCTCACTGGGTTTTGGACAAGCAGATCTCTTACAAGGAGAAAGGAAATTTGGTATATCTATGGACAGGTTCAACTGAACCCCCCACCGACACCTCCACCTAAGAGACCTACGACACCAGAAGAATGAGAGACAATAGAAATGAAGGTAGAAGAAGAACTAACAATATGGGAAAGGATACAATTTTCATCATCTACAGCCCAAAAAGGGCCCATCAAAAGGCAAGCCATCAATGTGGGCAACTACAAGATAGATCCTAGACTTTTTTCCTTAGTCAAATCTCAAGCATTCCATGGCCATCCTTTTGAAGATCCAATGACGCATATCATCAATTTCATGGAGAACTGTGATATGGTCAAGATAGACATGATCCCATCTGCTACAATATATCTTAAGTTGTTTTCATCTTCACTAGAAGATAGTGCAAAGTCATGGTTCAACAATCTTGATGATGAGATCATCAAGACATGGAATCAGATGATAGATGCATTCTGTGAGAACTATTTCCCTCCACAAAAGGTGAATGACCTAGTGAAGAAAATTCACAACTTCAAATAATAAGTTGATGATTTGTATTCAGAGGCATGGGAGAGGTTTCAAAATATGCTAAGAAAGGTGTCTCATCATGGCATTGATCTACTGGGGTAGGACAACATCTTCTATTACGGCCTACACAAAGGGGAGAGAACAACTCTTGATAGTGCATGAGCATGCTTCTTCCTCAACAACAAGCCCTCTCACTGCCATGAGATCCTCAAGAACATGTCTAAAAACCAATCATGGGGAGGAGAAAGAGAGCGACTGGAATCCGTTAAGAGTGTCAGGGAATATAAGGTAATATCTGCTCCAAACGAGAACTTAGATCTAATTGCTAAGAAGCTATGTGCTACAGACAGATTTCCTGTTGAGGGAGAAGAAGAAGAGTGTAAGTATGTGTTCCAAGGGCAACACAGGTACAATGACTATTCTTGGAGGAAGGACCCCAAATTCTCTTAGAAGGATCCTAACAACTTACAACATGATCCATCACAAGCACAACAACAACATCCTAAGCCACATCAGTATGGTGGCCAAGAACAATATCAACCAGAGTTGTAGAAAATTGACAAGATTGAAGAAATGTTGGGCAAGCTCACGAGTCAGAATGAGTTGCAGATTGCACAAACTCAAAGGGATCTTCAGAATCATGGGGCACATATTCACAATATAGAGACACAGATCTCTCATATAGAGGCAGATGTGAGTGCATTAAAGCAACCAACCCATCAAGGATTTTCGGAGAACACCAATGTACCTTTCAGGAATCAGCATGTGAAAGTTGTTCTACTTCATAGTGGCAAGAAGCTACTGAATGATGCATTGCACGGTGCATGTGTAGAAGAAGCTACAAATCAAACTATACTGATGGATGAAAAAGAACCATACATGTGAGCACAGGAGAAGACTGCAGAGGATCTAGTTGATGAGGTTGGGGTAATAAAACTCAGGCTTATATCCCACCTCACGAGAGGGCACCTGTGGTTCCTATGACCTTTTAGAACAATTTGAAGGTGACTAATATGGACTGACAGTTCAAGATATTTCTAGAAAAAATTTGGAAGTTATCTTTGAACATTCCCTTGATAGATGTTATTGAGCAGATACCATCTTATGTGAAGTTTTTGAAGGTTGTAATTACAAAGAAGAGAAGGATATTGGAGTCTGATGTCATGGTTTTGAAATAGTAGGTTAGTGCTTTTATTTTGGGGACACTACCTCCTAAAAGACAGCATCCAGGATGCTTCAATATCACATCCTTCATAGGAAAGACAAAATGTGGAGAGTCTTTATGTGACTCAGGGGAGAGTATAAACCTGATGCCCCTATCTACCTTTAAGAAACTCGGACTTAAGGAAATCCAGGAAGAGTAGCATGACAATCTAGTTGGCAAACAACTCAGTAGTTAAGTCATATGGTATATGTGAGGATGTCCTGGTGAAAGTGGATAGGTTCATATTTCCTATAGATTTTGTAGTGATGGAAATGCAGGATGACCATGGCAATGGGCTTCTACTTGGAATACCATTTCAAGCCACTGTAGACATGATACTTGAGATGGGAAGAGGATGTCTGACTATGGGAATCCAAGATGACATGTTTGATATCAAGATGCCAGATCACTCTCAAGCCATGGGAGATAAGGTACAATGCAACATGTTTCAACACATGGATGCAAGTTTTCTCTATTTCTAGGGAAGTCATTCCTGGATATGTCACATGTTATGACTAAAGTAGAAAGAGGTACCCTAGTAGTGGACACCCTAGAAAATACAAAGGTGATCTCACTGACTCAAGCAATGCGCTACCCGAATGATGAGGGAGAGGAGTATGACCTTGTTGTCATAGAAGAAGCCATAGTTGATTCTGTGATGCAGTCATTGCCCAAGATACCCTTAGAAGCATGCTTGATGAATAGAATGGAGGACAACGTCTATGACAACATTCTAGAGGAGTGCTTTTTGATGTTGAAGGTAATACATTACTACTATGACAAACATTGTGAATACCTTAGACCACCACCCCCACCATTGGTCCCGTCTCTATTGAGCCCACTGGACTTGGAGCTGTAGCCATTACCGTTGCACCTGAAGTATGTCTTCTTGGAAGCACAGGAAAAGCTCCTAGTGATCATATCATCTTCTTTGAGTGATGAAGAGGAAGGGAAGCTAGTCACTGTGCTAAAAAACCACTGAGCTGCATTCGGGTGGTCCATAGATGACATCAATGGGATATCTCCAACCTTATGCCAACACAAGATTCATCTTGAAGAAGGAGAAAAGTCAATTGTCCAAACTTAGAGGTGTATGAATCCTATTATGACTGAGGTGGTGAAGAAGGAAGTCATCAAGCTTCTATCGACATGTATAATCTAAGCCATTTCTGACTCATTGTGGGTAAGTCCTACCTAGGTAGTTCCTAAGAAAAGGGGGATCAGGGTCACTACTAATGCAGGTAATGAATTAATTTCCACTAGGTTAGTGACAGGGTGGCAAGTGTGCACAAATTATCACTAGTTCAATGCAGTCACCCTTATTTCCCCACCTTTTATTGATCAAATCTTGGAATGATTGTCTGGCCATTTGCACTTTTGTTTTCTTGACGGGTATTCTAGGTATAATAAAATTTCCATAGAGCCTTAGGATCAAGATAAATCCACTTTCACCTTCCCTTATGGCGCATTCACATACCGACAGATGCCTTTTGGTCTTTGTAACGCCCCTTCTACATTTCAACGTTGTATGCTCACCATTTTTTTTGACATGGTAGAGCGGTGATTAGAGGTTTTTATTGATGGTTTTTTGTGTATAGGGAATCTTTCAATGATTGCCTATATAACCTTGACAGGGTGCTAAATAGATGTGAGGACACTCACCTAGTTCTAAACTTGGAGAAGTGTCACATGATGATAAGTGAAGGGATTGTTCTTGGATACAAGGTGTCTAACAAAGGCATGTAATTAGATCTAGTAAAGATTGAAGTCATCTCCACACTACCTCCACCGACATCGGTGAAAGGGGTATGGATCTTTTTAGGACACACTAGATTTTATCACTATTTTATCAAGGATTTCTCAATATTGCCAAACTATTGTCTGAACTTTTGGGAATAGACATCTAGTTTTCCTTTGATGAGCGTTGTTCAAAAGATTTTGAAACCCTTAAAGAAAAATTGATCTCTGTTCCTATTATACAGGCTCCTGATTGGAGCCTTTCTTTTGAGTTGATGTGTGACACATCATATTATGCAGTAGGAGTTGTGTTGGGTCAACGCTGAGACAAGACTCCAAATGTCATATATTATGCATCAAAGACTTTGAATGATGCACATATGAATTACACTACTACTGGAAAAAAAAGCTTTTAGCGGTAGTGTTTTCTTTTGAAAAATTCAACCAATACCTAGTTGGAGAGAAAGTGATAGTTTGGACAAACCATGCTTCCATCAAATACTTGTTACAAAAGAAAGATGCCAAACCCAGATTGATTAGGTGGATTCTTTTGCTTCAGGAATTTGACATTGAAATTAGAGACAAGGAAGGGGTAGAGAATGTTGTAGTCGATCATTTATCTAGGTTAGAAAGGGCGGATGAAAAAGATATAGCCATCTCCATTATTGAGGAATTCTCAGATGAGAAATTGTTTGCAATTAAAATTGAAGATCCTTGGTTTGCAGATATTGTTAATTGCCTAGCTTGTAGGGAATTGCCTGCAGATTGGGGGTACCAAGAGAAAAAATGATTTCTCCACTCATTGAAATTTTATATTTGGTATGACTCGATTCTTCTTAAGAAATGTTGGGATGGGCTATTAAGAAGATGTGTACCTAAATGTGAGGTAGAGAGCATCTTGTCACACTGTCATTCTCTACCCATGGGAGGACACCATGCTAGCTCTAGGACTACGGCTAAAGTCTTTGAGAGTGGGTTTTATTGGCCTACCTTGTTTAAAGATACTCACAACTTTGTTTTTCATTGTGATGCATGTCAACGTGAAGGTAATATCTCTAAGGGACATGAGATGCCCTTAAATGTGTTTCAGGAGGTTGAAGTTTTTGATCTTTGGGGTATAGATTTTATGGGCCCAATTGTGTCATCTAATTCCATTCTTTATATATTATTTATAGTTTATTATGTGTCTAAATGGGTGGAAGCAATTCCAACCCACACCAGTGATGTGCAAGTAGTGTGCAAGTTAGTGAAGGAATAAATTTTCTATAGGTTTGGTGTCCTTCGCCTAATTATTAGTGATGGTGGATCCCACTTCGCTAATAGGCAATTTGGAGCTTTACTGAGCAAGTATGGGGTGAAGCACCGAGTGGGGTACTCCATACCACCCACAGACTTAAGGACAGGTTGAAGTGTCCAATAAAGAAGTGAATAAAATTTTGGAAAGGACGGTCTCAACCAATAGGACAAACTGGAGTTATGTGCTAAGTGATGTTCTTTGATCTTATAGAACATCCTACAAATCCCCAATTGGAACAACACCTTTTAGGATGGTCTATGGAAGTGCATGCCATCTACCCATAGAACTTGAGCATAAGTCTAAATGGGCTATGAAGAAGCTGAATTTCAACATAGATGAAGCGCGTAAAAAGATCCCCACATAGGTCTAGTATTTGACAGTGTTGATAAAGAAGAGGAGTATTATAATAAATATGTGAAAGATCTATAGGGAGGGTGAATAGAGATTTTTGGATAATTTAAAGTAAATTGAAACAATTAAAGCACTCAACCAAAGAAGGAGGAGGAAACAAGGAAGACACTTGGATGTAGAGTGGTTCCTACCTTTGAAATCAAAGGTAGTCAGTCCACTACCCAATTATTTCCAATTGGGATTTTGAAAGTGATTTATTTTATTACCTCACAAGAATGTTACAAAAAATACAATCACCTTCTACCCCCTTAAAGTAGACTCCTCCTTGAAGTAGCCTCAACCTCCTTGAAGAAGCCTTCTTGAAGTAACTTTAAGTCCTTGGAGCAACCTTCACCTCCTTGAAGTAGCTCCATCACCTTGAGATATCCTTCCTTTGGAAGTAGCTCCAACCTCCCTTGAAGCAGACCTCCTTGAAGTAATCTCAATCTCCTCTCAAAGAAGCCTTCTCCACCAAGAAGTAGCTTCATCAGTGCTCCCTCAAGCAGCCTCCACAATCTTGGAGTAGCCAAGAAGCAATTACAACTTGCACCTATGAAGGGGGATTGGAAGAAAGGAATACAACAATGTAGCATAGCACTTTGATCCTATATCAGGCGTTAGAATCTCCTATCCACTTAGGGTGAATGTGGTTATGTGTGGTGGCTAGGATATTGTAGCTATAGGACATGAAATTGAAGCAAGTAAAATAAGATGGCAAGTGTAGCTTTTGCTTAGTTGCTCACTAGAATGTATTCTCAAGTGTAGTTGTGTGTCATAGGTGTCCTAAGGCCTCTCATATTTATAGGAATAGTTTGCAAGTAGTTAGGGGAGTTCTAGAGGGTTTCTAGAGTGTTCTTAGTGCTTAACTAGCAGTTAGGTATCCATTAATTAACTTACAATAGATAATTGTTTCTAGCTAAAAAGAACAATCCAGAAACTATCTCGGTCGAGGAACTTGTCGACCAAGATGTGTCTCGGTCAAACTTTTCTTTGACCGAGTAGGGGTTTGGATAAAAAGTGTTGCAACTATTTCCAACCCCCAACTACCAACCATTCTTGGTATAATTGTCATGGATTTTGGGTTGAAGCTTGATCGGTCGAAGATATTGTCAACCGAAAACCTATTTTAGGGCACATTTGTATACGTTATTCATCAGTGCTTGTGACTTCGACTGAAGTGGTTCTTGTTCAAGAAAATCTTTGACTGAGTGTGTCTCATCAAGAAGTTTGTCGATCGAGAGTATCCCTATTTCTATTGAATCACCTTCTATGTGTGTGTATCATGGGTGATGGTGACTCTAACTCTAGGGTAAAAAGCTAAGGGTTGTGAGTGGATGAGGAAGATCTAACACTTGATTTACATGATATTTAGGCACTTGTACATTATATACTTGTACAAGTTTTTACATTGAGTACAATCATGAAAATATTAAACATGTAAGTGCAATGATCTTCGATTTCTGTCGATCTTCAATTATCCAATTCCTAATTTCATTGAACCCTAGAATACTCAAGTAGCACGTTAGATCCTCAATAATGAAATGTTTGTCATCATCAAAATAAATGATTTATTATGTCCAATTTTGCCAATAATATGCATATTGAGTCGGCTTTAGTATAAGGAAAGGTTACCAATATGTCTCCGTCAAGACAAAGAAAGTCACCAGTAGGATTTTTTATTCTCTAGGGAGGGGATTCATAAGGTAAAAAAAATAAAGGATACGATGCTAAAATAGGATTCCCACTAAAAGACATCATTTCTAGTTGACCTGATTGCATGGCTCACATGCGAGTGAAGTTAGAAGAGGATACAAAGAGGTTAGTAATAAGTTTTGAAAAAGAACACAACTATGATGTTACCAAGAGACCATGTAAGAAGAGGTTTCACCGTTCACACCATCGTATGTCGTCAGAGGTCTGAGATTTAATTCATGTAATGCATGATCAAAATATTTGTAGTGCACATATTATGTCACTTATAGCTAGCCAACAAAGGGGCATCCACAATGAAACATTTACATGAAAGGATCTAAGAAACAAGCGTGTTATGATGTAGAGGAAGTATATAGGTGTTAATGTAGCAACCGCATTGGCCCATTTCAGAAAAAATGGAAGAAATAAACCATGCATTCTACTACTGAGTGCAATTTGATGAAGGTGGTTGTGCAAGGACTTTGTTTTGGGTTGATTCTAAATAAGGAATGCCATATCAAGCATTTGGAGATGTTATTACTTTTGACACAACATACATGACTAACATGTATAATATGCCGTTTGCACGTTTTATTGGGGTAAACCATAACATGCAATCTATTTTATTTGGTTGTGCCTTGTTAGGTGATGAGACTATAGATTCTTTTGTATGGGTGTTTCAAACATTTCTAGAAGCCATGTACGGGAAACAACCAAATGCAATCTTAACTAATCATGATCCAACAATGAAGAAGGAAATTTGTATTGTTTTTCCTAATGCGATTCATCAATGTTGTCAATGGCATATAATGAGAAAATCATGCGAACATGTAGATGTGATATATGGGACTGTTGCATGGTTCACTAAAGAGTTTCTATCTTGCATTAATGAACCCATCACCATTTCTAAGCTTGAGGAAAGATGGAAGATAATGATAACCTCAACTTTGTTGTGGAATATTTGAGATCAATGGAAACATGTATACATTAGAGATACCTTTTTTGCCAACATGTCTATGACACAACGGAGTGACAACATGAATGCAATATTTAAAGTTCATGTGAACAATCATTTGCCAAAAGCAAAGAACTTGTAGTACTTGTAATGGTAAAGGGCATACTTGTCGAACATGCAAAATAGGGGTATGAATTATCATAATGTACATTATTTGGTTTTAGTTTGAAGTATATCTACAATCATATTACTACATCTTATTGACAGGGAACCAACAAATTTTCAACTTCGGCTGTGCTTGGTGACTTTTATGAAGAAAGTGAAGATTAGATGCAAAAGAGTGCTCACTATTTCTTCCCTGTTGTGCTGTGTCTTTTTATGAATGTAGTTCATGTTGGAGTTCAGATGTGATATGTGGATCAAGTGTACCGAATAATAGCAAAGACCTGTAATACATGTTGCTCTTTTGACTTTCTGATTCAATTCTTAATTTAGATGACTCAGTTCTTGATTTAGATGTGTTTGGTTGAATCTATGTACTTGTCAATGATTGAATGAACGATCAAAATGGAATAGTTAATTGTGGCTAATGAATCAAAATTTGAATCTAAATCAATGATTGTAATTGATTGATCCAAATATGACTATGTTATGACTAGTCAATGAATGAATGGCCCTGGTATACCAATTGTATATGATTCATAAATGAATGAATGGCTATGTTTCATCTTATTCCTAAAATAGGGAGAAGTTAAATCTAAAATGAACACTAATTGAACTACTTCATTCTACATTTAAAACTGAAATAAATGTATTAATGAACCTATATTCACAGGAAATATCATATGATGGTTGTTCAAATGATAAGATTAGGTCATTCTTGTGTTTTGTTTGGTATTCTAATTGGTTTGAGAAATTCATTTTATACATGCAAGTCTGATTTAGTCCAATTCATTTTTGTTTTATGTTTGGTTAGTTCCTAGAGAAGGCCTAGATTTAAAGCATTCAGTTAGTGTGGATCATGAAGTCCAGTTGATCTTATGCCTCCATTTTTTCACATTATTTGAGCATTTTAATGTTCAATTCAGCCTTGTGGTTGAATTTCTAAGTTGTTCAATCTGCTGACTCACTTCAAATAACTATTCAACCACTACAGACAATGGATTTGGTTTTAGTTGATAGTTTTTGGATTTAGATGTTGTGGACAATGAAATGCATTTTAGAGTTTAACAATTGACTCTAATGCAAGTTAGATTCATTAGCCCGCCTGTCGTTACTTCCAAAGGAGGCAATGAATTCATGGTTTTAGTAATTGACCAATGTGGATTGCTTGTTGATTGAATAAGCCACCTAATGACTGACTTATAGATGGTCAGGAATGAAGTGAAAATTGTAGTATTAACTCTAGTGTGCATGTATGCAACAACATATGATTGAATGGGGGGAATCTTGGCTTGTGAATTCAATTTCTCAGAGCTCCATGTGCACGAATTTAGTAGCTTTATTGAATGGATGGTTGATTGACAAGCTCAATTTTGTTGTTTATAGAATCAGTGGTCGAACATTTGAGTTGCATTTTTTTTCTTGGTAGCTAAACTAATACTCGAGTATGTAATGGTTGGAGTTCAAGTTAATGATTGGTTTGTGGAGTATTAGTTTGTGAAGTTTGAGTTACTGATTGTTACTAAATTATATGAAGTAATTTGAATAAGGCTTGCATTCAATGAACTAATATTCCCAATTCAATCACACAATAATGAATCCCTAGACCTTCTGAATAAAATAGGTTTTGTCTAATACAAGACCATCCATTAAATATCCAATTACTAACACAAGACCATCCATTAAATATTCAAGTACTAACACAAGACCATCCATTAAATTTATCTTTGTCAGTATTCAATTCAAACCATTTATTTTAGAGCATTGTATAAGGGACACAAAAATCTACAAGGGACAAAACAATTTACTAGCAAAATAGCTTTTCCAAATATCCATTCATCATTCATACAATAGATATTACAATTAAACATGTTCATACAATGCCACTCATTCATTCATTGATCAATACAGATATTACAATCCAACCGATTCATTGACTCCCACAAATCAACCACATTACAATTTACAATTTGATTGGGTATACACAACAACAAATATAATCCAGGAAGCCACCAATCTAGCCATACAACATATAAATTTGGTAGTTGATTTTTGTTCCTTAATGTTGGCCATCTTTATTTCTCCCTCAAGTTGTTCATGCTCAGACTTGTCAGTAGTTGAACTGGAATTACCCCAATCAAAGAAGTTGCAATATGGAAGCCCCTGCAAACAATATCAAAAGGTTTGAATTTAGTGCATTCCACTTAAATCCGTGTAAGAAATACACCAACATACCTCTTTTTTGTAATTGGGACAACCAAAGAATACTCAACCATAGTTCTACTGGGTCTTAGCTATTTTTGCACCCACTAACTCGCAACATTAACAAATATAATCCAGGAAGCCACCAATCTAGCCATACAACATATAAATTTGGTAGTTGATTTTTGTTCCTTAATGTTGGCCATCTTTATTTCTCCCTCAAGTTGTTCATGCTCAGACTTGTCAGTAGTTGAACTGGAATTACCCCAATCAAAGAAGTTGCAATATGGAAGCCCCTGCAAACAATATCAAAAGGTTTGAATTTAGTGCATTCCACATAAATCCGTGTAAGAAATACACCAACATACCTCTTTTTTGTAATTGGGACAACCAAAGAATACTCAACCATAGTTCTACTGGGTCTTAGCTATTTTTGCACCCACTAACTCGCAACATTTGCAATACTTAGCCCCTCTTCTCATCATTGATACTTGAGTAAAATAATTAGAACATGTTGATTGTGAATTTTTCTTCTTTTTTATTAGCCATGCCACAAACATGACTACATAACCACACAGACAGAAAGAAAATATAAATGAAGAAATATGGGAGCACAAGGATCAAAAGTAAATGAAGATCAAGAGGCTAATGCGTGCACTACTAGGACTGAAGAGGTTGTTACATGCACTGTTATGGCTAGGTGTTTCCCATTATGTATCATGATCGATGGTGTGGCTTGCTATTGGTGTTGGCAGTTTGTCCTGGTGGCTTGGCTTGTTGCTGGATCTAGGTGTTGGCAAAGCCAAGTTGTGGGCTCATTGTTATCGGGTTGTGGAGGGTTTGCTGCTAGTAGATGAAGGATAAAGGAGGACAAATATAGGGAAAAAAGATGAAAGAAGCATGTATAAATGAAGGTGTGGTTTTTGGGGATGGTGGAGGAAGGAGAAATTATGCTGTGGAGGAAGGAGAAGGGGGAGGAAGGGAGCAGGTGGTTGCTCGTTGTTGGCGGCTTTGCATGTTGCTGGCAGCTTGGTACTCAATTGTTGTTGAGTCGTGGTTGTGGAGACAGGGAGCAAGCAGAGGAAGGAGAAAGGGGGAAGGTGGAGGAAGGAGAAAGGGGTCCGATAGAGGAAGGAGAAAGAGGAATCATGCTAACTAGAGAGAAAGAGATAAAGAGAGAAGAGGAGACTGACACGGGAGTCAGTGGGTGGGGACTGGTCCAGTAAATGAGTGTTAACTCAGTCATAGTGGAACTAGTTTAATCTATATCTACAATCATATTACTACATTTTATTGACAGGGAACCAACGATTTTTCAACTTCAACTGTGCCTGGTGACTTTTATGAAGAAAGTGAAGATTAGATGCAAAAGAGTGCTCATTGTTGCTCCTTGTTGTGCTGTGTCTTTTCATGGATGTAGTTCGTGTCGGAGTTCAAATGTGTTATGTGGATCAAGTGTACCGAATAATACCAAAGACGTGTAATATGTGTTGCACTTTTGACTTTTTTATTTAGTTCTTAATTTAGATGACTCAGTTCTTGATTTAGATGTGTTTGATTGAATCTATGTACTTGTCAATGATTGAATGAATGATCAAAATGGAATTAGTTAATTGGGGCTGATGAATCAAAATTTGAATCTAAATGAATGACTGTAATTGATTGATCCAAAAATGACTATGTTATGACTAGTCAATGAATGAATAGCCATGTTATTCCAATTGTATATGATTCATAAATGAATGAATGGCTATGTTTCATCTTATTCCTAAAATAGGGAGAAGTTAACTCTAAAATGAACACTAATTGAACTACTTCATTCTACATTTAGAACTGAAATAAATGTATTAATGAACCTATATTCACAGGAGATATCATATGATGGTTGTTCAAATGATAAGATTAGGTCATTCTTGTGTTTTGTTTTGGTATTTTGATTGGTTTGAGAAATTCATTTTATACATGCAAGTCTGATTTAGTCCAATTCATTTTTGTTTTGTGTTTGGTTAGTTCCTAGAGAAGTCCTAGATTTAAAGCATTCAGTTAGTATGGATCATGAAGTCCAGTTGATCTTATGCCTCCAATTTTTTCACATTATTTGAGCATTTTAATGTTCAATTCAGCCTTGTGGTTAAATTTCTAAAATGTTCAGTCTGCTGACTCACTTCAAATAACTATTCAACCACTACAGGCAATGGATTTGGTTTCAGTTGATAGTTTTTGGATTCAGATGTTGTGGATAATCAAATGCATTTTAGTTTTTAACAATTGATTCTAAAGCAAGTTAGATTCATTAGACCACCTGTTGTTATGTCCAAAGGGAGCAATCAATTTAGGATTTTAGTAATGGACCAGTGTGGATTACTTTCTGGTTGAATGACCCACCTACTGACTGACTTATTATTGGTCAGGAATGAAGTGAAAATTGTTGTATTAACTCTAGTGTGCATGTATGCAATGACATTTGATTGAATGTGGGGAGAATCTTGTTTTGTGAATTCAATTTCTAAGAGCTACACATGCATGAATTTAGTATCTCCATTGAATGGATGTTTGATTGACAAGCTTAATTCTTTTGTTTATAGAATAAGTGGTTGAACATTTGAGTTGCATTTTTTTTTCTTGGTAGCTAAACTAATGCTCGAGTAAGTAATGGTTGGAGTTCAAGTTATTGATTGGTTTGTGGAGTTTGAAGTACTAATTATTTTGTGGAGTTGGAGTTACTAATTGTTACTAAATTGTATGAACTAAATTGAATAAGGCTTTCATTCAACCATCTAAGATTCCCAATTCAACCACACAATAATGAATGCATACACCTTCCGAACAAAATAGGGGTTGTCTAATATAAGACATCCATTAAATATTCAAGTACAAACACAAGATCATCCATTAAATATTCATGTACTAACACAAGACCATCCATTATATTTATCTTTTTCAGTATTCAATTCAAACAATTTATTTCGGAGCATTGTAGAAGGGACACATAAATCTACAAGGGACACATAAATCTACAAGGGACAAAACAATTTACTAGAAAAATAGCTTTTTCAAATATCCATTCATCATTAATACAATAGATATTACAATTAAACATGTTCATACAATGCCACTCATTCATTCATTGATCAGTACAGATATTACAATCCAACAGATTCATTGATTCCCACAAATCAACCATATTACAATTTACAATTTGATTGGGTATAGACAACTACAAATAGAATCAGTAAGACACAAATCAGCCAAACAATATATAAATCTGGCAGTTGATTTTTGTTCCTTGATGTTGGCCATCTTTGTTTCTCCCTCAAGTTGTTCATGCTCTGACTTGTCAATAGTTGAACTGGATTTACCCCACTCAAAGAAGTTGCAATATGGAAGCCCCTATAAACAATATCAAATGGATTGAATTTAGTGCATTCCACATAAATCCCCATAAGAAATACACCAACATACTTTTTTTTGTAATTGGGACAACCAAAGAATACCCATTCGTAGTTCTACTGGGTCTTGGATATTTTTTCACCCACTAACTCACCACATTTGCAATACTTAGCCCCTCTTTTCAACGTTGATACTTGACTAAAATGATCATAACATGTTGACATTGTGCAATTTTCTTCTTTTTTATTAGCCATGCCACAAGGACGACTACACAACCACACAGACGGAATGAAAATATAAATGAAGAAATATGGGAGCACAAGGATCAAAAGTAAATGAAGAGGGACCTAGTAGATGAACCTCAAGAGGCTAATGTGTGAACTTCTAGGGCTAAAGGAGGTTGTTGCATGCACTGCTAGGGCTAAAGGAGGCTGCTGTATGCACTCCTAGGGCTCAGTGTTGTAGGCTATGTATTGTGATCAATGGTGTGGCTTGTTGTTAGTGTTGCTGGTTTGTCCTGGTGGCTTGGCTTGTTGATGGATCTAGGTGTTGTTGGAGCTGAGTTGTGGGCTCACTATTGTTAGGTTGTGGAGTGTTTGTTGCTGGCATAGGAAGGAGAAAGGAGGACAAATAGAGGGAAAAAGTATGATCGTAGCATGTAGAAATGAAGGTGTGGTTCTTGGGGCTGGCAGAGGAAGGAGAAAATATGTTGTGGAGGAAGGAGAAGGAGCGGGGAGGAAGGGAGCAGGTGGTGGCTCATTGTTGGTGGCTTTGCATGTTGCTGATGGCTTGGTACTCAATTTTTGTTGAGTCATGGCTACGGAGAAAGGGAGAAGGCAGAGGAAGGAGAAAGGGTGAACGTGGAGGAAGAAGAAAGGGGGCCGACATAGGAAGGAGAAAGGGTAATCATGTTAATTGGAGAGAGAGAGAGAGAGAGAGAAAGAGAGAAGAGGAGACAGGTATAGGAGTTAGTGGGTGGGGTCTTGTCAAGTAAATGGAGGTTTACTCATTCCATGAGTGGAGATAGGGAACCATGATCAGATGCAGATCCTATGACCAAAAGCTTTGTTGTATTTGGAGCAGAATACAAAAGTGTATTCTAGCCTTCACTATATATATACATATATATACATACATACATACATATATATATATATATATATATATACATACACTAGTGTCAATATGCATACATGTATCTATCCATGAATAGTTATTTTTAACTTTTTCTTGAGAAAAGTTGACATCCAAATTGGATTTGCATTTCAATTCCAAAAAAAATGTAAAGACTAGAAAAAATTGACACATGGCGTTGTATGCCGAAATTGCAATGTTCTCCATTGAAATCAAGGAGACAAAGGAAGATGATGATTGACTTTTCATTTTCATTTTTGCTTTTATAAGTATTATTTTGGAACCTTTTTATTTTTATTTTCATTTTTGTTTTTTAATAAATGTGGACAAGGCTAGCACGTGACTGAAGGATGTTTTCTCATAGTGGCGGCTGTAGAGGAGACCCCAGGAAGAATCCTCCCCAGAGTGATGGTGGGGACTACACAAAAAGACAATCACCAATGGATGAGGCAGTAAGGTTAGCCAAGATCCCCAAGGCTTGGACATATTTCTTTAAAGTCCAAGTAGATGATAGATGCACCAAGATGGAGGGGACAAATATCAACCAAGAGAATGCTATCCTTATCATTCCGAAGGATGAATTGGATGCCAATGCAACCCTCTAGAGCAGTACACTGGGGGGTACATTGTGGGATTCAAACCACACATTCCCACATTTTCGGAGCATCTCCAACACATATGGAAACCATACGACTTGATGGAGATCATGGGGAGAGAAAACAACATCTTCATCATCAAATTCCAAGAGAACAAGGCTCTAGTCACAACACTAGAAAGTGGACAATGGCTAGTTTGAGGCAAATCTATGTTATTGAAGAAATGTAAAAATGGAGAACCCTTAGACCAGGAGAAACTAACTTTGGCCCCAGTGTGGATGAAACTTCTCAATCTACCATTGGCACTTTGGAGCAAAAAGATGTTGTCCTGCATATCCTCCTTACTGGGCAAGCCTTAATCACTTCTATAGAAGAGGGATATCACATTGGTCATTATTGGAATACACCGTCAGTTTACAACCAATGACTAAGTGGGCGACAGTAAAACTTTAGACATATTTTTTTGGTTACTGAAACCAATGACATACGTCGATGTAATTAGTTAAGTTTTACAGTCAAACTGATGACATAAAACACAGTGTGCAAACAAAATGTGGTATCCCTTGACCATTCCTCATTTTTTATTCAACACAAACTGACAACGTGTGTTGAAAATGGTTTTTCTTGACTGTTCCTTGACATTTTATGAATGAGGAATAACCAACAACTAAGAGCATGTCGTTGATTATATTAGTGAATAAATAGTGGAATTAAGGGATATCCTGTCAATTTTCTAGAAGTAACTGACAAAGTATGTGTATGTAGTTGGTTATGTCATAATAATTGACTACATATCCCATCATTTTTATCAGTGATTGAAAATGAAGTGATATATCATTGATTTTCTTACAAGTAACCGACAAAGTATGTGTATCTAGTTAGTTATTTTGAAATAACCGATGAGAAATGCCTATGTCTTTTTTATAGCAGGTATGTAGACCTGTTGTCTGACTGCTAGCCTATCTACTACCTACAGTTCTTCAGAACTGAAAAGTTCATCAAAACTACAAGACGTTGTAAGAATGCAGCTTAACAGCAGGCCAGTAAACCTGTAAGAAGAAAGATATATAAAGATATATATATATATATATATACAAATAATGTATTTTACAAAATATGCATAAACATGCCAGAAACACTTAATATTCTATCATTTTTCACTTCAAATGCACACACATATCCATGAACTCATAGCTCAATTGATTCATTTCTTAGCCACACATTCAATTTCATACATATACACAAATACACATCATTCTCCTCATGCACTTCACAATCAATTCACACACACATATGCATGAATATATATCAACATTAGTTGCCATAGAGTTTAAGTCCTTAATGTATAATAATATAACAAGTAGAAATTTAACATCAAAGTTTGAACTAAAAAAATATCAATCAACCATCCCAATCATCTGAGTAGTCCACATATTTTATGAAGAAGTGTACCCACTATTCACGTAGGTCATTCAGTTGCTCCAATATACAGGGTTCAATAGTGTCAAAAACTACAAAGAAAATGAAATGTGAATCTAATTAGATTTGATTGTTTGTATTATTAAAAGAAACTACTTTATTAATTATGATCCAATACTATTAACACTAACTTCTCTATACATTTGATATGTTGCTTTTGTGTGACAATTGTCTGCATGTACATCATTACATAATATGTGCATGCCCTATCATTGTCTTGTATAGGACAATGTATATTTACAATTATGTTAATAAATACGATTAAGTGCTTTTCCTATTTCAGTATCTATTCAGAAGGAGATTGATAAATCTTGTTGAAATTTTCTTTAGAAAGGTGATGATAAATGTAAACATATCCATCTTTTACAATCGGAGAATGTTACTCTTCCTTTTTCAGAAGGTGGCCTCAACATAAATAAAATCAAGGACTCTTCTTTGGTTTGTCTTCTACTCAATGCCTGGGATGTTGTGAGAAAAAAAAACTCCTTGTGGGTCAAATGGATCCATGAAAAGTACTTGCACAATAAATCCTTTTGGTTAGTTAAAGTCTCTTCTAATGTGTCTTGGACGTTTAAGAATATTCTAAAATGCAGAGAGTTCCTTGTTAAGTTTATCAGCTATAAAGTGGGAAATGGTGAATCTATCTCTCTTTCACAAGATCCATGACTAAACAAAACTTTACTTGTTGATTTGATTGGTGAAGACAACATTTTGAAGCTTGGCCTGAATGTTGGTTGTAAGCTGAACTGTATTATCTGCAATGGGAAATGGTGTGTTCCTAAAAATTGTATTATTATGAAGCTTCTTTAAACTCTTGACTCTATTCCTATTGAGAATAGAAAGAAAGACATGGTCTTGTTCAATGGTGTGGAAATCCCCAAGCTCAAGAATGTGTGGAACCTTATCAACGATGCAGGTAGTTCTAGTGCTAGTTTCATCTGGTTGTAGAAAGGTGCTGCTCCAAAAAGGTTTCAGATGAATATGTAAATTTTTTTTGCATGACAAGCTGCCTACTATTGACTATATTATGAGAACTTGTATTTGCTCAGTGGCAAGATGTTACTTATGTGAATCAGAATATGAAGATACAAGTCATATTTGTTTCTCTTTTAGCTATACTACTAAGGTCTGGGAGCTTTTAAGCAAAGAGAATTCTTACTCTCAACCAAAAACCATTAGCGAGATGGTTGGTAGGATTGACAAAGTCTGGAGAATTTGTTGTTTATGTGTTTATCACTTCTTAAGGCACGAAAGGAACATTAGATGCTTTAGAGAACGTTTAAAATCACCAGAAGTTTTGTGGAATCATATTTTGAGCTCTATCGGTGTTTTGTTAGAGTCTTTCTTCTCTGTCTATGAGAAGTGCACTTTGTTTAGTTCATTTTTCTTTTACCTTAGCCTAAAAATTTTGTGTTTAAGAGAAACATTATGATGTAAATATAAATAGATAGATACATCCATCTATCTCTCTCTCCCCCGCCTCTTTTCTTGTACCTTTTGACTCTAAAAAATACAAAAAAGTGACAGGGTTTTGATGGACCAAAAAAATATAATTAAGCAGAGTTACTAATATATGCATTGGAATGAGAAGACTACATCAACACTCCTCCAAGCTACTGATTTATTTATTTTATCTAATTTCCCTCACTGCTACGGGATGCTTTCACATTCATATAAGTTAAATTAACAAAAATATTGCATTATTACACTGTGATGTATGATGCAAACATTAAAAAATATGTTGAGCATGGAAAAACTATATTTACACTTGAATCGCCAATTTCATTGGGCGTTCCTCATTTAGTTTCAATTTTATACCCAAAGGATCAAAGAAATACACAATCTAAGTCTGGGGTACAATCACTAACAATTGTTAATGCTTATTTCTAAGTGTATAGAAGGCAAATAAAATAAAAATGAAATTCTACAAAAAATTGTATTTATAAGTTAGACATATAAACATGAAGCTCAAAACTTACACAACATTGAAGGAGCTATGATAATGGTCATTGAAGCACCAAAAACCTTCATCTAGGTACTCATCTAATATTTGGTGCCAGTCATATCTCTAACTACATCGCTAATCATTAAAGGCATTAGAAATGTCATATTTGATATTCCAAATTCAGCAACCCCGTAATACAAATGACTAAACATATATGTGCAATAATTAGTTAACATATAGGAATCAATTAAAAAATATGTATTATTCACATATGAAAGGGTATTCAAACTCAATATATACAAAGTTCTATTACTGATGTGTTCAACAAGTAATACAAAAATAGCTCAGAAACATCTGTCAACACTATAATAGTTTCATGATCTATACCTTTGACCTCCTCCTAAAGATCAACCAAAATGGTATCTAATTACTCCATATTGACTAACCATATTGGCAATTCCTTACCATTAGGGCCTAAGGAGTTGAACAACTCTTGTGGAATAAATATGGGAGCTGAGGCTTCAGAACCCTAGGGGGCTTCTTAGATTTTTTGGTCTGCATGCATGCATTCTCATATTAGCTTCAGATTATATATAAATTCAATATATAAAATTTTTCATACCTCAACCACCACGACAATCCATTAGGTCCACCCAATGAATCCTTCTTCCACCTCTCTGACTATGGTGGCATATAGATGCTCATATGTGAGTGGTGTTTCTTTCCATGCTGGAATGACACATATGATGTTCACACAAACATGATTAGTGGGAAGGCAAACACCACAAACTGTATCAAAGTTTGAATAAACCTAACCATCTTCCATGATATTGGATGATGGATCACGCCACCTACAATTTTGTAAAACACAACATATCAATTGACACAAACACACACACACAGATATATATATATATATTCACTTGAGGTATTACTTTATCATGTAAATTGACTTAAATTGAATCTAACCCTAGGTGTGCCATGCAGATCTGAAGGACTACTCCCAATACCCTCCATGGGTGTGTGATGTTGTACAAGTTTCATGACTGTTGGAGAATCTTGCACAACCTGAGAAGCCTTGAACTCCTCCAAGGTTGTGTTTATGAATCTCTGCACCTCCTCCTAGTCCATTCTTCCTTTCTTGGAAGAATTTTGCTTTTACTATGATGCGTCAAAAAAAGATTTTAGCCCAAACCCAACTGCAGCTGCCCTAACCTGTCCAGGGTGCTTTTCTGTCTCTAAAGCAATTGCCAATTAATTGTGTGTGTCTTGAGGGTTGAACTTCCCTCCTTTGTCTACTCATCTAGCTCCAACTATTCAGCATCACAACTAAATAATCAATAAACTTAACAATCCAGGAAAAAAAGAACATGGACATGCATTAGGAGACTACAAGACGAAATTTACCAATTTTGAAGCCACCTCCTGGGTTTCTTGATGGGAATTTCTCTGGCTTTATTTTTCCTCACATATATCGACTCAAAATAGCAACGAAGTAGTATAGAAGCACTCAAAGACTAGGTAATAGAAGGAGTAGAATTAGAAGGCCTTTACTCTTGCTCTCTCAACTGGTAGTGTTTAATATAACCACTTGAACACAAATGGTGGTTGTGCACATTCTTGTCATGCCTTCTTTTTGAGCATCGTGAATGGCATGATTAATTAAATAAGAAATTTTGTTAACTAATCATAAGAAATCATAAGAATGTAATCAATTCAATACCTGAACGCATCTATTTTTCTCTGGTCAACAAACTTCAGCCTCTCATTTTATTAAGATAGAGCCACTGAAAAGTAGGGTCATTATCCTTCTTGTCTTCAAATATTTAGTCTCTTATGAGCATTGTCAACCAATCTCTATGTCTTCTCCCAATGAGCTAGATAACAAACTTGTGATACAACTTTTCATCGAGCTTATACCAGGCCTAAAAAGGTTCAACATTAACTAAAATGTGAAAAGGAAGAATACAAAAATGAAGGATACAAAGGTACTTTTGGAATGAGTTGGGGTATCTGTATGGTAGCTTGGTTGTTGAGGAGGTGGAGTTGTTAGAGGGGACTAGTTTTGGTAGAGATAGCCAATTTGCAATCATAGATAGACCCTATCTACTTCCTCTAATTGAGATCTTCCATCTACAGACTAGTACTTATTCATTTGATTTTGGAAAGCTAACCAATACCCCGAGTAAGTTTGTTGGGTTTACTGGGTAAGGTTCGGTGGGGCTCCCATTAGTTCTCCTCCTGACCAACAAGAGTGGGGTTGTTACTGCCTTACTGTCATTCTAGGAGTGAACCCTTTAGACATGAAGATTACCTCTCAGTATGAGGTAAATTTTACATGGTTGGGATCCACCTTCTTTCATGAGGGTCATTGACGGTGCGCTAGTGATCCTGTATATGTGACCCCATGGGTCTAGGTGTTCCTATTTGTATTGATTACCGGTTTCCTATTCAGCAACAACTCAGGGAATAGAGATATGTCTATTGCTTATCCTTTCTTCTAGCTCTAGACTGATTTCCTCCTTGACTGGGGTGGCGACATGTATGCCCATCTAATGATGCATTTTTGGATATATCTTGTGGGCAACATCAATGGGGATATTTCCCTATATCGAAAGGCTATGGAGGCTTCATATATTTGATTGTGGTAAGTTTTTACCTACTATTTACATTTTTCATGCTTTGCAATATCTGTGTGGATGATTTCCAATGACATTTGCTTTGCATCTGTGGGGCTATAAGAACTTTTGAATTCATAGACCTACAACTCTGAGTGGTCTAGAGGGAAATTTGTATGCTTCCCTCCCTACCTGTCGCCATTGGGATGGCTATAACAAAAGGATGCAATATAAGCAATGGAGTTGCAAATTGGAGACCATGATTGGGGATAAGGTATGTGAAGTACTTTAAAAACACTCATGTACCATTCAATTGGATACATACAATGCAAGAAAGACATGCCCAACATTTTCAATTCCCTATTCAAATGAACAAGATGTACCATGATATAAAGAATGAAGGAGGGAAATACATCTCAAGCTGGCATGGGGTAATGACCACTTCTCCTTTCAACTTATTAAGATTATCAAGATCAATAACATTAATGTGTAGAGTGTAGAAAAAAAACAAATCCAAGTGACTGCAAATGTTACATGCTTTGATAGTATATGTCAAATAGTCGCGGGCAATATTTACTTCACTAGAGTGTGACAATCATGAGATTTAAAACCTATCAGCTTCAGATCCCTCAATAATACTAATCTATGGATATTAGAAGAGTATCAATGTGGTACAAGAGGGTGCCTACCTTGGTGAAAAAGGCTCCTAGGGTTCCAAATTTCTCTATTTAGGTTTTCTTAAGCTCCTCCTTGGTGATTTTGACCAAAACTAAGTTTGCACATCTAAAGTAGAGAAGGTGATCTTTTCTCAAGAAAGGAGATTTTCTTGGAGCAACCAGACCTTCTAATATCGGGATCCTTTCTGTTTGTACCTTCTTACCTTCCTAGAGGTGAGTTTTGTTAACCCCCTTCTCATATATTGCTTACTACATGCTTAAAACTCATGCTTCCATGTTTAAAATTGATGATTTCCATCTCTTTTTACCATGTTCTTCTAGGGTTTTGGTTTCTTGTTGTTTTACCTTCTCTAGAAGCTCTAGTTTGGTTACCTATTCAACTTCAAACCTGATCTTTGGTCAAATGGTGTTTTCTCCCTCTCCGTCTCTCTTCAATTATCTCGATCAGTTTGATGATGTGGCAATTTCCTATTGGTATGTATTGAAAAATTCATATCTTCTAATCCGCTTATCCAAATTTGACAAATAAAAATGTTTTGGAATTGGAATATTAATATCTAACTAATAAAAATATTTTTAAGGTCTGACTTCATGGTGGTTTTTCTAAAATGAATGTAATGTTTAAAAACCATAAAAATTACATCTTAATCATCATAACTGCAAAATTAACATAAAAGCTAAATATGAATTTTCTAAAAAGTTCTAAAATTAGGGTTTCTATACATTAATGTGCTCTATGTACTCTAATACATGTTAATACATTGAAAATAGGCAAAGTGGAACTTGGACTCGATTAAAGTGGTGAAAGTTAGTAATTGATATTAGTAAGAGACGTATGTGAAATCCCTCTTTATGTATGTGCATTCCTTACACCCTATGTTGGGATAATTGTAGCAAAATTGTATATTTACCTAATGAGGCTTAAATGAACCCTAAATATTCTATTCTTCAATCCTGATGTTGTTCATGCCTCAAATAAGATTATAAAAAAAACCTTAATATTAAGCAAGCACTCACAAAAATATCTCTCCTCTCTTTTCCTATCTAGATGATGTCTAACAAATAGGAGGTAAATATGTGCGATGATTGTTGCTAACTTTTATTGTTAATTATTTTGTTATACCCATTTCACATAGGTTGGTTAAGGATTTGATGCCACCTTTAGACTTACCTAGTAGTATATTCAATAGACTGCCAATGATTCTATCAGACACATTTTCCTCAACATTAATGATATCAATTACAATGCCTAACTTTCAAAGAACTCAATAAAGAAGATCCCTAAAAATTGACCTCTTCTTGAATAAATATTTGTCAGGTTTGGGAATAGTATATTATGATCTCTTGCCAAATGCATTAACAATATCTTTTACACTTTCATAAATGTCCTCCCCTCATATTGTCTTAGGGAACTCTGCTCCTCAATTGAGCCACTAAATGTTTTGTGTAACCTTCACTATGGATGCACTTTTGGAATAAATATTTTATGACCAAGATATATAGCCTTACTTCCATGTTCTAGTCATATCAAATCAATGTGTTTGTCATATATAGCTTGGACCCTTTTATGCTATATCTAGAGAAATTCATGTATGCTAGAAAGTTATTAATAGTTCAAAACAACCTATCATGCAAACAAAACTTCTCTTTATGTGAAGTGTCATAGATCATCACACCTTTACATAGAGTTTCTTAAAGTCATCAATCAGAGGTTCAACTAAAATATTAATATCATTGCCAAATTTTATGTGGCCCAATATCAATAGTGACAACATGACATTCTAATTTTTATACTCAACCATGGAGGAATATTATATATAACAATTATAATAGGCCAAGTGATAAGTTGTCTATTTAATGTTTTATATGGATTCATTCCATTGGTATAAAGCCCAAATCTTTACTTCTTGACTTCTTCACAAAATATAGGGTACAATAACTCAATTTTCTTTGGTTGTGGGAAATCATACACATGTAGTACGATCCCATCCTTGTTTTTCTTTTCCTTTGCATGTCAATATGAATTATGCACATATGTGGTATTGGAAAACAAATATTCAAACAATGGTTTTATAGGTAATACCACATCACCTTGGTAGGAGAGTCAATTTTGTACTTACCCGAATTTGTCATTTTGTAAATTGACGCCCCATATTTTAGACAATCTTTCAAATTGATTTAGTCTATTTGAAATAAATCATAGTCATTTGGACATGCATGTATCTTCTTAGCCTGTATTCCAATTGGGCACAACATTTTGTTTGTTGCCTTCAGGAGAATATCTTCAACAAAGACAATAGAGATTTGAAGCTTTTATTGTTGCACCTATTGTTAGACTTCAGAGTATACAATCTCAACATAGTGCTCAGCTTCGTAATGTTTATTAAGACCTAAGTATAATAGTCTCTTATCATCATGCAAATTTTTTATCTAGCATTGCATCAACCATGTCTACTAAAATCTATTCATTCACATCAACATTGTAGGCAATTTCTTCTTCAACACAAGTACCACTGTCTACATCTTTTGTTCTCATAGTAGGAGTCTTTCCATGCCATTCACTTTATATATACCTATACAATCTAATTTCACATGAGATGACTTTTAGTTTTTTCAACGGTTTCAAATTTTAGTTTGTTACCGCAATTCCTACATGAGTAATAGAACATATCTCAAGGTCATTTCCTATGTTCTGACCCAAATCATATATATTGATCAAGATGAGTAGTAAACTACTAAGTGCAACCATTTGGAATGGGCATTCACGATCGACCCATTCTATGATCATAGGGGAAAATGAGTATTCAATCAGGGGTTAGCTATGTTAATTTAAAAATAAAAGATGTTTGAATTGAATATGGTTTGTTGTTTAGGGTTTAGAGTTTAGTGTTAGGGTTTAGATATTAGGGTTTATGTTTTAGCATTTAGGATTTAGAGATTTGGATTTAGGGTTTCTAGGCCAACATACTATAGGGACTAGGGCTTAGACATTAGAGGTTTAATGTACATGGTTTAGGGTTTAGTAATGAATGTGTACCACCTATCTTATTCTTGTAAAGTTAATCCCACTAGTAAGTGTATAATTTTCATTTGATTTTCAAGAGTAATTATGTATCATTTCCCCATAGTTCTCCAAGTGCATCGATGTAGATAGGCATAGACCCAGTTATATATGTACTCAAAGAACAAAAGGGGAACTACTGGAAAAATATCTTGAAAACCAAATACACATTGTACATATACATCCTAAGTGAGATTAAGCATTCAAGAACTGTCTCAAACTGGGGACTATCTATGATATACTCCTAACAAGTAAGCCTTCCATAGGTTTCTAGTCTAACAAAATATGTATGTTGCATTTATATGCCTATGATCGTAGTATTATCATTCATATTCTAGGTGAAAAAATATGCATTAAGATATAGAACATAATTTTAGGGCTTAAATAAATGAGATCTAATAGTCGTGATCTTCTATTGACACAACATGGACATTATTTATCATAAAAACCTTGATGTTCATTTTAACATCTTGGAATATTTTCTAATTAGATCGACATGGCATATATTGATCAAGAATAAAAATCAAACCAACATTAATTGATTTCATTTCAATATGTTAGAATAAAAAAGCACTTGTTAGAAAAATGAAATTAATTTATTTCATTTCAATATGTAGCATAAATAATTACTTAGAGAAAATCAAATTTAATATATTTTATTTCTCCATGTAGCATCATAAGCACTTACAGAAAACCAACATTAAATCATTTCATTGTAATATTCCATATTATTTCAATATGTATTAAAGAAGAATTATATAGATAAAGACAGGGCCTCAAGAAGTTGGTTGCGTCAGTGGGGTTGAGGAAAGCAGTTGGTGGCAATTATGTCAAGGAGATTAGCAATAGTTGGTGACAATGTTGCTGACCAATAGTGGTAGTAGGGTCTCTAAGAAGTAGCACCGGTGGCACTCCAAGCATCAATAACAGAGGTAGAGCACAAAGAGGAGGGTGGTGGCAGTAAGAGGAGGAACAATAATGGTAACAATAGTGGTGGCTAGAGGAGTGATGGAGAGAGGAGGAACAAGAGGAACTGGAGACATCAATATAGTAATAGCAACGTCAATATCTAGCAGAGAGTAGTAGCAATAACTGAGCAGCACAAAATTTCCAGATGTTAGGTATGTCATTACAAAATATAGAATGGAGAAAAGAAATGTTTCCTGGTGCTATTAAGTAGAACTTAGGCATTAGTTGAGATTAAGAAGCAAACACTAAAAACGGTGATGTCATCTTAAAGATTAAAATTGACTACATAGGTGAATCTATACCATCTGTTTGCTTCTACAAAACTAATGACATATATCCTTATCCCCATTAAAAAATTTCAATCTCACTAAGACCTATCATGCCGGTTTCAAGACCAAAGGAAATGGCAAATCCAAATTTGGGGGCAACAAATTTTCCATGGGGCACGTGGCAGGAACCTAGTATCATTAGTTATGACTGGAGTAATTGACATCACATAATTTTTGGAGGTAAAAATGGGGCACGCGAGCTATCATATCGGTTTATTATACAACAAACAACAAAATAAGCTTTTTGGAGGTAAAAATTATTTCATGGGAAGGGTTGTGTTGTCATTCCTTGTCAACCAATGTAACACATGCTTTACCAAATTATTTTAGGGAAATTGATTTTTGTGGGTTGTGAGTTATATTGGTTCTTTTTCAAGCAACTGACATAGAAGTGAAAGTGGTACCCATGTTTTTCCTCAACAACAAGAGTTTGACTAATTTATATGTTTTTGCCTAATTAACCAACATCATGTGTCTATAGTGTCAGTTTCCATTGGAAACTAATATTAAGAAAAGTGACACTATTGGAAAAGTTTCCATGGAAAGTTGTGACAAAGTGGTTTTTGCTTTAATTCTGAGGACGAAATTTCTTTTAAGGCGTGTACGATGTGATGGAGTAGACTTTTGGATATTTGAACATCTAATGACAATTGAGTTTATTCTTGTGGTTTATACTAAGGATTCCAAGATTTTGGAATAAAATGGATGTTGAAAGTCTTTTATTGTCGATATTATGTCTTTTCCCCTATGTATGTGCCATTTTAAGGTATATATTTGATGGATCAAGTAATGATATTTTTTTGGCACCAAAATTTAATAGAATATAGCTTAAGTGATTATGAAACTATGGTCAAAATTTAGTTATCATTAGACCATCCAATCAGAGGCTATAGAGGTTTAAAGTTTGTGAAATATTTAATATGTTGATGTATTTATGGCTAAGGTTCATTCTTTCTGCCTATGTTTTGATAGTATCCAGTGTCATGCTCCCCCTGGCTTGAAGTGTCATGGATTCACTACGTTGCCTTATCTAAATGATGTGTATGAGTAGAATCAGATGATTGGTCGTGTCCCCCACCTTGAAGTTATGTACTTGACAAGATGAGGCAAGTGATTCCCCATGAAACCACGATCGTCAATCGTGGCGTGATAAGCTCGGGGAACTCTTTTTCCTTGGATGACCATGACCTGTAGTCAGACGATCTTTTTAGGCATGAGGTAGTTGGAGAGCGAGAGAACGAGACCTCCCCATACTGCTGTCTCTCTGTGATGTGGCTTTTTGAATGCACTAACAAATTCACTCGGAGTTTATATCCCCGAGCTTTTACCAAAACCAAGTGCAACAATACCACCCGCAAGCAGACGGGTCTTATCGCAGTATAGTTGAGGATCGAACCCAAAGGACAACGTTTTTAAGAATCTTTGTCAGTTAGATCTAGCTCGAGTAAAACTAATATTTAGAACAAATGGTTGATTTGGGTTTGATTTAAACTAATTGCAAGAAAGTAAATGCGGAATAAAAGATGGGTTTAGATCAATAATATGGAATCGCTGGGATGGTACCGGGTTTGACCACCGCTACACACACAAACATACTCTTTTGCGAGCAATCCAGGCACGATGTAACACTCCAAGTAGAGCTGCTGCAGAACCCCCCATACGGGCGTTAGGTCCGTGTAAGCATAACCATAGGCATCCAATTTCTCATCGCCATCCGGATCACATGTATTACGGCTCTGAAGATACAGAAATCCATGGAGGTTGTGAACCCCCCATACGGGCGTTAGGCGCACAGAAGTGTCACCGAAGGTTAGATGGCTCGTCCCCTCACGGATCATACACTTATGACCTCGATGAAATCCCATCCTATTTCTAGTTTGGGAGTCAGCCGCGTTAACCGATAAACAAGCAGGTAGGTGACATGCGAGCAAACATCGACGTTTAGCAAGATGATACAAAATCCAACTAAGGTTGTGAACCCCCTATACAGGCGTTAGGCGCACAGAAGCGTCACCGAAAGCTATATGGCTCGTCCCCTCACGGATCATACACTTACGACCTCAAGGAATCCCCTTCTATTTCTAGTCAGGGAGTCAAACTCGTTAAACGACGTTCGATCCCATGCCTTGAAGTTATCGCAACATAGGAACCCATGCATTGAAGTTATCGCAACATAGGGAGCACAAAGATGAAAACAAGCACATAACCAACCTACAAGCTTAACGATAAACGACAAAATGAAGAGTTATATACATTGCCATGGAAAGTTTAACAAAAGAACATGGTTTGCATGGGTAGCGGGGCTAGTCCCCGCACCCCAGCGAAAGAGGACTACTCGCTCATGATGCGAGATACAAGAAGGATAGGAGAGAAAGATAGATCCGCCATGAGCTCGGTGCAAAGGGTGGACGCAGCCCGGTGAAGAAGATGTGCTCCTTGCTCCGTCTTCTTCCTCTTCTTGGCCTCCTTGGACGCAACACCAGCAGTAGGTGGAGTGGAACTTGATTGGGGTGGTGCTCTGGCAGCCTGTCGGCGTCCGAAACCGATGCCTTCAAATGGGGACCCTGGGGGTCTATTTATAGTTTCAGATCTGACCCCAAACGGTCTGGAGACCGTATGGGCACCAAACGGTTTGGAGACCGTTTGGGCGCCAAACGGTCTTGAGACCGTTTGGGCGCCAAACGGTCTTGAGACCGTTTGGGCACCAAACGGTTTGGAGACCGTTTGGGCGCCAAACGGTCTTGCTTTGATCGGTCCTCTCCTTGGCGTGATCATGCGGCTTCAGTTCTTCAATCGGTCCTTGCGCGTGCGTCGAACGGCCTTGGGACCGCGCGGGACCAAACGCCCTTGAGACCGCATGGGACCAAACGGTCTTGGGACCGCATGGGACCAAACGGTCTTGAGACCGAATGGGACCAAACGGTCTTGAGACCGAATGGGACCAAACGGTCTTGAGACCGAATGGGACCAAACGGTCTTGAGACCAAATGGGACCAAACGGTCTTGGGACCGCATGGGACCAAACGGTCTTGAGAACGAATGGGACCAAACGGTCTTGAGACCGAATGGGACCAAATGGTCTTGAGACCGAATGGGACCAAACGGTCTTGGGACCGAATGGGACCAAACGGTCTTGGGACCGAATGGGACCAAACGGTCTTGAGACCGAATGGGACCAAACGGTCTTGAGACCGAATGGGACCAAACGGTCTTGAGACCGAATGGGACCAAACGGTCTTGAGACCGAATGGGGCCAAACGGTCTTGGGACCGCATGGGACCAAACAGTCTTGGGACCGCATGGGACCAAACGGTCTTGAGACCGTATGGGACCACATGGCTTTCTTTGGCAACCGATTTTGTCTTGTTCTTCGTGTATTCCAGCAAACGGTCTTGGGACCGCATGGACCCAAACGGTCTTGAAACCGTATGCGTGGAGTTGCTTGATTTTCCTGCATTAAATGAAAGATATTTAGTTAAAATCATGATTATTGAATCAACTAAGAAGTATTGTGCATTATGATTTATATTAGGGTAAAAAGATGTGGAAAAGAGATGAAATTGTTCCAAAAAGGTAATTGAAATCCATGATGAGTGTGCACTCATCACTCTGTTGCCAGCAACTACGACCGCGAGGAGGATCACGGCAGCCAGAATCAAGGCTCGTGATGGACTCACAAGTGGGCGTCAGACAGGATCTCATTCATGTGAAGCTGCATGGAGGAGCCAACAGAGGCGTTAAGAGGAATGAGGAGGAGATGATCAGTCGTCGTTGTGAATAGATCACAGCGGGGTGGCGGCAACTTCATGGAGGAGGACGCAGTGGCAGCAACAACCTAGAGGGCAGAAACGATGGCAGACACAAGAGCCATTGGCGGCTGATGGTTCTGACGAGTAGGAGGGAATCTTGGCCGATCTCTCACCAATGATCTACCCTGAAGAGGTGGCGGTGAGATAGAGTCCAATCTAGAGAACCGAGCCCCGTCAGATCTGGGCTCCGAGGCTGCTGCTCTCACGTGTGCTGAGAACTGCAGGAGATGTCAGCGTCTCAAGAACGGAGGGGTGCAGGCGTAGGTAGAGACGGCTTGGAGGAGATCACCGGAGCAAATCCCAGCACCGATGCTGGTGCTTCTCAGAAGAACTGGGTTGCACATATGCACAGTTGTGAGGACGGAGAAAGGAAGAGGGGTCAGTCGTTGCCTTGCTTGCGGAGGCGACTGCTTTCTAGGTAGCTCACGCACAGAACAGCTGGGCGACGGCGGCGGTGGGCGCTCACCCACGTCTCGAGCTGAGAATATGAATGAGTGAGAGGAGGATAGAGCAAACCGGGTCGAGCTACATGAATTTCCAGAGAACCAGGTGGCCAAGGAAGGAGCCATGCCCCCATAGGGCCATGTGGTGACATATGATTCACAGATAAAGCTAATAATTTCATAATATTATCAGATCTGTAATAAATCGTAGAAATTAGCTTCGTTATCAGAAAAATGCAAATAAAGTACCAAAATGCTTATAAAAATGTGTGGAACAATATGGAAGCATTATATCACCCTTTTAATACTTTGATAATAGTGATATTGTGTAAGTTGTATAATGCTCATATCATGTGCAATAAATATCAAATGAAGACATAAAATTATGAGAACATGTCAGTAAGTCTACATTCACGTTTATAATCCATATAGTGTCAGTAAACATGGTGTTGATGTATGAAATCTTGTAATCTAATCCATATGGCTAATTAGGGCTAGTAACCCTAATTAATATGTAATAAATATATTCATGCTCAATAAATGATGGAATTTGTAGAACTCTCTTATATCAGTAACTGGAAGCTAATGTGGAACTCTGATATCAGTTATATGCATGAAATTCATGTTATATGAAGAGCACCCTTAATACATGTGATGTAACCTTAATATGGTTAATGAAAGTGACATAATGTTAAATGTGTTCACATAATAATGTGACACATGAGTATAGCCACTTGATGAATTATAACTTGGAATATTGCATCAGTAAGATAAATATAAGACAAGAATACAAGTAATGATGAGAATACACTAATGAGATAAGCTAAACCCTAATGAACATAATTAAGATTATGATGAGATGTAAGATGATGAGAACCTGATGATCATATGTGATCTTATCTTTATCAGGGTTTGACCTAGGATACATATTTGACATGAGAAATATGATGATGAGGATATCTCTTTGGAAGGTATGCCATTACCACTTACTTGGCTTATTATACAATATGCTTGTGTTATGTAGTAGTAAATACTTGGCATATGGTATTGGTTGAAATGATTGTTTTTGTATGATATATTGGTTGATTTTTCTATACTTACTGCTATGAACACATCAAACATAATATACCCGTTCCATTATATGAAAGAACCAACTCTATGGAAGTGTGCTTGGAAGTGACCGAACTCTTTGGTAGTGGTCACGTTGTACATATGAAAGCACCAACTCTTTGGTAGTGTGCTTAGACCCAACTCTTTGGTAGTGGTCACATTGTACATATGATCCAACTCTTTGGTAGTGATCATAAAGGCCTTAATGCATTCAACTCTCATGTAGTAAATGCATGGATGATATAATGGAAATTATGCTTAAAATATGTGTTCTCTTTTGTTAATGAACATCTTTGTGCAAGTATACACTTTTCTTATATTCTTCTGTTACTGCCAAGTATTAGTTTTATCTTATTGCCAAGATATGATGAGAGGTATATAAAAGACACGTAGGCGTACTCAGTACAATATTCTTGAATATTGTACTGATGTGTACCGCATGTAATCTTTTGTTTAGGTTGTGGTTATGCTCTTGAAGATCCAGGATAGTTGAGAGTTATGTAGTGAGCTGATGTACAGGTGGACCTGTTGTCTTAATATCCTATAGTTTAGTGGTAGTACATGTATATGTATAGTTTGTTGTTCAACATGTAATATCAAATGTTGTAACAATTCATGTTGTAATTATATGTTGAATGGTGAACATGTGTGTATGGTTTTATTATTGTTCATGCACATGTGCTACTGTTGCTTCCTTCTGACTCCCTTGATTTTCACTTTCTTAGCCTAGTGTGTGATGTTTAAATTGGGATTCTCACTGAGTTGAGGGTTTCAATTTAGACGTCACACATCAGATTAAGTTTTAGAGAATATGGGGACATCACAGGTGGTATCAGAGCATGAACAATAGCAAAGCCTGACATTTGCTCATTATGCAACTCAAAACTGAAGAACCTTGAACTTAATAATCCTTAGGGTTAGTTTAGTCTTCTTTTAGAGACTAGATCTAACCTAGCCTCTAGGTTAGCACCAAGATGTCGGAGAACTAGGTCTAGACTGGTGCTTGTTGAGTAGCAAGTCCTTAGATGTCGTTCTTTCCTTATAGTGCAGTGGTATGGGACGTTGCACTATTTGGAAATGATGTGCATCAAGGGAAGAGAAACCCTAGACATATGGAACTCATTGTCTAGAGTAGCTACGGTAGTCTACACCATGTTCTCACCCTTTTCATTAGTTTTCATAACACTGGACTCTCTGCTATGTGTGGAACTCTCATTTTCTGGATTTGGTTTCTGATTCCAATTAGATGGAACCTTGGTAGTTTTCTCTGATGCTTGTTTTATCAGAGAAAAACTATATAATATTTTATTATATATATGTATTACAAAAATGTGTCCCCACACAAGTACGAGTAGGAGGTGGTCATGTAACCTAAATGAAAGTGAATGACATCAGTCTAGAAGAGAGAGTAGTTCTAGATTAGATGTCTAGAGCCTTGTTTGGAATATGTGATAGATAGAATAAGATTAGATGATGATCTAAGTTGTATAGATATGACATAAGATGGTTATGATGATCTATGTTTGTCTTTGAGGACTTAAGTTCAGTTTTCAGGATTTTAGATAAGCTTTGATGATGCAAGTAACTAGGCTTTTATGAGATAAGATATGTTAAGATGAGACATGGTTGTGAGTTAGCATGAGGTTCAAGCACTTTTACAAAGGAGGACCTCTAGTGTTAGGACTAGTTTTGGGGTTAGCTCAAGAGAGAGCGAGGCCCACAGGGAGATGGTCAGAGAACCTAGACTCCACGATATCAGAAATATGAGATATGTGATATGATACGTCCTAAACTAGACTACTCCTGAGTGATTGAGTTGAGTTTCTTTATGTATGATTCCTATAGTTTTGTTGAACCCTAGATGTCCTTGGGAGGACAAAACCCTAGAGATAGAGAGAGGCTCGTTATATGTGCATATGAACATGAATATGAGTACCTACCATCTGGGTGAGGGAGAGAGCCCAAGACCCTGGAGGAGGTAGCTATGTTAGTTTCTGTGAAGCCTCATGCTCGGGTTGGTGGTTTCTCATATAGGAATCTAGTGGTGTATATAAGAGAGAGAGTTTTGGGTAAGATGTATCATGGGTAGAGACCTATGAGGAACATGTTGTAGCATGTTTGGTTTATACTAATGTGGCTAGAGCTTGTGAAGCAATCACTAGTGCCAACGAGGTAATCCGAGAACCCTAGAGTAAGAGAGGAAAGAGAATGTGTATCCATACGAGATACTCATAGAGTTGAGTGAGCTCAGAGAGATTGAGCATGTAACTACCCTCATGATATGGGTTAGGAGAAACTCAGTTGGACTAGATAAAGTTTTGATATATGTTTGATAAGCCACTCATATAAGTTTGTTTAGCACAACCATGATAAAATATATGTAAGATGGTGATCTAATCTTGAGATATGGATATGTGATGATGGAAAACTAGAGATGGTTTAATAGATATCAGAGTATAAATGGTTAACCATGTACATGAATAATGATGATAATGTGAAATTGTTGGTTAATCTTGTGATGAAATCACCAATAAAGGTTGCAATTTAGTATGAATAAGGAAATAATATCATATGAATGAAACATGTTACATGAAGTGTTAATCTTAGTGCTTAGTAAAAGATGAAAAATATATAGTTTGACAATTAGCACAATATAATGATTATGACACCTTGATATGATCTATATGGATAAAATGGATTAACTTTAGTTAACTCCTTTAGAACATTGTAATATGATGTGGGAACCCTAATGCATGGGATAAGATAAGGATGCAACCCTAACATATGAGATATGTCATGACATAACCTGTAACATCCCTGACCTGGGTTATGCTTTAACCCTGGGAGTTTTGCTTAAGCAAGTTAATTAGATACTTAATTTTATCATGTGAAAAAGTAATTAAGAATAAAGAGGCTTATATTTCAATTTTGGTCCTATCTGAATAATGTTGAAGCAATGTTTGCTTATTTTGGACTAAAGTGCAAATTACCCAAGTTGAGGGGTTAACTTGCAAATGTTACATGACTAAATGTCCCTCATGTGTTGAAGCGTCATAGGAATGAGTATGATGCAGTGGTATGGCTTTCATAAGCCTGAATTCTAAGAAAGAACTGATAAAACAATGTTTGTGCATTAAAACCTAGTTTTGGTGTAAAGTGCAATTTACCCAAAACCTAGGGTTCAATATGAAAATTACCAATTCAATAAGGTTCCTAATGTTTCTTGGCATCATATAGAGCAAAGAAAATGATAAGGGCGCCTTATTTGAATTAAGTTGGAGAAGAGAGAATCTTGATATTAAAATAATCAAGATTTAAACCTAATTGAAACCCTAATTCAATTTAATGCAAAAAATAAACAAAATAATTGAAGGGCCTTCAACCAAAATTAAAATGGTTGGATTCAGATGTGGTTGGACGAGCTTAAGACTTGCAATGGCACGAGTATATCCTAAGGAGGTGAAAACTCCACTCACTTTATTATAAGAAAAAGAAATTCCACTCAAAAATGGATATTAATATTAGAAGGGTTAAGGTGCTTAATTTCTTTTCCCTTTATTCTTGGATAATGAATGGGAACTAGGTGGGGATATATATGCCTTTGTATACAAGAATCCAAGGGGGGGAATGTGAAAACAATTTTGGAATTAAAAGACTTTTATAAAACATTTTCTCTCTCATTGAATTTCTTATAAAAAGACTCTTTCCAAGCCAAATGAAAGGCTTTTCCATTTCCACTTCTTCTTTTTGCTTGGGAACAGACCAAGGGAGCTAGGGAGGACCAGGAGGAAGACCCCCAACCTGTTGGTAAGGTTCTTGACCCTTTTCACCTTGGTTCCATGGTGGAAATTGAAAATAAATAATTGATTTCTTCTTATTTCGATCTCCTCTTCAACCCTAGCCAATCTTTTCAACCAAATGCTTGAGGACGAGCCTAGGGGGAGTTGCAAAAGCTTCATCCACAATTTTTAGCGTGATATTGGAGCTTTGGAAATCAATTGCAGGTGGGTTTTATAACTTAAACCCTTGATTTTGTTATTGCATTCAATTCATTATCAAATAATGATCATTTCTACATTCACGATAATTGATTTGGTTGATTGATGCAACCATCATGAAAATCACAGCAGGTTTCGTGAGTTTAGAGATTTATGATGATGAAATAATCATAAGCATACACCTCACCAAATATCCAAGGCAAACGTTTTCCACAAAGTTGCTCAAACGGTTTCCCAAACCGTTTGGGAGAAAACGGTTTCAAACCGTTTGAGGGGAAACGGTTCACCAAACCGCATGAGGGCAAACAGTTTCATACCATTTGGAGGTGTTGACCAGGGTTGACCATTTGGAAATTTGTTGCTAATAATATTTCTTAATGATCCATCGATTATAATTGATTAGTTCCAATTGGTTCATGAGTTGAAGGTCAATCAATCACCAAAACCCTAATCGAGTTAAGTGCTGATTTCTAATTTTATTAAGTTGGAAGCTTGGGTTGATTGACCCAAACGGTTTCAAAACCATTTGGGGATCACCCAAACGGTCTCGAGACAGTTTGAGGGTCACCCAAGACCATTTGGTGGTCTAGGGTTGAGCACAATTGGGTATTTGAAGATCCAAAGATACCAAACAGATTTGCAATCAAATGTTGATTTGATGATCAATCCAATGACCCAAACCCTAATTGGATGTCATGGATTTTGATGATATGATGGGAAAACGGTCTCAAGAACATTTGGAGGTCATTCAAATGACCTCAAGACCGTTTGGGGTCAGATCATGTTCAATTTGGATGGTGATCCAATAATTTTCAAAGTAATTAATTTCACAATGATTAACATTGAAGTTCATTGGTTCAATCCCTAATCCAATTGATTCTAAACCCTAATTGATGATCAAATGAGGGTTAAATCAGTTCAAGGATGATCTATTAAGTTCATTTGAAGAGTGGTGTTAGGCTCAATTGATGAGTGGTTACATGGATTCAATCGATCAAGGGATTCAACATTGGAAACCCTAAATCAACATGATTGGTGGAGACCATTTTTGGTCCATTCGGTTTTGAGGAGGTTTGGACCAAACGGTCTCAAGACCGTTTGGGACCAAACGATCCCAAACCATTTGAGGCCCAATCAATCTCATGAGTTCTTTAGCAAATGGTTTCAAGTACTCACTTTAGCAAACGGTTTCAAGTACTTACTTTGGAAAATAATTTCAAGCACCACCTTTACCAAACTGTTCCAAACCCTTAGACCAAGACCATTTGAGGTTTGATTGGTCAAGACTGTTTGGGGGTTAATTGACCAAGATTGTTTGGAAGATTATCAACCAAACTGTATGAACACTCAAAATGGCTAAAGGTCAATTGTTTAAGTTAACATTACATGATGTGAATCAAGGGCGACTATAATAATGTACCATTAATGTGATAGGGTGATTAGTACCCTTTGAGTAATTAACCTTTAATGATATTTAATGATCATGGAAGTAATGATATAATCCATTATGTTAATCTTTCATTCAAGTTGAGCTTAGTCTAATTAAGTCTGATGTAAGTATCACCTTATAGAGGATGAGAGAGAGAGGACCTCCTACATGAATGATGATCATGTAATGGATAAGTCTCAACACTTGCAACATGAATGGATGTATATTTAGGGTATGATCCTTAATAAAGAGATCATGAAACCCTAATCGAGAAGATTGTTGAAACCCTAACCTAAGACTAGGACAATATCAAGATGTAACTCAAACCAAGGGTAATGGTGTAACTCTAAGCCAGGATGATAATATGGGAAATCCAAATTCAAGGTAACTTCATGAAAACCCTAATTGAGAGGATACTTCCTAAAACCCTAATTAAGGGTGATTCCATGAGAATCCCTAATTAAGGTTGATTCCATGAGAAACCCTAATTAAGGGTGATGCCATGAGAAACCCTAATTGAGATGAACAATAAGTCTAATTGTGGTTTATTGAATGTGAAACCCTAGTTTTAAGTGATGTTATGTGGAACCCTGATACTATGATGTGATGTAAGACTCAATTCAGGGTGATGTCATGTAATGATATGTGAAACCCTAGTGATGGCTTAATAGCCAATACACCAAAGAGGGGTGTGGCCAATATAATCAAAAAAGATGATAATGTTATATCCATGTAGGGTAAGGTTGATGAACCATATGAATGGTAATGTGGTTATTCTAATGAATAAGGGTCTAAGAGACAAGATGATGCCTAGATCCTTATATATCCAACTCTATACATGTGTAATGACCCTTTACATTTTACAAAGATGAGGACAAGAAACTCTGAGGAGAAATGTATGCAATACTACATAATGGAGTGAATAACATCCTATGGGTTGAAATACCTAAAGTGGTTGATAATGGTTTATCCTATATCCACAATGTCTAACCATTGGATAAGTCCATATCATTAAAGATAGTTGGACAGTTCTCATGTGTGACCTATGTACCTTATGATGAAAGTGACAAGTTAGTGGACAAAGTATTAAGAGGGGAATACCTTAGTAAAGGTTAGCTGACTAACTTAAGAAAGATGGAAATGAGAAGAAAGTGATACATCAAGACATGATAGATATCACATTCAGCATTTCAGGGTAGACATACCTTGATGAACCTCTAATCCAATATTCTTGGATAAGAAACACATGGAGTGTGTGATATTTAATTGTTACAATAAAGATGTAATGAACTCAATGTACTTTGATAAATGTTGACTAATATACCTTGAGAATGGGGTAAGGCAAATAAATGAGTATGATGTAATCATACCATGAAAAGGATGAGAAATGGTCGCATACCTTGAATTGATGATCATTAACGATATATGATGACAATGGTGATCATAAGCAAATACTTATGATATCTGTGAATGTTCCTAGAGGTGTAAAGAAATGTATTAGGGTTGAACTAATAATGCGAGCATGAAACCCTAATTAATATGAGATGGGAAAACCCTAACCCTAATTTTGAGTGAAGGGAATGGAAAAACCTATTTGATAATAAACTCTAATCATAATAAAGAATGGTGGTGTTATTATTGTATCATATGATGTGACAAATGATTTACATGATAGTTATCATGTTTATTAATGATGTAGACATCATGAGATGATGAACATAGCCAGATTTGAGCTATGACATTCATTTAATGAATATGTTGAATGGCCTTGTGTGCCTAATGTTTTAGTCACTTAGTAAAAGTAACAAAATGTGTACGCACCTTATGAGTTCCATGAACAAGTGGTTGCCTAGTGAAAGGTGACAAAACACTTTATAGGCCTTGTGAGCCATGTGAGATACTTGTGTAACAAGTATTATGTATACCTCGGTCTGAGGACCTGGAGGTAATAGTTACCTAACAAGTGGTAACAGTGATAGTGATGAATTGAGGGTATGAATACCCAAAATTGATAAGTATGATAATGATGTTGTAAAGGGATGAGAATTCCGAGTATTGAAATAAGGGGCTGAGATCCCAATGACTTATAAAGACTGAGAAGTGATTAATAAAAATAGTACATGTTTCTTTATAGCATTTGTCTGAATAAGTTATGTTTGAGAACTTGATTGATGCTAAAAGAATATGCTAATGTACTTAATTAATCAAGTGAAATCATATCATGTAGATCCCTGACCATAGATCCATCATCGTCAGCAATAGGTGATGGTGAAATGGGTGCTCCGTGGCAAAACCCAGAACACGTATTTTGAATATGTGGGGACAATGGGCGAATGTATCCTGACGTCCTAATGAGGGAATTGGGGAAAGGTAAACATTAAACCTCTCAATCCTTCATTATATGTATCGGGATGGATGTATCACGAATCTCCCAATGATTGGGATAGATGCAGTACACATCTCCCAATAAAGTTAATGCCAGATCGATGGAGATAAACTTGAAATCTTACGATCGCGAAGAGAGTACAACACGCCACTATAACTCTAATAGCAAAGTTGCCTGTATACCTTGGAAAGCTATATATAGAAGAGACACAAGATGTCCTGCATGTGATCTCACGCTGACCGAGATGTGGGAAGTCTTGGTAGGCAGCTCTACCATTGACCTTGTATTGTACCGATTTCGACTTCGTAGTGGTCAGTTGGAGTATGATCGGTGTATCTCATCTCCTTAGGGCATAAGTGTGATTGTAAAATGTAATCAGCTGTATAGCATGTTTGCTTAAGGATTGAATACGGAAATTCATTGGATGATGTTATATTTCTTTTATGCATCTCTAGTTGATAGATGTTATTCATACCTCTTTATATTCAATGCAAGTAGATGTATGAATTATGAATCTACATGAGTAGATACAATGTTTTCCATAGGAAAGGAGATTACTTTACTCTGTTCATTCAATATTTAATACTGTTGTTAATATATTAGAACTCCATTTCAGTTTTAATTATAATAAATTGTTGTAACAATGTTTTGGCGGAGAGTTATATCTCCCGCTGGGACAATTTACAATTGTCTCACCCCCGTGGGATCCAATGTTTTTAGGTAAACGTAGAAGAAGAAGCAAGAACCCTATAGTAGGGGAAAGACTACAACAGTATCAGAGACAACAATGATGACTCAGGTGGAGGCACTGGCTTCCAAGTTTAGTATAGATAGTAGTCCTATGTGTCGTCTCTGTACTCTCAGGTCCTCGAAGTCAATAGATAGTGCTTTTATCATCGACTTGAGATTTTGGCTTGATGCCTCGAGGTTTTTATGATGTTTGTATATAATGTTGAATAGGATAGATGATGTTGTAATCCTCAAGAAGAGATAGTACAAGTTGTGTACTTATGGAACAAAATGTAAATATTATACTTTCGTTCTTGATGAAAAATATTTCCTATGTGTGGATCTCTTTGCAAAAAGTTTTAATTTTAAGTGATTTTCAGTAATACACTACAAATAATTCACTTCCGCTTTAGTTAATCTTGTTTTCGTGAGTAGATCGTCACAATTTAGCGGTATCAGAGCTCTAGGTTCGCTGAGTCTACAGAGACATCTGAATAAGGTTGTAGAGTATGTTCTAGTGTCTTCCAGTGTATCTGATAGTATCTTCTGCTCATATAGGAGAAGAAGAACTTGACGATGACTGGGTCACATGAGGAGTTTGCTACAGAAAGCAGCAATGTTGCATGAAGAAGGGATGCAGGGGATCAGAGCAGAAAAGAACATACACCTGCACATCCCCAGTTTGACCTAGCCATGATAGAGAGCCCAACTTTCCTTTCTATGTTTGAGCAATTCAGTACATCTATGATACATATAGTAGATCGTGCATTAGCAATGCAACCCACAATACTAGCCCCCAATGATGAAGTGTTGAACTCCAATAGGTTTCCTTCTCAGCCTCAACCTATTGGAGCAATGAATAATGATGAAAGGAATAGGATACAATCTGAAACTAGGATCTGCCATATGTGTTATAACCCCAATTTTTGGGTTCAATTGGTGAGAAATGTAATTTCTCATATTAAAGATGTTTGAACAAATAATCATATATTTGGTTGAGAATAATTGGATTTCGTTTAAAATAGCCTTGTTGTTTGATTTGTGGGCTTTATTGGCTATTGGGCCCAATAAAATGGAAAATAACAAAGGAAATTCAATTAGTAAATGGATAATTGAATTTTTAGAAAAGAAAAAGATGGAAACCTCTAGAGGGCAAATCCAAAGAGGGATTTCGTGCCTCTTGGATTCCTTGGGTTCCAAGGAGTCTAAAGTTGCAAAGAAAAGCAATAAGAAAAAGAAAAGATTAATTATGTATTTCTTTATTAAGAAAGAAATTGAATATAATGATAAAATGTGGAAAATGAATGGAAAGAGGTATAAATGAGATTTCTTGGTGAGATTTCGTATCCATGAGGTTTCTAATAATAAAATCAAGGCCAATGAGGAAAATAAAAGAGAAATAAAGTGAAGATACTAAAAAGGCAAAATAAAAGGATAATATAATGCATTATTAAGGAATTATGAGGTATTGTTAAAAAGAAAGTAATTTCTATTAAAGGAAAATAGATTTTCGTGCCATTAGAATAAAGAGAAAGTTTTAAGAGAATGAAAGAAGTAATTTTCGGAATTATAAGATTTAAAGAAGAAGGAATATCTAAGAGATGATGAAGAGAGAGAAGGTTGTTTTTATAATAGGAAAATGAGTTTCCATGTTGGGATATGACTTGGTTGCTTCATGGGAAAGCAGTTTGGGACGGGGATACCCTCCCCTATAAGAGGGGTAGAGCCCAGGGTCGAGTTCCAGAGAGATCCCACGTCTCCCGCTTTCTTCCTCATCTTCTTCATGCTTCCCTACGTTCAAAACCCTAATGGAAAGGAGGGAGCTAAACCTGAAGCAATGGAGGTTCAATTGATGGTCTTCATGGAGGAAGGAAGCCTCCACGACGACCTAGGAAGGATTGGAGGAGCAAACCCGTGCTCCTGTAGGTCGGCAAGCTGTTGTAAACGCAGCAGCAAGAGCCACAGTTTCTCCTTCGAGCATGGCCATGACGGCCACGACCTGGGGACGCCTTGAGTGCGCCTAGGTTCTGCGAGGCTGGGGCAGCCATGGGCGGCGACCCCCGAGCCTTAGGGGAGGAGGACGAAGGACCCCGGATGGCTGCACGTGAGCGTCCAGTTCCAGTTTAACCCCGCTCCACACCAGCCACTATGGCGGTGGGCTGAGGGCACGGGGAAGAGCAGCAGGGGTCGGCGGAGGTCGAGGACCCACCCCCGAAGGTCGTGGAGGGTCCAGGAACGAGGAACAAGCCGCACACGGCTGCACAGCGGCGGCTAGGGCGGCTGCGCGCCTTCTGCCCGAGGAAGAAGAAGGACAAAGAGGCCTTTGACCGAAATGCCCCTCCGCGGGCTGTAGAAGACTTCACTTACGCAAGGGCAAAGTCGACTTTTCGAAATATTTCCCGAAGGGGCGCGCTGCATGGCTATGCTTACGTGTCAGCATGCTATTGGCCAAGTAAGTGTTTTTCTTGCAAAATTCATAACTTAAGATTCATAGCTCGGATGACAAAAAGTTATATATGAAAGTTGATCCTCAGAACGAGAGGAATCCAAATAAGTTGTGTGTGAAGTCTGATTCTATTTGCAATCTGAAAATTAATGGAAGTAATCATCTTTAGTACTTTAAATATTAAGGAACCCTAATATGATATGATTAATGTGTTTAATAGGGTTTAATGGATCTTTAGAGTTGATATTAATCTATTAAATGTAAAAAGGAACATTGAGTTCAAAAAGGAAGAACTTTGCACGTGATTAGTCTAATTTAGGGTTTATGTACTTAAATATGCATGAAATTTGAAAAGTACATGAAACTATCATCTTTAATGATTTATTTAACGAAAAATCTTTAGATTTAATGATAGATGGATAATTTAAGCCTGTTATTGATAAACGAGGAAATAGGATCTAAAAAGATGATCTTTTTACACAATTGGCTTATGTTAGGGTTTTGTGCATAATTATGCATTAATAAGCTTGAAAACCCTAATTTAGATGAAAATGTCTTTTGATTGTTTTAATTGTTCAAATATGTAAATAAATAGGGATATGATGATCGTAAGGTAAATTGAGTATAAAAGATTACTGATAACCTAAAAGGGGTAAAGTTCGAAGAATGGATCTAAGAAATCCTAATGAAGATTAATGAAAGCTAAAACCCTAAAGGATGACCTAGAAATCTTAAAGTGGAATCCAAGTAGATCTTGAGGAGGTTTGGAATAAAACAATGACACTTGGATGTTATGTATTAATTTCAGGATATTGGTGATTGCTTGATTGTTTGTTCCTGAATATTAAATATTTGGACTTCAAGTTGCTCTGAACAGGTATGTGGTTACGCTTATGACTATACCGATTAGTTTTCCGAGGTTTGTATCGACGTTTCCCTCAATGCATGAAATAACTATTGGATGTTTTAATTCATGCAACTATAAAGTGACTATGGCTATCACTATGAGTACACATGTATAACTAGCTAGATCCGAGTCCACCCCTGTGGCTATGCAAAGGCTAAGGATAACCTAGAGCAAGGTCTAGGGTATCATGAGTTCGAAACTGGGCTACACATGAGTAGTGCCATGAGACTCTTAGCATACCATGAGTTAAGGAGTGGGCTACCTACGGGTAGTGCCATGTGACTCAACCCTAGAAATTGATTCACCTATTAGGTGAAGTCATGAGGGGTAAAATGGGAATATACCACATGGGAGGTAGTATCCAGGTCCACTACAGGGACAGCGCAGGGGATAGGGTACATATGGATCGTGTAGTTATACTTAAAACGTAAACTTGTTTGTTAAATGATAATTGAATGCGATACATTGTTATATATAATTGAATGATCATTGTTTCCCCCACATACCAGCTTCGGCTGACCGACGTTTTGTTTGTCGACGTTTTAGGTACAAGCCAAAAGGACAAACAGTAAATCGTCACATTGTGAAATACATGAAGAATAATACAAGGAGGATTAGTTAGCGTAGAATCATTAAGTGGATACAAGTTAGAAATCCAAAATTTCAAAAGGTATGCAAAGTTTATTTTCTTACTGCTTTCAGTATAGTATGTTAAAATTTGATAATTATTCTTGGTTAATTGCCGAACCTTTGATCCGGAAGTCATGGGTGCGGCTTCAACCTCTCGGTCTCCTTTAATTGGGGGTTATCGGGAGGTGGGGTCGTAACATTTGGTATCAGAGCTTGGGTTCCTCAATTAACCATTAATAATTATTAAATTTTACAAACTCCATAGAACCCAAGGGAGTTATTAGAGGATTATCCGAAAGACGGAGGTGTCTAGAAAAGGATCACGACCGGGGGCTGGCAATATTTTCCTCCGCACCGCTAGTCGGAATACGAGGACTCCCGGATCTGTGTGACTGCCTGGACAAAGTCTTAGGGTATGAATCGAAATAAGATACCTTTAGGACTTCTCATCTTATTCATCCCTTCTCATCACAAAAATTTCTGATAAAGACCTAAAGGATTAGGGTTTTCTTTCTCCTCATCACCCTCTTGGGGTATGGGTAAGATTAATAAGGTTTAAGGAATCCTCCATCAAATTAATGAAAAGCATGGAAATAAGATGTCATGGACATAAGCTTAATAGATTAAGCACAAATTAAAGAATAGATACATGCTTAGGTCGTATGACATAAGTTGTCATGTCCTCAGGATAGACCTGAGAGTAGACCTTCTTGTCAGGAGGATAAGATAGTCTTGGAGACAGAGATCTCCATTGCAAGTAGAGACCTAGCACATCCTCTGAGGATGATGCTAACCCTAACCCTAAGTGAAGGTTATAGAGAAGATGTATTGGACCAGGTGTTTGAAAGGACATGCCTTTGAGATGCCATAGGATCCATGGGTGACCTAACACCTTTGGAAACCCAAACCTCGGAAGGGTCGTGCATGATTAGGGTAAAGGATAGCTCCTTAGATGGTGAGGTTAGTGAAGGACCTTAGAAACCCTATGGGCTTGTGCAAGTAGGGTATAGCTGGCACCTAGGGCATGTGATAGTGCTGACAGTAGGGTGAAAACCTGGATAAGGAATTATGATGGAGCATAAAGGGTTATGGATGATCTTGAGCAAACATAAGTTCGAACCTAGGCTTCACCTATGTAGGGCATGCTTTTGAGGTTGATCCTTCATGAAGAAAGGACCTCTAATGGTGAGGTTGGATGTAGGGTTAGCCCTAGAGAGAGCACGAAACCCAACAAGAAGGTTGGAAGCCTAAAAACCCTAAACAATGGATGATAGTGGTTGCTTCATGATCGATCCCTGGAAATTGATGATATCTTGGTTGCCTTTAGAGGGACCAAACCCTAGAGATAGAAGATGAAGCATCTGGTGCCTATGTGCCTACGGTATATGTGTTTACCTTCTGAGAAGAGTTCCTTAGACCTAGAAAGGTTTAGTAGCAGGTTATGAGGCCTTGTACCTTGTGAGTCGTCCTTAAGGAGGACCCAACCCTAAAGTGTTGATCGAGAAGAAGGATGACAGGAAGTGCACGAGATGCCTTTTGCCAGTTTGATTCATGGTTCAGAGATAGAGTGTGCAGTTGGACACCTAAAAGTGAACCTAGGGTTCCTAGGCCTAAGAGGGGAAGTGGAATACCTAATGCTCATGATGAGAGTTAAGTTTCTATAGTTTCGAGCATGGTACGCCTCATGAATAAAGGAAAAGGGAAGTCCCTTAAGTTTAAGGTATGTGTAATAATCCCCTCATAGCTAGGTTGATGATGAAGGAAGGTATGATCTTGATCCAGCATTGAGGAAAGAGGACAAGTATGACCTAGTATGGATCAGTAGGTGATTTGTTTATGCCTTAATGGCTTGCTAGGGTTAAGTAGGCTCATGTGGATGTAAACCCTAGACCTAAGAGCTTTTGTGACCTTGCTATCAAGAGATATATTTCTTCCCATCCTGGAAGAGAGACACCTTTGGTAGGGTGTGTATCAGTGTTGGTTAGTTTAAGGTAACCTAAAGAGGTCTCTTAGGATCTTGAGAAGCTAAGTGAAAAGTACATGGTATGAGAATGAACCCGTAGGCCCATAGATATCCATCTTTAAGTGCATGCAGATGTGTTACCATGGAGGTAACCAGTATAGGGATTGACCAAGGTAGGCAGGTTGCCATTATCTCAATGAAAGGATGAAGGTCAGCACATGAATGCAGAAAGAGAGATGATGAAGACTTGGGTAAGGTTCTAAGTGAACATGTACTATGATGGGGAATCCTAAGTCTATCCTAGGGTCAGTTAGGGATAAGACCGATGAATATAGGAGTTTCCTATTTTTCCCCAAATGCACATGACCATAGGGTCGGGAGGTAATAGCTATCATTGTCTGAGGGCCATGGGTTAGGAGATTGATCACCTTCATGAACTCATGGGACCCAAAGGGAAGATGAGTAGGGCACTCTCTTGATGCATGAGGGAAGAGGGATGACCCCAAAAGAGCCGGTACCCTATAGACCTAGAGGAGATGACCAAGGATATAAACCTCAGTAGGTTCAAGACTAGTTTGATATCATGATGTCTGTGATGTAGAGACATATGTGGCACGTTGCAACTTAGATGTAAAGGTGTATGGGCAAGGTGGGATGTACCATCTCTACTCTTGGAACAGGAAGAACTCTGTATTTGGGCTGCAGCCAAATGCTTATTTCCTCTTGTTATGGGAGTGAGAGATAGGACATTATGCATGCCATACATCAAGGATAAAAGATAATGTAGGTTGGAACGTTGCCACGAGAAATGGGGATAGTGAAGATAACCTACTCTGGTAAAAAGGATGATACATGGATGGGTTGTAAACACTAAGAGGAATGAGGTAGTCACCTTATGAGGATGTTTCTAGCATGAGCTAAGTGGAGCTTACAAGTTATACCAGTTTGAGTTTGGTCACCATGATGATGAAATCAAAGAGTGTTCTTAATGGGGATAAACATATAGTTTGAGGTGACATAATAAGTGAAATACATGGAAGTTTATGTCTTCAATGTTACCTAATACCTAAGGATGAGAGGTGGTAATGTATGCTTTGGTTAAGACTTGTTTGACCAGAATCTAGAAGAGGTTGTTTGGCTAACCCTAGGTTTGGAAAGAAGAGGTGTTTGGATAACACTCAGATGTAACAAGATACGTTGAAAGTTAAGAGTTGTTTGGTTAGCCAGTCTAGTCCTTGATACAATGAAAGGATGGTGGTAGAACCTCAAGTGCACTTCTTTGGAAAAGAAAGTGATAAAAACCCGACTAGAGTGGTATAGGATTTCTGAGGAATCAAACTTGAGGAAACATGACATATAAGAGATCATGATTTTAAGATCACCATACACCGTACCACAAAGATAATAAGTGATAGTGGTACTTTAAATACCTAAGATAAAGTTGCATGTGGTATATGGCCATGTAATCCGAGGGTGAAGGATGGATACCAGTAACCCAGTGCATTGATATAAAGGATAAAAGTCCCAAGAGAGAAAGGGAGTTTATTACTATGGATGTTGTGATAGGTCTCCCCTAGACCTAGGAAGGTCGAGATGCAATATGGGTTATGGTAGATCGCCTTACCTAGATGGCATGAGAAAGAAAGAGTTTTATTAAGGGATAGATCTGGTTGAACTATCCATGAGAGAGGTGGTCCAACTACACCATGAAGTGAGTTCATAAGATCTTGAGTTTGACCTAGAGGTTCACTTCCATAAAGTGGAAGTAGGTACATGAAGAACTCAATATTAGTATAGTTTATCACCCCTAACCATGGTTAGTATGATCCAGACTAAAGGGTCTGATGAGGGCATGTGTGCTTGTTCAGGGTGATAGCTAGAGACAGTTCTTGTCCTGTGAAAGATGTGACAATGACTACCATAGCCAGTATCGGGTTTTATAAGAAGCTCTGTAATAGAGGTTGTTTCGGTCACCACTTCAGTAAGGAGATGTTGGTGAGAAGGATCACATGATGATTAGAAAAGGGACCACAATGCGTGTAGATGAAGTCACATTGATCATGCAAGGGATGAAAGGAGCCTAGAAACGACGAGAGTCATGAGTATATGCAAAGTAGACTAACATGCAATGCACTGTGGGAGAATGTAATGTGAGAGTCCGACCCCTCTGAGCTACAACTGAGAAAGGTGAGTCCCCGATACATGGGTCCCTTAGAGATGGATGGGTGGTGATGGTTAGGTTTTGACCCTACCCTCAGGATAAAGTAATGTGGGATGTCTTCCATGTGTCCAATTTAGAGCACTATGTGAGGTACCCCGACCATGTGCTGAACAATGAACCTAGTGAGCCCCAAGGGAGGCTGAAATGGCCTGAGTCACCTGTGTAGTTTATAGACACCAGGATGAAAGAGCTCAGAGAAAAGAATATGTGATGATAAAGGTTCTTTGGAAATGCCATGAGTACGGAAAAGCCACATAGGGGCCAATGATGGACATGGAAAAGTCTTATCCTGAATTGTTTGTTTGCTTGCCTGAATTTTGAGGACAAAATTCCTATAAGAGGGGAAGGATGTTATAACCCCAATTTTCGGGTTCAATTGGTGAGAAATGTAATTTCTCATATTAAAGATGTTTGAACAAATAATCATATATTTGGTTGAGAATAATTGGATTTCGTTTAAAATAGCCTTGTTGTTTGATTTGTGGGATTTATTGGCTATTGGGCCCAATAAAAAGGAAAATAACAAAGGAAATTCAATTAGTAAATGGATAATTGAATTTTTAGAAAAGAAAAAGATGGAAACCTCTAGAGGGAAAATCCAAAGAGGGATTTCGTGCCTCTTGGATTCCTTGGGTTCCAAGGAGTCTAAAGTTGCAAAGAAAAGCAATAAGAAAAAGAAAAGATTAATTATGTATTTCTTTATTAAGAAAGAAATTGAAAATAATGATAAAATGTGGATAATGAATGGAAAGAGGTATAAATGAGATTTCTTGGTGAGATTTCGTATCCATGAGGTTTCTAATAATAAAATCAAGGCCAATGAGGAAAATAAAAGAGAAATAAAGTGAAGATACTAAAAAGGCAAAATAAAAGGATAATATAATGCATTATTAAGGAATTATGATGTATTGTTAAAAAGAAAGTAATTTCTATTAAAGGAAAATAGATTTTCGTGCCATTAGAATAAAGGGAAAGTTTTAAGAGAATGAAAGAAGTAATTTTTGGAATTATAAGATTTAAAGAAGAAGGAATATCTAAGAGATGATGAAGAGAGATAAGGTTGTTTTTATAATAGGAAAATGAGTTTCCATGTTGGGATATGACTTGGTTGCTTCATGGGAAAGCAGTCTGGGATGGGGATACCCTCCCCTATAAGAGGGGTAGAGCCCAGGGTCGAGTTCCAGAGAGATCCCACGTCTCCCGCTTTCTTCCTCATCTTCTTCATGCTTCCCTACGTTCAAAACCCTAATGGAAAGGAGGGAGCTAAACCTGAAGCAATGGAGGTTCAATTGATGGTCTTGATGGAGGAAGGAAGCCTCCACGACGACCTAGGAAGGATTGGAGGAGCAAACCCGTGCTCCTGTAGGTCGGCAAGTTGTTGTAAACGCAGTAGCAAGAGTCACAGTTTCTCCTTCGAGCATGGCCATGACGGCCACGACCTGGGGACGCCTTGAGTGCGCCTAGGTTCTGCGAGGCTGGGGCAGCCATGGGCGGCGACCCCCGAGCCTTAGGGGAGGAGGATGAAGGACCCCGGACGACTGCACGTGAGCGTCCAGTTCCAGTTTAACCCCTCTCCACACCAGCCACTATGGCGGTGGGCTGAGGGCACGGGGAAGAGCAGCAGGGGTCGGCGGAGGTCGAGGACCCACCCCCGAAGGTCGTGGAGGGTTCAGGAACGAGGAACAAGCCGTGCACGGCTGCACGGCGGCGGCTAGGGCGGATGCGCGCCTTCTGCCCGAGGAAGAAGAAGGCCAAAGAGGCCTTTGACTGAAATGCCCCTCCGCGGGCTGTAGAAGACTTCACTTACGCAACGGCAAAGTCGACTTTTCGAAATATTTCCCGAAGGGGCGCGCTGCATGGCTATTCTGACGTGTCAGCATGCTATTGGCCAAGTAAGTGTTTTTCTTGCAAAATTCGTAACTTAAGATTCATAGCTCGGATGACAAAAAGTTATATATGAAAGTTGATCCTCAGAAGGAGAGGAATCCAAATAAATTGTGTTTGAAGTGTTATTCTATTTTCAATCCGAAAATTAATGGAAGTAATCATCTTTAGTACTTTAAAGATTAAGGAACCCTAATATGATATGATTAATGTGTTTAATAGGGTTTAATGGATCTTTAGAGTTGATATTAATCTGTTAAATGTAAAAAGGAACATTGAGTTCAAAAAGGAAGAACTTTGCACGTGATTAGTCTAATTTAGGGTTTATGTACTTAAATATGCATGAAATTTGAAAAGTACATGAAACTATCATCTTTAATGATTTATTTAACGAAAAATCTTTAGATTTAATGATAGATGGATAATTTAAGCCTGTTATTGATAAATGAGGAAATAGGATCTAAAAAGATGATCTTTTTACACAATTGGTTTAAGTTAGGGTTTTGTGCATAATTATGCATTAATAAGCTTGAAAACCCTAATTTAGATGAATATGTCTTTTGATTGTTTTAATTGTTCAAATATGTAAATAAATAGGGATATGATGATCCTAAGGTAAATTGAGTATAAAAGATTAGTGAAGTGGCTAGTTGAGCAATTAAGGTTCATAAATATGGAAAAAGGATATTTTAGGGTCTGTTAACCTAAAAGGGGTAAAGTTCGAAGAATGGATCTAAGAAATCCTAATGAAGATTTATGAAAGCTAAAACCCTAAAGGATGACCTAGAAATCTTAAAGTGGAATCCAAGTAGATCTTGAGGAGGTTTGGAATAAAACAATGACACTTGGATGTTCTGTATTAATTTCAGGATATTGGTGATTGCTTGATTGTTTGTTCCTGAATATTAAATATTTGGACTTCAAGTTGCTCTGAACAGGTATGTGGTTACGCTTATGACTATACCGATTAGTTTTACGAGGTTTGTATCGACGTTTCCCTCAATGCATGAAATAACTATTGGATGTTTTAATTCATGCAACTATAAAGTGACTATGGCTATCACTATGAGTACACATGTATAACTAGCTAGATCCCAGTCCACCCCCGTGGCTATGCAAAGGCTAAGGATAACCTAGAGCAAGGTCTAGGGTATCATGAGTTCGAAACTGGGCTACACATGAGTAGTGCCATGAGACTCTTAGCATACCATGAGTTAAGGAGTGGGCTACCTACGGGTAGTGCCATGTGACTCAACCCTAGAAATTGATTCACCTATTAGGTGAAGTCATGAGGGGTAAAATGGGAATCTACCACGTGGGAGGTAGTATCCAGGTCCACTACAGGGACAGCGCAGGGGATAGGGTACATATGGATCGCGTAGTTATACTTAAAACGTAAACTTGTTTGTTAAATGATAATTGAATGCGATACATTGTTATATATAATTGAATGATCATTGTTTCCCCCACATACCAGCTTCGTCTGACCGACGTTTTGTTTGTCGGCGTTTTAGGTACAAGCCAAAAGGACAAACAGTAAATCGTCACATTGTGAAATACATGAAGAATAATACAAGGAGGATTAGTTAGTGTAGAATCATTAAGTGGATACAAGTTAGAAATCCAAAATTTCAAAAGGTATGCAAAGTTTATTTTCTTACTGCTTTCAGTATAGTATGTTAAAATTTGATAATTATTCTTGGTTAATTGCCGAACCTTTGATCCGGAAGTCATGGGTGCGGCTTCAACCTCTCGGTCTCCTTTAATTGGGGGTTATCGGGAGGTGGGGTCGTAACAATATCTGTAGGAAGCCTGGACATATCAGACCTAATTGTCCAGAAAAGGAATATAAAGGAAGAATTGAGAAAAGTCCTATCCAAATCTAGGAACATAGGCCTGGTAGTTCTACAAAGAAGAAAGTTTTGGTACCACCAGTACAACCAGGGCCTAGTGCACCAAGGCAATGGCTATCTAGAAAGGGTAAAGAAGCCTCTAAACCACATCTAGCACCCGGGATTTGCTACTAATGTAGACATGTAGGACATCTGGCAAGAAATTGCTCAGCCAGAAATGTTATGCTGAATCAACCTCTGAGGCAGAGTCAGCCTGAGGTAGTGAATAATCCACGAAACATGACAGGTTAGACAAAATAAATGTCATTTTAATATGTCTTTTTATGGTTTCCTGTGTTAATTGAGAAAGTAATTGATTGAACTTTCCTTGATTAGTCCTATGAGGACTCATATTTTGCATAATAAACATTATAAATGTTTTATATTGGTTTTACCTCTATGAAAAAGGATGAGGTATAGAAGAAATGCCTGGATAAAATCCAGGAATGTTAAATCTTATGCTTGTAATAATATGAAAAGGAAGGAATATGATAATATACAAAGTGCATACTACTTAATCTCAGTATTTATATACCCTGGCCAGGTATACAACTATTGATGATAAAGTGAGTATGGAAACTCTTAGATTGTTATTTTTTTATTTCTCTAATCAAGTAGTCATTCTAAGACAATCTAATGAGTATCATGAAATTAGAAATATGAAATGAAATAAATGTGTCATATTCTAAGCATAAGAAAGAGAAATCTGAGATAATCTCAGGTGAGTATGTGTGTATGAGGAAGTAAAAAGTATACTCCTCATAAGATAAGAATGGGAACAAGGGTGATGATCCATGTCCAATAAATTTTGTAAGTATAATAAAGATCTTTTCCCATAATGTGGAAATGAGAAATGTGATGAAGATCACAAGATTCTCATGAACATGTTAGATAATGACAAAGAAAGGAATAATGTTATGTAAACATCCTTATACATTCCTATGCTGATGGCAAGGAACCTAGGATGAGATAAAGAGTAAATGATTCATGAATAGTTGAAAATACATGAAATAATAAGAGGAAAATGATTCCTTGTTTTCTTTCCTTTCGAGGACATGGAAATCAGGTGGGTCTTAGGACACTTGATGTGCATAAAATAAAAATGTTAATGTGATGGATACTTAGAAAAGTATCAGTTTATCTTTGACTTTGGTTCCTAGATGAAAATATATGTAACAAGTAATGTTCCAAAATGATAGGAAGATAAATATGTGATGTGTTTTGAACACATGTGATAGATACCAAGGTAAGAGATCCTCGTATCTAAAGATATAATAGATGATTTATGTTGACTACCTGAAATGGTCAACTATGAAATCAGACTAATTATGTAAAATAGTAAGAATATCACATGTTAGGGGTTTATGTTTTTTATAAACATAACAATCAAAGATATATTTAAGATAAGTTCTTAATTGATGATTAACTTCTCCTTATGATAACAAAATGTACAACTAATGAGATAGTTAGTACAAGTAATAAGGAAAGTGTTACCTGACACAAAATCAACTCCACAATCAATAATAAAAAGGACAGTGGAGTATGTGTCCCGTGTGAATTATTCCATGATAAATTTGTGTGGAATAACTTGGTGTTGATCAAAGATTTATGATGTCTCCATAACAATGAAATGTTATGTATAGAATAGATAGTATGATGAATGAATAATATATGTCTTCCTTTATCTGGGATTTCAGGGACGAAATCCTTGTTAGGGGTTTATAATTTGTAACATCCCTGACCTGGGTTATGCTTTAACCCTTGGAGTTTTGCTTCAGAAATTTACTTAGATCCTTAATTTTATCTTGTGAAAAAGTAATAAAGACTCAAGAGGAACTTATATTTCAATTTTGGTCCTATCTGAATAATGTTGAAGCATTGTTTGCCTTTTTTGGACTAAAGTGCAAATTACCCAAGTTGAGGGGTTAACTTGCAAATGTTACATGAATAAATGTCCCTCATGTGTTGAAGCATCATAGGAATGAGTATGATGCAGTGGTATGGCTTTCACAAGCTTAAATACCAAGAAAGAACTGATAAAACAATGTTTGTGCATTAAAACCTAGTTTTGGTGTAAAGTGCAATTTACCCAAAACCTAGGGTTCAATATGCAAATTACCACTTCAATGAGGTCCCTAATGTTTATTTTAATCATATAGAGCAAATAAAATGAGAGGGGCGCCTCATTTGAATTAAGTTGGAGGAGAGAGAATCTTGTTATTAAAATAATCAAGATTTAAACCTAATTGAAACCCTAATTCAAATTAATGCAAAAAATAAATAAAATAATTGAAGGGCCTTCAACCAAAATTAAAATGGTTGGATTCAGATGTGGTTGGAATAGCTTAAGCCTTGCAAAGACACGAGTATATCCTAAGGAGGTGAAAACTCCACTCACCTTATTATAAGAAAAAGAAATTCCACTCAAAAATGGATATTAATATTATAAGGGTTAAGGTGCTTAATTTCTTTTCCCTTTATTCTTGGATAATGTAAGGGAGATAGGTGGGGATAGAGATGCCTTTTTATACAATAAACCAAGGGGGAGAAGGTGGAAACAATTTTGGAATTAAAATACTTTTATAAAACATTTTCTCTCTCATTGAATTTCTTATAAAAAGACTCTTTCCAAGCCAAATGAAAGGCTTTTTCGTTTCCACTTCTTTATTTTGCTTGGGAACCGACCAAGGGATCTAGGGAGGACCAGGAGGACGACCCCCAACCTGTTGGTAAGGTTCTTGACCCTTTTCACCTTGATTCCATGGTGGAAATCGAAAATAAATCATTGATTTTTTCTTATTTCGATCTCCTCTTCAACCCTAGCCAATCTTTTCAACCAAAATCTTTAGGATGAGACTAGGGGGAGTTGAAAAAGATTCCTCCACCATTTTTGGCGTGAGCTTGGAGATCTAGAGCTCAATTGGAGGTGGGTTTTATAACTTGAACCCTTGATTTTGTTGTTGCATTCAATTCCTTATCAAATAATGATCATTTCTACATTCACGATAATTGATTTGGTTGATTTATGCAACCATCATGAAAATCACATAAGGTTTCATGAGTTTAGAGCTTGATGATGATGACATAATCATAAGAATACACCTCACCAAATATCCAAGGCAAACGGTTTCCACAAAGTTGCTCAAATGGTTTCCCAAACCGTTTGAGGGGAAACGGTTTCACCAAACCGCATGAGGGAAAACAGTTTCAGACCATTTGGAGGTGTTGACCAGCGTTGACCATTTGGAAATTTGTTTCTAATAATGTTGGTTAATGATCCACCGATTATAATTGATTAGTTCCAATTGGTTCATGAGTTGAAGGTCAATCAATCACCAAAACCCTAATCGGGTTAAGTGCTGATTTCTAATTTGATTAAGTTGGAAGCTTGGGTTGATTGACCCAAACGGTCTCAAGACCGTTTGAGGGTCACCCAAGACCGTTTGTAGGTCTAGGGTTAAGCATAATTTGGTATTTGAAGATCTAAAGATACCCAACGGATTTGCAATCAAATGTTGATTTGATGATCAATCCAATGACCCAAACCCTAACTGGATGTCATGGATTTTGATGATATGATGGGAAAACAGTCTCAAGACTATTTTGAGGTCATACAAACGACCTCAAGACCATTTGGGGTCAGGTCGTGTTCAACTTGGATGGTGATCCAATAATTTTCAAAGTAACTAGTTTCACAATGATTAACATTGAAGTTCATTGGTTCAAACCCTAATCCAATTGATTCTAAACCCTAATTGATGATCAAATGAGGGTCAAATCAGTTGAAGGATGATCTATTAAGTTCATTTGAAGAGTGTTGTTAGGCTCAATTGATGAGTGGTTACATGGATTCAATCGATCAAGGGATTCAACATTGGAAACCCTAAATCAACATGATTGGTGGAGACCATTTTTGGTCTATTCGATTTTGAGGAGGTTTGGACCAAATGGTCTCAAGACCATTTGAGTCCAAATGGTCTCAAGAATGTTTGGTACCAAACGATCCCAAACCATTTGAGGCCCAATCGATCTCATGAGTGCTTTAGCAAATGGTTTCAAGTACTCACTTTAGCAAACGATTTCAAGTACTTACATTGGAAAATGATTTCAAGCACCACCTTTACCAAATGGTTCCAAACCCTTAGACCAAGACCGTTTGAGGTCTGATTGGTCAAGACCGTTTGGGGGTTAATTGACCAAGATTGTTTGGAAGATTATCAACCAAACTGTATGAACACTCAAAATGGCTAAAGGTCAATTGTTTAAGTGAACATTACATGATGTGAATCAAGGGTGATTATAATAATGTACCCTTAATGTGATAGGGTGATTAGTACCCTTTGAGTAATTAACTTTAATGATCTTTAATGATCATGGAAGTAATGATATAATCCATTATGTTAATGTTTCATTCAAGTTGAGCTTACTTAGTCTAATTAAGTTTGATGTAAGTATCACCTTATAGAGGATGTGAGAGAGAGAGAGGACCTCCTACATGAATGATGATCATGTAATGGTTAAGTCTCAACACTTGCAACATGAATGGATGTATATTTAGGGTATGATCCTTAATAAAGAGATCATGAAACCCTAATCGAGAAGATTGTTGAAACCCTAACCTAAGACTAGGACAATATCAAGATGTAACTCAAACCAAGGGTAATGGTGTAACTCTAAGCCTGGATGATAATATGGGAAATCCAAATTCAGGGTAACTTCATGAAAACCCTAATTGAGAGGATACTTCTTGAAACCCTAATTAAGTGTGATTCCATGAGAATCCCTAATTAATGTTGATTACATGAGAAACCCTAATTAAGGGTGATTCTATGAGAAACCCTAATTGAGATGAATAGTAAGTCTAATTGTGGTTTATTGAATGTGAAACCCTAGTTTTAAGTGATGTTATGTGGAACCCTGATACTATGATGTGATGTAAGACTCGATTCAGGGTGATTTCATGTAATGATATGTGAACCCCTAGTGATGGTTTAATAGCCAATACACCAAAGAGGGGTGTGGCCAATATAATCAAAAAAGATGAGAATGTTATATCCATGTAGGGTAAGGTTGATGAACCATATGAATGGTAATGTGGTTATTCTAATGAATAAGGGTCTAAGAGACAAGATGATGCCTAGATACTTATATATCCAACTCTATACATGTGTAACGACCCTTTATATTTTACAAAGATGAGGACAAGAAACTCTGAGGAGAAATGTATGCAATACTACATAATGGAGTGAATAACATCCTATGGGTTGAAATACCTAAAGTGGTTGATAATGGTTTATCCTATATCCACAATGTCTAACCATTGGATAAGTCCATATCATTAAAATTAGTTGGACAATTCTCATGTGTGACCTATGTACCTTATGATGAAAGTGACAAGTTAGTGGATAAAGTATTAAGAGGGGAATACCTTAGTACAAGGTTAGCTGATTAACTTAAGAAATATGGAAATGAGAAGAAAGTGATACATCAAGACATGATAGATATCACATTCAGCATTTCAGTGTAGTCATACCTTGATGAACATCTAATCCAATATTCTTGGTTAAGAAACACATGGAGTGTGTGATATGTAATTATTACAATAAAGATGTAATGAACTCAATGTACTTTGATAAATGTTGACTAATATACCTTGAGAATGGGGTAAGCCAAATCAATGAGTATGGTGTAATCATATCATGACAAGGATGAGAAATGGTCTCATACCTTGAATTGATGATCAATAATGATATATGATGAGAATGGTGATAATAAGCAAATACTTATGATATTTGTGAATGTTCCTAGAGGTGTGAAGCAATATATTAGGGTTGAACTAATAATGCGAGCATGAAACCCTAATTAGTATGAGATGGGAAAACCCTAACCCTAATTTTGGGTGAAGGGAATGGAAAACCCTATTTGATAATAAGCTCTAATCATAATAAAGAATGGTGGTGTTATTATTGTATCATATGATGTTACAAATGATTTACATTACAGTTATCATGTTTATTAATCATGTAGACATCATGAGATGATGAACATAGCCAGATTTGAGATATGGCATTCATTTAATGAATATGTTGAATGGCCTTGTGTGCCTAATGTTTTTGTCACTTAGTAAAAGTAACAAAATGTGTATGGACCTTATGAGTTCCATGAACAAGTGGTTTCCTAGTGAAAGGTGACAAAACACTTTATAGGCCTTGTGAGCCATGTGAGATACTTGTGTAACAAGTATTATGTATACCTCGGTCTGAGGACCTGGAGGTAATAGTTACCTAACAAGTGGTAGCAATGATAGTGATGAATTGAGGGTATGAATACCAAGAATTGATAAGTATTATAATGATGTTGTAAAGGGATGAGAATTCCTAGTATTGAAATAAGGGACTGAGATCCCACTGACTTATAAACACTGAGAAGTGATTAATAAAAATAGTACATGATTCTTTATAGCATTTGTCTGAATAAGTTATGTTTGAGAACTTGACTGATGCTAAAAAAATATGCTCATATACTCAATTAATCAAGTGAAATCATATCATGTAGAGCCCTGACCATAGATCCATCATCGTCAGAAATAGGTGATGGTGAAATGGGTGCTCCGTGGCAAAACCCAGAACACATATTTTGAATATGTGGGGACAATGGGCAAATGTATCCTGACGTCCTAATGAGGGAATTGGGGAAAGGTAAACATTAAACCTCTCAATCCTTCATTATATGTACTGGGATGGATGCATCATGAATCTCTCGATGATTGGGATAGATGCAGTACACATCTCCCAATAACGTTAATGCCAGATCGATGGAGATAAACATGAAATCTCACGATCACGAAGAGAGTACAACACACCACTATAACTCTAATAGCGAAGTTACCAGTATACCCTAGAAAACTATATATAGAAGAGACACAAGATGTCCTACATGTGATCTTGCGCTGACTGAGATGTGGGAAGTCTTGGTAGTCGACTCTACCATTTACCTTGTATGGTACCGATTTCGACTTCACAGTGGTCGGTTGGAGTATGAGCGGTATACCTCATCTCCTTAGGGCATAAGTATGATTGTAAAATGTAATCAGCTGTATAGCATGTTTGCTTAAGGATTGAATATGAAAATTCATTGGCTGATGTTATATTTCTTTTATGCATCTCTAGTTAATAGATATTATTCATACCTCTTTATATTCAATGCAAGTAGATGTATGAATTATGAATCTACATGAGTAGATACAATGTTTTCCTTAGGAAAGGAGATTACTTTACTCTGTTCATTCAATATTTAATACTGCTATTAATATATTAGAACTCTAGTTCAGTTTTAATTATACTAAATTGTTGGAACAATGTTTTGGCAGAGAGTTATATCTCCTGCTGGGACAATTTACAATTGTCTCACCCCCGTGGGATCCAATGTTTTTAGGTAAACGCAGAAGAAGAAGCAGGAACCCTATAGCAGGGGAAAGACTACAACAGTATCAGAGACAACAATGATGACTCAGGTGGAGGCACTGGCTGCCAAGTTTTGTATAGATAGTTGTCCTATGTGTTGTCTCTGTACTCTCAGGTCCTCGAAGTCAATAGATAGTGCTTTTATCATCGACTTGAGATTTTGTCTTGATGCCTTGAGGTTTTTATGTTGTCTGTATATAATGTTGAATATGACAGCTGATGTTGTAATCCTCGAGAAGAGATAGTACAGGTTGTGTACTTATGGAACATAATGTAAATATTATACTTTGGTTCTTGATGAAAAATATTTCCTATGTGTGGATCTCTTTGCAAAAAGTTTTAATTTTGAGTGATTTTTAGTAATCCACTGCAAATAATTCACTTCCTCTTTAGTTAATCTTGTTTTCGTGAGTAGATCGTCACATAACCAGAGTTTCTAAACCCTTGTTTGAGCTTTTTATGAAGGGGTGATTCACCCTAGATGTTTTGAAACCTCATAATAGTGGTTTGGATATAATCATGGAGTTTTTGTTGGTGTATATGTTACACTTAGAGTAGTGTCCTACACGTGGAAGAAGATCCTTAGTTTTTTCTTGGAGTAAGAGAATTACTTAATTTCAAGGATGAAATTTCTTTTAAGATGTATATGATGTGACAAAGTGGTTTTTGCTTTAATTTCGAGGACGAAATTTCTTTTAAGGCGTGTAGGACGTGATGGAGTAGACTTTTGGATCTTTGGACATCTAATGACAATTGATTTTATTCTTGTGGTTTATACCAAGGATTCCAAGATTTTGGAATAAAATGGATGTTGAAAGTCTTTTATTGTCGATATTATGTCTTTTCCCCTAAGTATGTGCCATTTTGAGGTATATATTTGATGGATCAAGTAATGATATTTTTTTGGCACCAAATTTTAAGAGAATATAGCTTAAGTGATTATGAAACTATGTTCAAAAATTAGTGATCATTAGACCATCCAATCAGAGGCTATAGAGGTTTAAAGTTTGTGAAATATTTAATATGTTGATGTATTTATGGCTAAGGTTCATTCTTTCTGCCTATGTTTTGATAGTATCCAATCTCACGCTCCCCCATGGCTTGAAGTGTCATGGATTCACAATATGGCCTTATCTAAATGATGTGTATGAGTAGAATCAGATGATTGACCATGTCCCCCACCTTGCAGTTATGTACTTGACGAGATGAGGCAAGTGATTCCCCATGAAACCACGATCGTCAATCGTGGTGTGATAAGCTCGGGGAACTCTTTTTCCTTGGATGAACGTGACCTGTAGTTAGATGATATTTTTAGGCATGAGGTAGTTGGAGAGCGAGAGAACGAGACCTCTCCACATTGTTGTCTCTCTTTTGCGACCGCAAAGAGGATCACGTCGGCCAGAATCTAGCCCCGTGATGGACTCACAAGCAGGCGTCAGACATGATCTCATTTGCGTGAAGCTGCATGGAGGAGCCAACAGAGGCGTTAAGCAGAACGAGGAGGAGATGATCAGTCATCGTTGCTCACAGATCACAGTAGGGTGGTGGAAACTTCATGGAGGAGGACATAGTGGCTGCAGCAACCTAGAGGGCGGCAGCGATGGCAGACATAGGAGCCATTGGCGACTGATGGTTCTGACGAGTAGGAGGGCATCTTGGCCGATCTCTCACCAATGATCTACCCTGAAGAGGTGGCGGTGAGATAGAGTCCAATCTAGAGAACCAAGCCCCGTCAGATCTGGGCTCCGAGGCTGCTACTCTCACGTGCATTGAGAACTACAGGAGATGTCGGCGTCTTAAGAACAGAGGGGTGCAGGCACAGGCTGAGACAACTTGGAGGAGATCGTCAGAGCAAAGCCCAGCACTGAAGCTAGTGCTTCTCGGAAGAATGGGGTTGTACATATGCATAGTCATGAGGATGGAGAAAGGAAGAGGGGCTGGTCATTGCCTTGCTTGTGGAGGCAGCCATTTTCTAGGTAGTTCACGCACAAAACATCTGGGCGACAGCGGCGGTGGGCGCTCACCCGCATCTCTTGCTGAGAATATGAATGAGAGAGAGGAGGATAGAGCAAACTGGGTCCAGTTGTTTGAACTTCTAGAGAACCAGGCAGCCAAGGAAGGAGCCATGCCCCCATAGGGCCATGTGGCGGCCTATGGTTAACAGAAAAAGGTAATAATCTCATAATATTATCAGATCTTTAATAAATCGTAGAAATTAGCACCATTATCATAAAAAATGCAAATAAGGTACTAAAATGCTCAGAAAAATGTGTGGAACAATATGGAAGCATTATATCAGCCTTTTAATACTTTGATAATAGTGATATTGTGTAAGTTGTATAATGCTCATATCATGTGTAATAAATATCAAATGAAGATGTAAAATTATGAGAACATGTCAGTAAGTTTACATTCATGTTTATAATCCATCTAGTGTCAGTAAACATGGTGTTGATGTATGAAATCATGTAATCTAATCCATATGGCTAATTAGGGCTAGTAACCCTAATTAATATGTAATAAATACATACATGCTAATAAATGATGGAATTTGTAGAACTATCTTATATCAGTAACTGGAAGCTAATGTGGAACTATGATATCAGTTATATGCATGAAATTCATGTTATATGAAGAGAACCATTAATACATGTGATGTAACCTTAATATGGTTAATGAAAGTGACATAATGTTAAATATGTTCACATAATAATGTGACACATGAGTATATCTAGTTGATTAACTATAACCTAGAATATGACATCAGTAAGATAAATATAAGACAAGAATACAAGTAATGATGAGAATATCCAAATGATATAAGCTAAACCCTAATGAACACAATTAAGGTTAAGATGAGATGTAAGATGATGAGAACCTGATGATGGTATGTGATCTTATCTTTATTAGGGTTTGACCTGGGATACATAGTTGACATGAGGAATATGATAATTAGGATATCTCTTTGGAAGGTACGCCATTACCTCTTACTTGGCATATTATACAATATGCTTGTGTTATGTAGTAGTAAATACTTGGCATATGGTATTAGTTGAAATGATTGTTCTTTTATGATATGTTGGTTGATTTTTCTATACTTACTGCTATGAATGCATCAAACATAATATATCTATTCCATTATATGAAAGCACCAACTCTGTGGCAGTGTGCTTGGAAGTGACCGAACTCTTTGGTAGTGGTCACATTGTACATATGAAAGCACCAACTCTTTGGTAGTGTGCTTGGACCCAACTCTTTGGTAGTGGTCACATTGTACATATGATCCAACTCTTTGGTAGTGGTCATAAAGGCCTTAACACATTCAAATCTCAGGTAGTAAATGCATGGATGATATAATGGAAATTATGCTTAAAATATGTGTTCTCTTTTGTTAATGAACATCTTTGTGCAAGTATACACTTTTCTTATATTCTTCTGTTACTACCAAGTATTAGTTTTATCTTATTTCCAAGATATGATGAGAGGTATATAAAAGACACGTAGGCGTACTCAGTACAATATTCTTGAATATTGTGCTGACGTGTACCACATGTAATCTTTTGTTTAGGTTGTGGTTATGCGCTTGAAGATCCAGGATAGTTGAGAGTTATGTAGCGAGCTGATGTACAGGTGGACCTATTGTCTTAAGATCCTATAGTTTAGTGGTAGTACATGTATATGTATAGTTTGTTGTTCAACATGTAATATCAAATGTTGTAACAATTCATGTTGTAATTATATGTTGAATGGTGAACATGTGTGTATGGTTTTATTATTGTTCATGTACATGTGCTACTGTTGTTTCCTTCTGACTCCCTTTATTTTCTCTTTCTTAGCCTAGTGTGTGATGTTTAAATTGGGATTCTCACTGAGGTGAGGGTTTCAATTTGGACGTCACACATCAGATTAAGTTTTAGAAAATCCGGGGACATCACAAAAGTCCAAGGGAAAAGGAAAAGGTAAGAAAGGTTCTAAAGGTAGACAAAAGTCTTTTGTAGTTAAAAAAAGGAGTGGGGAATGGAGGCAATTGTCACCCTTATCACCAGGTTGGAAACTTGAAAAGAAATCACCCTCTCTACCTTAAGGAATTGAAGAATAAGAAGCAATTGGTAGATATTTTTACTTTTGTATATATGTTATTGAAATAAACAAATATACTTCTTCATCATTGGTTTCATGTAACATATGTGGATTTCACATATTCTAAAATATGCAAAGTCTAAATAGAAGTAGACCCTTGAACAAAGGAGATGTGGAACTACACAATGCAAATAGAGCACGAGTTGTTGCCACTATAGTAGAAACCTACTATTGATCTCGATTTAATGGGCTTGTAATAGGTTGGTGAACTGCTATTGTCTACCTACCATAAATAGAAAAATTATTAGTATATCATGTTCGGAAAAGAACTATTTTGAGTTTCTAATAAATTATGGTTGTATTTAGATTTCTAAATATGACATCCTTTACAGTAGTGTCCCTATGTCTTATGGTCTTTATTTATTAGATCTTAAGACACACACATATAACAAAAATGCCAAGCAATTAAAACTAAATGACTCAAAGAAAACTTATCTTTGGCATTGGCATCTAGGGAACATAAATGAGAATCACATTCCTAGACTCCATATAGATGGTTATGTGGACCCTTTTGTTTTGATTCAATAGAGACAAATGAATCTTTTTTATTGGGGAAGATGGCAAAATCAACTTTCACAGGTAATAGTGAGAGAGATAGTGACTTATTAAGAGTCATACATACTAATATATATATGGACATTTTAGCATCAGTGCTAGTGGTGAATTTCAATACCTCATCTCTTTTACTAATTACTTCAATAGATTTGGATATGCCTATCTATAAAATACAAATCAATACCTTTCAAAAGTTCCTAGGAATTCAAGAGTTAAGTGAAAAACACTAGAGGGGGGGTGAATAGAGTTTTTAAATATTTTAGCAATTATTTAACTCAAACAACCACAAATGAAAATGGAAGAAGGATACAGGTGTTTAGAGTGGTTCCAACTTTAGCAAATACTAAAGTTGTCAGTCCACTACCCGGTTGCTTACCCAACCGAAATTTTGAAAGTATTAATTTTATTACCTTTACAAGGATTTACACAAAATACAATACTTTCTTTACACCCATTGAACAGCCTTCACTTGAAGTAGATGCACCAACTTGAGGTAGCCTTCTTGAAGTAACTCCAAGCTCCCCCTTGAAGTAGCCTTCCTCTCTAGAAGTAACCTCCTGTTGCACCAGCCTTCTTGAAGTAGCTCAAGGTCCCCTTCTTCACCAAGAAGATCTTCAACCTCTCCAATCCGCAGCCTCCAACCTAGGAGTAGCAAGGAGAGTACAAACAACAATAGAGAACAAGAAATAAAATAGAAATTACAACTTATCCTTTTGTAGCACAAGGCTTGATTTGCCTAGATCAAGCGTGTAGATCTCCTAACCAAAATGTATGGAAATGTAATTGCAGTGGATAGGAGATGCTAGCCTATAGGACACGAATTTTGAGCTAAAAGAAGAAGTAGCCAATTGTCACAATGCTCAATTTTCTCACAAACAGGTTGCACAAAGTCAATGTATGCTCAAAGATTGCTCAAGTGTAAAACGAGTGTCTTTAGGTGTCCTAAGGCATGTCCTATTTATAGGAATGTCCTACAAATGCTTAAGTACGTTCTAGACACCTTCTAGGGGTTTCTAAGTGCTTAACTAGCCGTTAGGTACAAGTTTGTTGCTTTAGCAACGGCTAATTAATTAATTCTGCAGTTGCTGTCATAGACCATCTCGGTCGAGAAATAGTCGACCGAGACTCCTACTTGGTTGACGTTTTGTCGACCGACAGGCTCTCTGGATCAAGTGTATGCAACGTTTATCTCCAACTGCCAACCATCGTGTCAGCTGTGTCTAACGGCTACTTGGGTCTTTCTCGGTCGAGAAGATTGTCGACCGAGAGTGTCTCGGTCGAGGAGTTAGTCGACCGAGATTGACCTTGTTTCAATTTTTCAATTAAGCACTAAGTGTGTGTATGAGTGTGCATATGTGACACTATTGAAGGGGATGACCTATCTAAATGTGATGTTTATCTAGGGATAATCTAACGCTTGATTTACATGAAATCTAAGTACTTGTACATTATATATTTGTACAAGTTTTTACAAGGTGATTACATTTCATGAAAATATAAATATGTAAGAATATGGATTTCCCTAATTGCTTTGTCATCCACCTTATTCCTGCAACACTCAAGTAGCACGTTAGATTAACAAGAATGAAATGTTTGTCATTATCAAAACAAAGGGATTTACAGATGTCCATTTAGCCAACAATCTCCCCCTTTTTGAAGATGAGAAACATTTCCTAAATATAAAATAAGAAAGTATAAAAACATGTGAGTTTCATACCTGAAGATTACTTTTGTGAAATTCTTCTCTTGTTTATAAAATGTGTGCTTATTATTCCCCATGAATTATGGAACATGAAATCCAATCCTTTAGGGAATATAGCAACTTTCAATGTAAAGCCAAGAGTTTATGAAACTCATTGATTGAGTTTTGCACAAATACTTAAGTTTTATATTTATTTATTGTTTTGCACAAATACTAAGTTTATTTATTGTTTTGCACAAATACTAAGTTTTATATTTATTTCTCCCCCTTTGTCATTTCAAAAAGATATCCGTTTAGGAATAAAACTCCCCCTTAATTAGATGTTCCAAAAAAAATGTCCATTAAAAGCCAAAATGAAGTAAGTAAAAGTTATTTTTAAGAAGCACAAATATCAAAGAAAACATCTTCCAAAGGAGTGATAAGTAATTACTTCTTAATTTTGTTAAATTGGTCTAGTGGAAGCGGTTTTGTAAAAATATCGGCCAATTTATCTTCCGTATCAACATGATGAAGGGAAACATGATTCTTGGAGATATGATCCCTTAAAAAGTGATGACGGATTTCAATATGTTTAGCTCGGCTGTGTAAAATAGGATTATGTGCTAAGTTTATAGCGCTCGTGTTGTCACAAAAGATAGGCGTAGATGAAAGAGTAAAACCATAATCATTTAACACTTGTTGCATATAAAGCACTTGAGCACAACAAGATCTGGCTGCCATATATTCAGCTTCAGTTGTAGAGAGGGCAACCGTGTTTTGTTTCTTGCTAAACCAAGATACTAAAGCTCTCCCTAACAGGAAACAACCACCACTAGTACTCTTGCGATCAAGTCGACAACCAGCATAATTCGCATCAGTATAAGCTTTAAAATCCAAGGATTGTCCTTTTAGATACCATAAACCAAAACATGTAGTGCCGGCTAAGTATCGAAGAATTCGCTTAACTGCTTGAAAATGAGAGTGCATAGGTTGTGATTGAAATCGAGCACAAAGACCAACAGAAAACATGATGTCCGATCAAGAAGCAGTTAAGTAAAGCAAGCTACCAATCATGGCTCTATATAAAGAATCATCAATTGGTTCCCCATTTTCATCCTTATCAATTTTTATAGAAGTGGCTATAGGAGTAGTAGCATGTTTGCACTGATCCATCCCAAAACGTTTTAAGAGTTCTTTAGTATATTTTTCTTGGCTTATAAAAATTCCGGCAGGCGTTTGTTTAATTTGGAAACTAAGAAAGAAAGTTAGTTCACCCATAAGGATCATTTCAAATTCTTTTTGCATAATGTCACTGAATTGTGTGCACAACGATTCATTAGAAGCTCCAAAAATAATTTCATCAACATATATTTGCACAACTAGGAAATCAGATGTATATGTTTTGAAAAATAAAGTAGAATCGGAATTTCCAATAGAAAAACCATTATCAAAAAGATATGTCTTGAGCCTTTCATACCAGTTCCTAGGTGCTTGTTTTAAACCATAAAGTGCTTTCTTAAGTTTATAAACATAGTCACCTTTTTCCGGTATTTCAAAACCGGGTGGTTGGGCAACATATACTTCTTCTTGAATGATTCCATTTAGAAATGCACTTTTTACATCCATTTGGTAGAGTTTGATGTTTTTATGTGCAGCAATAGCTAGTAACATTCTTATAGCTTCAAGTCTAGCTACTGGTGCATACGTTTCATCAAAATCTATTCCTTCTTGTTGATTATATCCTTGTGCTACTAACCGAGCTTTATTCCTTATTACTTCTCCTGCCTCATTTAGTTTATTCCTAAAAACCCATTTAGTTCCAATGATGGTTTTATCTTGTGGTTTAGGAACTAAATCCCATACATCATTTTTAGTAAATTGGTTTAGTTCTTCTTGCATTGCTATTATCCAATAATCATCTTTAAGAGCTTCGGATATTTTCTTAGGTTCAATGATAGAAACAAAGGCCATGTTTGCAACATCCTTAAATGAAGACCGAGTTTTTACTTTATCATTTGGATTTCCAATAATTAATTCTTGAGGATGATCCTTAATAAGTCTAGGTATAGGTTGTGTTTCAGCTTGGTTATTGTTTGTAGTATCTTTCTCACTGTCATTTGGTATGTTTAGGTTTTCGAATTGATTAGTAAGATCAATTATTTCTAGATTTTCAGATTTGGACTCTTTGTGAAAAGAGACATGAATAGATTCCTCAACTTTTCTAGAGATAGTGTTATAGACTCTAAATGCTTTGCTAGAGGTAGAATATCCCAAAAAGAATGCTTTGTGTGATTTAGAATCAAACTTATCTCTATCATCTTTGGTATTTAAGATATAACATGTAGATCCAAAGGTATGAAAATAGTCAACTCTAGGTTTCTTAGAATGTATTATTTCATACGGAGTTTTCTTCAAATGAGAGTGAATGGTTACTCTATTTAACACATAGCATGTGGTGTTTACAGCTTCAGCCCAAAAGGTTTTGGGTGTGTTATGTTCGAGCAACATAGTTCTAGCCATTTCTTGTAGTGATCGATTTTTCCTTTCAACTATACCATTTTGTTGTGCAGTGCGTGGAGCAGAAAAATTGTGAGTGTACCCTTGAGATGTGCAAAATTCTTCAAATACATGATTTTCAAATTCTCCACCATGATCACTTCTAATGGTACATATTTTTCTTTGTAATAGATTTTCAATCATAGAGCAAAATTTTATAAAAGCATGAATATTATCATCTTTGGTTGCAATAAAATGTACCCATGTATATCTACTATAATCATCAACAATAACAAAACAATATCTTTTTCCACCGATAGATTGTGTCCTCATAGGTCCAAATAAATCCATGTGAATTAATTCTAAAGATCTACTGGTGCTAAGTTCATGTTTTGGTTTAAAAGAGGTTTTTGTTTGTTTTCCCAATGTACATGGTTCACAATTTTCAACTTGATCAAAGGATAAAGTAGGCAAACCACGAACAAGATCATATTTCACTAACTTTTTGATAACATGTGAACTAGCATGTCTTAGCTTTTTATGCCATAATTGTAAAGTATTTTCATTTGCAAGCAAGCATTTTCCTACTACAGATTTCATAGAGTTAGGTCTAAGGATATAAAGATTTCCAACTCTTTTTCCTTCATAGACAACATTTGTAGTGTTTTCTATTAATAATTTGCAGCATGTTTTGTTAAATAAAACATCATAACCACTATCACATAATTGACTCACACTTATTAAGTTATGATGCAACCCATCAACAAGTAGAACATTCTTTATTTCGAGGTTTGTACCAATGTTACCTATGCCAACAATTTTACCTTTACCGTTATCTCCAAAAGTGACTGTTCCACTCTTCTTTTCTTCAAAGGTTTGAAATGCATCCTTGTTTTTGGTCATGTGTTTGGAACATCCACTGTCAACCACCCAATCCTACATTAGAATGTAGATTTTGGTACCCATGTGATGGTCCGATATGGTTAGAAGCATTTAAGTAGAGATTGTATAAAAATTCTGATTCAGAACTTCAGTCGGTCGACAATTGTTCGACCGACATCTTTCTCGGTCGACTAATCGTCGATCGAGAAGATTGCTATATTACAAATTAAAGACAGAAATTCAGCCAGTTGACTAATTTTCGACCGAAATAGTTGCTGTTTGATTTTGATTTTTCACAGGCATCTGGTCAGTCGACAAAAGTTCGACCGATTATATTTTCGGTCGATAATACTTCGACCGACTAAGTTTCTGTTTCAGTACAGCAGTTCAGAAAATTATTACAATGCATAAAACCTTTTATTAAGTTGAGATCATACAATATGAATTGCAAAATTAAGCATTTGATCATATCTCAATTGAATTGCATGCTACTCTACTAAGTTTGGGATTTTGGGACCCAAACTAAGTAGGAATCCTTGGTCTTATATGAGCATGAAAATGAATAATGTCCAAGACGTAAACAAAAATGACAAGTAATAAAGTCAACTTCATTTCTCTTCCTAGGAATTGTGTTCTTAGGTACAAACATAGTACGAGTTCTTTTGGGTTGATTTTTCTTTGGATCATATCCCAAACCTTTTCTTCCATTGAAACTAGAGGAAGCTTTTAGGATGTTGTCAAGGATATCTTTTCTTCTTAACTCATGTAGGTTTCTTTATAGCTTAGCAATGTCATCCACTTTCTTGTGTAAATCTTTTCTTTCTTGATCTAAATCAGATAATAGAGAGTCTCTTTCTTTTACAACTTTGTCATAGTCTAAATGATTGCACAAAATTGGTTGAGTCTGAAAATCTTTTAGTTTAGCTAACAATTCAGTCTTTTCTTGAGAGAGAAGATCAACGTTTGTTTCTAGAGTGAGTAGCTTTCTAGTGCAATCATTTAAAGATGTTTTCAAAGACACATTCTCAAGATAAATGTTGTTCTTTTCAGAAGAGAGATCATTTAATTTAGCATTTAGCTCATCATTTGTCTTGATAACCTTTTTTAGTTTCTTCTTGACATCAACATACTTATCATGAGTTTCTTGTAGACTAGTAATTAACTCTTCTTTAGGAAGATCAAGAAGGCTTACCTCTTGAGAGTGTTTATCATCTTCTCTTGCCATTAGACATTCCACCTTTTCTTCTCCGCTTTCACTTTCACTTGACTCGTCCCATGCAGCTTTATCAGCTTTTTCTCCTCTCTTCTTGTGTGAGCTTTTCTTTCCTTTCTTTGCTTTAGGACATTCATTTTTGAAATGTCCTTTCTTTCCATACTTAAAGCACCTGGGAGGAGAAGGATAAGAACTAGAAATTTTGTTAGATTTAAATCTTCTGTATTTCTTACCATTGACAATCAATGCTTCTTCTCCTTCTTCTTCACTTGACTCCTCACTTTCTGGTGTGATTATATTTGAAGCTTTTAGAGTCACATCCTTCTTCTTTCCTTGTTGAAGTTCACGTTCTCTTCTTTCCTCCTCTTCTAGGGTTGCTTCATGAGCTTCTAGATTGCCAATGAGTTGTTCCATTTTCAGCCTAGTGAGGTCATTAGCTTCTTCAATGGCTGTCACCTTTGGCTTGTATTTAGGAGGAAGTGATCGAAGGATTTTTGATACCTGATCTTCTTCAAGAATAGTTTTTCCTAGGGCATTTAAACCATTAACAATAGAAGAGAATTTTGCAAACATTTCACTAATAGATTCATTTGGATCCATACGAAAGTGTTCAAACTTTTGTTTAAGCATGCTAATCTTAGAATTCTTGACTTGAACTGTACCTTCATAAGTTATGGACAGTCTATGCTAGATGTCATAGGTTGTGTCACAATTTGATATTCTATTAAATTCTCCTACAAAAATTGAACAATATAAAATGCTTACAGTTGTGGCATTCATTTGAGCCAACTTTATCGTGTTTGCATCCCACTCTGCATATTGTGTTTGAGGAAGCTCATATGGGGTTGACACCATCCTCCATAAGTCCCAATTGATGCCTTGGAAGTAGAACTGCATCCTTCTCTTCCAATATGTGTAGTTTGTTCCATCAAATGCCGGAGGTCTAGCAACAAGTGTTCCTTCAAGGTTAAGGTTGTTAAGCACCCCATCACCCATTCTTCAAGACCTTGTTAAGGTTCCTTGAAGCCTGCTCTGATACCAATTGAAAAACACTAGAGGGGGGTGAATAGAGTTAATATTTTAGCAATTATTTAACTCAAACAACCACAAATGAAAATGGAAGAAGGAGACAGGTGTTTAGAGTGGTTCCAACTTTAGCAAATACTAAAGTTGTCAGTCCACTACCCGATTGCTTACCCAACCGGGATTTTGAAAGTATTAATTTTATTACCTTCACAAGGATTTACACAAAATACAATACTTTCTTTACACCCCTTGAACAGCCTTCACTTGAAGTAGATTCACCAACTTGAGGTAGCCTTCTTGAAGTAACTCCAAGCTCCCCCTTGAAGTAGCCTTCCTCTCTAGAAGTAACCTCCTGCTGCACCAGCCTTCTTGAAGTAGCTCAAGGTCCCCTTATTCACCAAGAAGATCTTCAACCTCTCCAATCCGCAGCCTCCAACCTAGGAGTAGCAAGGAGAGTACAAAAAACAATAGAGAACAAGAAAGAAAATAGAAATTACGACTTATCTTTTTGTAGCACAAGGCTTGATTTGCCTAGATCAAGCGTGTAGATCTCCTAACCAAAGTGTATGGAAATGTAATTGCAGTGGATAGGAGATGCTAGCCTATAGGACATGAATTTTGAGCTAAAAGAAGAAGTAGCCAATTGTCACAATGCTCAATTTGCTCACAAGCAGGTTGCACAAAGTCAATGTATGCTCAAAGATTGCTCAAGTGTAAAACGAGTGTCTTTAGGTGTCCTAAGGCATGTCCTATTTATAGGAATGTCCTACAAATGCTTAAGGACGTTCTAGACACCTTCTAGGGGTTTCTAAGTGCTTAACTAGTCGTTAGGTACAAGTTTGTTGCTTTAGTAACGGCTAATTAATTAATTCTGCAGTTGCTGTCAGAGACCATCTCGGTCGAGAAATAGTCGACCGAGACTCCTACTCGGTCGATGTTTTGTCGACCGACAGGCTCTCTGGATCAAGTGTATGCAACGTTTATCTCCAACTGCCAACCACCGTGTCAGCTGTGTCTAACGGCTACTTGGGTCTTTCTCGGTCGAAAAGATTGTCGACCGAGAGTGTCTCGGTCGAGGAGTTAGTCGACCGAGATTGACCCTGTTTCAAATTTTCAATTAAGCACTAAGTGTGTGTATGAGTGTGCATATGTGACACTATTGAAGGGGATGACCTATCTAAATGTGATGTTTAGCTAGGGAGAATCTAACGCTTGATTTACATGAAATCTAAGTACTTTTACATTATATATTTGTACAAGTTTTTACAAGGCGATTACATTTCATGAAAATATAAATATGTAAGCATATGGATTTCCCTAATTGCTTTGTCATCCACCTTATTCCTGCAACACTCAAGTAGCACGTTAGATTAACAAGAATGAAATTTTTGTCATTATATAAACAAAGGGATTTACAGATGTCCATTTAGCCAACATTAAGTACAAAATCATCTTGCAGAAAGAATTAAAACACTTTGATCTGATCAACGTAGTGAATACTTAAGCAAAGAGTTTGACATACTTTTGAGGGATTGTGGTAATCTATCGCAATGTACTCCACTTAGAACACCACAACATAATGGTGTATCAGAAAGAAGAAATCACACCGTGTTGGACATGGTAAGATGAATGATGAGTTTAGCTGATCTTCAAATTTTCTTTTGTGAATATGCTCTTGAAACCATTAGGTTTACACCTAACCAAGTACCTTACAAATCATTTTAAAAGATGACATATGATATATGGAATAGGAAACAACACAATATGTATTTCATGAATGTTTGGGTATGTGAATCTTATGTCAAGAAGAAATTCTATGAAAATCTTGAACTTAAATCAAATAAATGTAACTTTGTCAGATATCTGAAGGAAGTAAAGTGTTACCACTTCAATATTCCATCCAAGAATAAAGTGTTTGTTTCCAAAGCTATTTTACTCCTCAAATAGGAATTTATTTGTAGAGGATAGTGTGGGAGGAAAATAGAACTCAAAGAAGTTCAAGACAAGCAAGATAATATTGAATATATGGAGGTAGATGAGTAACAAGAGGAACAACAAACTGTTGTGGAACCTTAAGACCCTACGAAACACATGAATCTTGAAGGTCTAGTATGTTACATCTTGATCCAAAGTGATATGGATTTCTCATGACTCAAGAAGAGGATGTATTGGTCATGGAGGATGATGAGACAACAACCTACAATGAGTCTATTGAGGGATAGATTCTGAGAAATGGTTTGAGGACATGATATTTAAGATGGATTCCATTTATACCAACAAGGTATGGACGTTGGTGGTTCCACCTAAAGGGGTAAAGCTAATATGGCACAAATGAGTCTTCATGAAAGAAACCTAACTGGATGTAATATACAAACCTACAAAGGGATAATGGTTGCAAAAGGTTTCAAAAAAGTTCAAGGTGTTGACTACAATGGAACATTTTCACCAGTTGCCATAAGGATCATGTTTTCCATTGCAGCTTATCATGACTATGTGATTTGGCAAATGGACATTAAAATTGCTTTCCTTAATAGGAGTGTTTTAGAGCATGTTTACATGACACGACTAGAAGATTTTCTCACTCCAAATCAATCCCATAAGGTTTGTAAGATACAAAGGTCAATCTATGGATGCCGACCAAAAAAAAAGGTCAATCTATGGATTAAAGCAAGCATCTTAGAGTTGGAATGTGACGACCCCAATTCCTGTATACTTTCCATAATGACATTCCTTCGATATGTGTTGTGAGAACCCATTACACTAAATGAGATTACTCAAAACATAAAACACAATTAATCACATACCCTAAAATATGGGTAAATTAAAACTGATTTCAACATCAACACCCACTCAAAACCATTTGCATAAGAGCCCAACATCTTTCTTGTATCCATAATATGTCAAGAATTTGATACAAATTGTTCTATCGGCTTACCCACAACATATATATACAGGAGAACAATAATTGTATATGCCACACAAACAAGCATTAATATGCTAACAAAAGTCTGATTTATTTGAAACACCATATTCAAACTTTTCCTGCCCGGACATGAGAGTACAAGGACGACTCTAGGAAACAATAGACATCTAATCAACTTTATTAAAGATTCATTACTATATCTCCTCTTTGCTGCCACATGTTTGTTTTCGTCACTTCCGATTACCTAAAAATAATGTGGCGAACCACAAGGGCGAGACCCATGTCCCAGCAAGAGATATAACCTCCAACAATGCTTATTGATTAAAACATTTTAGGTAATGAGACAGTTTAAGAAGTTTAAACATATATAAAAAATAGGCTCAGAAACACTAATGATTAACAAAATACATAAAGGAGATGATAACAATTATCATCATCAAGTTGACTATCATCATTTTCCTTATTAACCATATAAGAGATTCAATAGCATATGCATAACTAGAATAACCAAGTCTAGTAGCATATTATCTCTATTAACATGAATAAGTCTAGCATCATAAGCATATCTAACAACATTAGCATGTCTAACAGTTTAAATAGATCAATATCATAAGCAAAGCTATCCACATAAGCATGAGTATTTGCATAAGCATGATTAGCAGTATATGTATTTCTAATTATAGAGGAATGGCTAGCATGCTAAACATAACTAACAACATGATATATCTAGCATCCTAATTATAATCAACAGTAGCAGTATAGATATCAACATAAGCATGACTGATGTATGTACACATTTACAATCTTATGCATATCCATAACATAAGTATAATTACTATCTCTTAATTGCACTAAGCATCATCTTTATGTAAAGAGAACAAACAAGGGTTATCATCCAAAGTGAAGCATCGTGTATAACCCTAAATAGATATGTTATACGACTGTATTACATCTTTTATTATGCATTGAGGAAATTGAGGATACCACTCAAAATCCAACTGACCACTGCTAAGTTGAATTCAGTGTCATACAAGAACTAGGAAGAGTCGGACTCCTAAGATCTTCTTCGCCCCCAGTCAGTATGGGTCCGCCGCAATGACACATAAGGTCAAGCTACTAACAGCCTAGTCCATCCTTGGTACAGGTCACGACACTAGTGAAAGGAGGTGGGTACACATACCCTACCATCTGAGGTACAACCACAGTTGTCCTCGAATCTTGTCACATATATAATCACCGAGACACGACCGCATCCATTCTCAGTCACATCAGATGTATGAGGTATGATCATAGCCAACATCCACAATGTGCATTGTGGATGACACAGATATATCCTCAACTTGCCACCCCCTCATACTCAACAGTATGAGCTCTGAGTTTCCCTTATGAATACTCATTTCACCATTTGTCAAATTCTAACACTCAGATGGATCTATGGCACAAGGCATTACAAGATTAGAGTTTCACTTGATTAGTTATGCCAATTGGGTGAGTTAAGGATACATCAAACAAGTGGACATACCAATAATAATTCACTTCTAACAAGTACATAACTATCACAACTTCAAAAGATATAAAATGTGTGAAACATAATTTATCATCTCATCATCACATTGTACAATTCACTTGCCATTCATGAGACCACACTAGTCATCATACTATCACAAGATATAAATAATTTTCATAATATCACAAGGTATCAACCCTGATCAACACAAGAGGATTACACCTCATTCAGGGCTCAATGATGCCCTATGGTCATTAAGGCCATAATACTATCACATGATATAAATCCTTTTTCACAATATCACAGGTAATCAACCTGTATCAACACAAGAGGATTACACCTCATTCAGGGCTCAATCATGCCCAAAGGTCATTAAAACCATCATACTATTCCCTACAAGATCATCATTATCTTTACATGCCTTATAACAAGGCTCAACAACATCACTTACATATAATACACCAAATCAACACAATATTGCATTAATGAGTTAGGAGATATTCATAAACAATCATAGCAGGGTTATATTAACATTAAGAACATTCCTTTATTACATCAACATGCAAGGAATCTATATATGATTAACCCTCATCATATTCATAATGCACATGTTTAGCATAAGAAAGTATCAACCATTTGGCTATGATAACCACCAATTAACACATTAGGGTTATGATCATATTAAGGAGGTTATTCCACCATCATTCCATCATATAATAATGTTAAACATGAATACTCATATTTATCTATTTGCGTTAGAGTGAGGTTCAACATGAAAAATGATATCAATGTTACTAATCAGCAATTATACCCAAACCCTAACCCACGACATCCCCATTGAATCATGGATGCATAAGGTGAAGCATCAGCATAACATTCCATACAATTCTCAAGTATGAACCCACACATAAATCAAGGTGTAACCATCGGGTTATAGCATAATAGGGTTTCAACAACAATAAGAGAGTACCCCATGATTGAATTAGTCATTCAAGGACTATTCATACCCAATTACCATCATTTAGTTATATTAAAGCTAGGTATAACAAGTTATACCTCATTAGGGTTACATATCAACACAATATGATTATCATCCCTTCCATTAAAATGAGTGAATAGGTAATACTACCTTATTAAGGGTAACCCTCCATTGGTTCCATGATCATTCAACCCATATCACCATACCACAATATCACCCATAACCATTGTATGTTTAAAAGGTAAGACCATTGGTTGTTTACATAAGTAAACACCTTGGATAAACCACCTATGAAGTCCTTGATTTGTGCTCTAGAAAAAGTAACCATTTAACCCTAGAAATCCCTTGATTAACAACACAAAAAGTTCCATTGAGAGTAGGGTAAAACCCATAATCGACTGTTCATTTAAAACAAGCCATCCATTGTCAACAAGTAAGCTCCTTAAGTTGATCATATAAAGGAAACCATCTAAATCACATTATTAGGACCAACATGTTACATTATCCATCATTCCACTTTATTGGAGGAATAAATAGTAGATGTTGACCGTTGGGTCAAGCTCAAATGTTAAAACCATCAATTACAGTATAACTCTGACCATTGCATCAAGTGACCCAAGAAACCATTTGTCTAAGGCTTAATTGACGCTACAACTACAATGCTTAACTTACCATAGGTTGTAGAGACCTGATCCACCATCATTAGTGACCATTAAAGAACCATAGGTTGTTAGATCAACACTATATTCAATAGTCAACATCAAATATTAAGCTAATGTCATCATTGATTGATAACATCAGTAGGGTACTTAATGATTGATCATTAAACTTCTAATTGATTCAAAACCAAACCTAAGGGGGTGACCATAGGATGTCACCATCATTTGACACATTTGATCATGACCACAAGTTGTCATGAAGACAACACCATAGGTTTGTTGCAATGGTAACATCATCGTGCCATGGATTTTTATAAGAAATCAGCTTTAAACCCTAAAATTGACCATTGGTTGATAGGTGTTAGCACCATAGGTTGTCAAAACAACCTGATCCAAGTCATATTATACCTTAGGAATAACCTACACATGATCAAAGGTTCATCTAGAACTAAAATCAGAACAGGGAACATTATAAAACTCGAAATCCAAGTCAAGCATAGCTTTTTAGTGCATGAATCATCATTTTCAAGCAAGAACATGAGCTTGCAAGCTTATGGTAAGCAATAAATGTGGAGAAAGTTATAAAACTTGCATATAATGAGAAGATGAAACCCCACATAGAAGAAATCTCGAGCAGGTAGGGTAGAAAATCCAAGCATAAGCTATGAACTTTTCCATCTAGCACCTGTATTCATCAAATGAGCGAACCCTAAGCATAAGGAGCAGGAAAGGTAGGGTTTTAGAGCTTTAGAGCAATTTCTACCATGGAACAGAAAGGTTCCGACCTGGAGGAAGGTCTAAGGAAGGACAAGAGCAAGAGAAATGGATAAGGAAAGAAGAAAATAACTTACCTTGGTCAGAATCCCTAGAAGATGACCTTAGAAACCCTAGGTAAGGCTAAACGGAGCTCTAGGAGACCTTCTTCTCCAAAAAGAGGTTTTATTCTACCTTAGAGCACTTGGTTCTGCAGAAAAATAGAGGGGAGTCGTTGCTTTAGGTTAAAGGAAAGAGAAATCAAGCATAGTTTCTGTAACATCCCTGACCTGGGTTATGAGTTAACCCTAGGTGTTTTGCCTAAATATGTAATTAAATCTTTGTGATTAACTCTGAGCATGTAATTAAATTCTCAGAAACATATATTTCAATATTTGCTCCTTTTTATTTAAAGTTGTAGCATTGTTTTGATATACAGGGACCTATGTGCAATTTACCCAGTTGAATGGGTTAGCTTGCAATTTGCACATGATGAGATGTTCCTCTAATGTTGAGACATCATGAGAATCTTTTTGGTAAAGTTTGAGGGATTTCCCAAGCTTGGGCACCAAGGTGCAGCTGTGGAAGCAATCCTGGTGCTTGAAACCCTAATTTGGGGTAAAATGCAATTTACCCAAATTAAGGGATGCAATTTGTAAAATATATCATCTAATGTATCTTTTAGAACTCTTGCCATCATTTAGAGAAGAAATGATGAGGAAGTCACCTCAATTGAATTATCAAGTTATGAAATATACCTTGTGAGTGAATAATCAGGGTATATGTGCAATAGCTCTTTATGTAAGTACCTTAGTATTAGATTGATCTTCCTTGCCTCTCTTTCTAAACCTTAAGAGAAGTTTTGTCCTTAGAATAAAGAGGAAGGGACGATCAAGTAATGAAGGAAGGACCTAGTTGGATTTATGGGAAACTTATGGGCCTTTAATGAAACATCACCCATGTATATATACACTTTACCTCTCAAAGCAAAGAAACTTTTCCTTCGTGCATATCACTGTTTCCCCTTGCTTGGCAGACTAAGGACTGTCTTGGAGCTCAAAGAGGAACGACCAAGGGTGCAAGGTAGGTTTGAATCCCTCTTCTTGCCTAATTCCATGGTTAGAACTCGAATTCAAGGTCAATTTGGTGACTAACTCACGAAACCCTATCTTTCTAGCCATCTCTTTTCATCTTTCCTTGGAGTTTTCACCTTGGCCAACCTGTGGGAACTCAAGGACGCCATTATAGCTTGGAGCTTGAAAGCTTGGAGCTCAAGGAGCAAGCTTTAGGCGGGTTTTATAACTCTAAACCCATGCTTTACTATATACATCTCTTTTATGCGGTTAGATGATAATTCTTCATGTTCCCTACTTTTCTTTGCTACCTTGCAAGCAAATCCGCGGAATATCTGTACTGTTCTTGAGCTAGGAGATGAAGGCGTGATTTCCAAGAAAAACCCACCGCTTTCCACTTTCTTAAACGGTCCCCCTAACTTGTTCTCACGGTCTCAGGACCGCGAGGTGAGCAAACGGTCTCTGGACCGCGAGAGGGCAAACGGTCTTCACGACCGTTTGGACCCGTTTACCGAGAGTGGAACATATAAGAAATATGTTCCTAATTATATAGGTTAATCACCCTCAAAATGTGAGAGGCTAACTCCAAAGGAATCAGGAGATATGTCCTTTTTAAGTAACAGCTTTAATTGAATTGTTTCCTGATTTTCAAACGGTCTGAAATTGCCTTTTTGGGCAAACGGTCTCAAGACCGTGTAAGGTCATTGACCAAGTTTTGACCATATGAAATTACTGTTAAAAATTATGTTAGTTAACAACTAACCAAGTTTGATGGTCTAATTCCAAACGAGCTAAGAGTTGAAGGGTGATTACTAGGGCTAACCCTAGATGAAATCAGTACTGAAATTATGGTGACTTAATTAGGGTTTTTAGGGTTGATTGACCTAAACGGTCTCAAGACCGTTTGGGGGTCATCCAAATGGTCTCAAGACCACGAGGGCAATCAACCATGACCGTTTGGAGGTCTGGGGTCAAGAATAGTTGACCAATTGAAGGTACCTTTATACCAAAATTATATTGCAATTAAATATTGATATGATCATCAACTCAATAGGTCAGACCTTGATGAATTTGCACTGGAATCCAAAATTTGATGGGCAAACGGTCTCAAGACCATTTGGAACTCATCCAAACGGTCTCAAGACCGAGAGGAAAATCACCCAAGACCGTTTGAAGGTATAGGGTTAAGCTAATTTGACCAATTGAGGACCCAATTTCAATAAGTTATCAAATTAATCAAAATTCGGATTTTGTGACTCAATCATGGTTCAACCCCTATCAAATCACATTAGATCTTGATGAAATGTTGGGCAAACGGTCTCAAAACCATGTGGGGTCCACCCACATGATCTAAAGACCGTTTGGGCCAAGTTTGGGCCCAATTGGAGCCCAATTGAAGGGTTCAACCTTGTGTTGATGCACATTGTTGAGTGTTGATGGGTGAACATTGATAGACCCTAATTGAATCGACTTCAACCCTAATTGGTCAACAATTGAGGGTCAATTGAATGACCAATTGGTTAAGCATAATCTTAATTGACCTAATTCATAAGTGGTCACCATGGCTTTGACCTTTTGAGGGCTTCAACATTGGTTGACATCATCGGTTGTAACCATTGAACCTTGTTGATGGTCCAAGCGGTTGAGACCATGTGAGCTCGCGGTCTCAAGGTCGTGAGGAGGCTCGTGGTCTCAAGGTCATGAGGAGGCTCACGGTCTCAAGGTCGTGAGGAGGCTCACGGTCTCAAGGTCATGAGAGGGCTCACGGTCTCAAGACCGTGAGGGGCCTCGCGGTCCTGAGGTCAAAGGTGGGCAAACGGTCCACACCATCCTCGCGGTCTTGAAATCAAATGAAGGCTCGCGGTCTTGAAGAAGGTTGAGAGGGCTCGCAGTCTTGGAAGAGGTTGAGGGCTCGCGGTCCTAAGGTAAAAGGTGGCTAAACGGTCAACTCACCCTCGCGGTCCTGAAAGTCACATTGGTTAAAAGGTCAACTCAACCAATGGGTCTCAAATCGATTGAGGGTTGATGGTTGAGATCGATCAAGATAATTCAAGGTTGACTTCATTCAATCAATTGAAGATATAAATGATTCAATGATGCCCTAATCTAAAACCTTAATGATAACCTAGGATATTAAGGGATTAATTGACTAAGGTTTTGACCATGATGATGATCAATGGGGTGAATTACCAATATACCCCTGAAGGGTCAATTGAGTAATACCTTGCTCGATTCAAACCCTAATTACATGAGAATGATGTTTTTAACCATAATGATTCCATCCAACTTGATCTAGTCTAATGTTAACATCAATCACTAATATGAAGAAAGAGAAAGTATTCTAGAGAGAGAAAGTACTCTAGAGAGAGAAAATACCCTAGAGAGAGAAAGTAACCCTAATTGGATGGAAACTTAAGTGAAGCATCTTCAATGCACATGAATGTGTATAATTAGGGTATGATTCACCTGTGTGAAGTCATAGAAACCCTAATTATGATAAATGATGAACCTTTAACTAATCTGAGAGCATTAATAATAATGTTACTCATACATGATGATGATATGAGATCAACTCACCTTAATGTGAATAGTAAACCCTAATTCAAGGGTGATGATATGTAATGTGAATAGTAAACCCTAATTCAAGGGTAAAGGCATGCAAATAAGTATTAAACTCCAATTGATGAGAATCAGAGGATTTAACTCTTATGACAAGAGTGGAAAGTATATTCCTCATTTTGTATTACCTTTATCAGTTGAATTAACCATGCAGGTTCTGATATGAAGGTGATCATATCCAGGTATGGATGTTGATGTTATATTCATTGAAGGCATGTTGTTAGCCTTATGAATAAGAAAAGTGACTTGATGCCTTGTCAATGGCATCCCATAATGATAATGGGCTGTGAGAGCCATGAATACCATCAAAGTCATGCTTTGGAGATGACTTGTGATGAGTATGATGAGAAATTATGATTGATATGAGTTAGGCATGTTACATTTAGTATTCTCTTGTTTTAGCTGTTATGCTACTGATTATTGTTTGAAGAACAATGTATGTTGTTAAAGAATACTTAATGTACCTAACTAATCAAGTATAATGTAAAGCCCTGATCATAGATCCATCATTGTCAGAGATCAAGTGATGGTGAAACAGGTTTTCTTCAGGGAACTCCTGGAACACATACTTTTGAGTATGTGGGGTACATGGATGTGTATAACCTTACATCCTAGTGTAGGAAAGTGACGTAGATGCGTAATCCGTCCATCCTTCACTATAATTCCATACCGTATCAGTGGTAGGTAAACATGAAACCTCCTGATGACGAAGAAAACACAGATATCTGTATCAGTGGAGATAAACATGAAATCTCCTGATGACGAAGAGAGTACAGAACGCCACTGTGACTCTAGAATAGCGAAGGACCAGTTTACCCTGGTGAGCTATAGTAGTAGAGACACGAGATGTCCTACAAGTGATCCTCTCACTGACTGAGGAAGGTGAAGGTCATGAGAATCCGGCTCTCTTAGTGACCTATGTATGATACTGATGTGACTTCTCAGCGATCAGTTGGAGTATGAGTGGTATGCCTCATCTCCACAGGGCATAATGTTGTTTGTAAAACATAATCAACCACGTAGTATACTTGTAGAGATAACTCCAAGTTAGTTGATTGATGTTACACTGTTATAGTGCTTCTACTTCTTCATATCTCATAAATGTTGAGATCTTGTTATAGTTGCAACTGTTATCTAATACTTTGAAGGCTTTACTGCTTAAGATATTCTTTGATGGTATATTAAAGCTTCTCGCTGAGAGTTATAACTCTCGCTGGGACAATTATGTAAAATTGTCTCACCCCGTAGACTTCAACTTTTTAGGTGGACGTCGGAGACGAAGGAACCAGCCTACAGGTGACCAGTCTCAGCAGCAGCAGCATCAGGAGCAGCAGTAATCTCAGGTGGAGATTTAGTCTGCCATGTGGTGTAGTTAGAGTCAGTCCTATGTGTCCACTGTACTCTCAGGTCTTGGAGTCTTGTGTTATGTGATCTTGAGATTTTGTATCTTGATGTATATAATTACTTAAGAAGTAATTATCCTGAGATGTAAACAAGTTTATCTCACTTTATGAAAGGAGTTTTTATGGATCCAAGCTCTTGTCTTGAAAAGTTTTAATTTCCCGTGATTTTTGTCTTCAGCTGATTATCGAATCGCTTCCGCTAAGTTTTAATCGTGTTTATGCCATGGTTTGGAGATCAGAGCCCACAGTTTCGTACTTGGGCAAGGAAGAGGTAAATATAGCCCATGGATAAGGATGGAAGCAAGCATGAGGTGTAAAAGTAGCTTCCCCATGTTTCTATGGCCTTAAACTATTAAGAATATACAAGCACACACACAAGAAGCTCCCCCACCTTCCTTATAGACCTGATTATATTTCCTTTGTCGAATTTCCCAGCCAATCACATAATTCATTAGTTGATAGCTACTAAAGGTAGCTCATCTATTGTATCAAAACATTACTCAAAAGTCATCCTTTCTAGAATTTTACCAATCATGGCATGTGTCCCACACCATTCCTTGAAGCATAAAAAAGGCAATGTATCCATCCTTTTTTTATATACTGATACTAGAACTCTTGTCAGTCCTTTTTTTAGCATCAAAAGAAATGCTGACACTGGCAGTTGTCATTCCATACAAGGAAACATCATTCCTAGTCAACCTTGTTAGGGGTGAAACAACAACACTATCTTCACCTTACTAGTATTTACACAGCCTACTTTGAAGGCATATCATGATCCCATCAAGATATTTAATAAACCCCATCTCACTCTTATTCAACTTGTCTCATAGCTATTGCTATTTCAGCAACCCTAAGGTTTTTAAAGAAATATTGATCATATTTTTGACCATATTTGAAATACTTTGACATGTCATCATTCAAAGTTTGATATAACTTGTATGGCATGACTGGAACACTTTGTTCCTCCTATTCATAAATTCTATTTGTACATTGGTTAGTCTATAGGACATAACTCTAAACTCATCATGGTCATGTGAATTATTTCATTCTATCTAAGTATTATGCATTGATATTTGGTCATAGGTTTATCTTAAAGGAACACAGTATCACATATCTATTGACCAACAAACCATATATCCTTGTTAGTGGTCTTGCCCAACTATCACTAAACCATACAAAACATTATATAATCACTTTTTTTTTCAAACAACATTTAGAGGGTCATCATCAAATCTCTCTCTCTAAGGGAGAGGAATACTTGGAATGTTCATTTAATAAACATCTCCAACCTTCACATAATTCTCATACTATTAACACATCTTGGATAATAGGATTCAATACCTTGGAATCCACCTCATGTGCTATAAAGAACTCACATCCTTATCTCATCTACTTTTACCAACATAACAAATCTCAAGACATATAAGAGGAGTCTTCCTAATTATTGTAAGGCTCAAAAGAAAAGTCATCACAAACTTTATGATCTTGGAACCATAGTCCAAGAAACCTTATGCTATAATAAGCTATCCACCTTCATGTTTGCAGTGATTCCACACGTACCAAATGACAATGATCAACATGAAATTTGTGCCCTAGAAAGGAAAGACACAAAGGGAAACAAACTTCCCATACCATAGCAGTATTTTTCAAGGGTTGCTAGAAAAAAGGTAACCGATTCTATTTTCATTATGCAAGTTACAGCTTCTTATGTATCATTTTACCTTTTTCATTTTAGGTTCCTTGCCATTAGCATAGGAATCATCTTGATTAACATATCTCATTACTCCTTCCTTGATGACTATTTATCACACTTGGGTATGTTCTCTTATTTTATTATATTTTTCAACCTTATCAATAGGTAAATACTCATATTCCACATTTTCTTCATTAAATCAGGATCATCTCCCTTAATTTCTTTCACATGCCATGTTGATTTTTCATTAACACTTTCTTACACACATAGGTTGGTCTGAGATTAACTCAGGTTCCACCTTATTTGTTTGCCATTGTTCCCATTCATCTTCTCATTTTGTACTTGTTATAGGAGTTCTCCCTATCTTATGTGGAGTTCATATGCTGAATCACTTTATAAGCATAGACTTATCTGTCTTTTACTTTATTATCTTCTTGAATCACATCTTGAAGAACTCCTCTTTTTCTTATTTGTATTCATATTTATATTTCATGGTGTTGTATCTTTCTCTTATATTTACCAAACATTGAAGTTTTGATAGATAATGATGCAATTCTCATCATCTTTAAGGTAGGATTGAGATATTCACACCATGATTTCTTATTCATTATGCCCTTTAGATTGTCTCAAAATAACTACTAGATCAGAGTAATCAGAAAGATAACAATCTAAGAGTTCCATACTTGCCTTTTATTCAATAAATGAATACTTGGCCAGGGCACCCAAATACTGAGATTAGGTAGTATGCACCGTGTTTTTGGGTCACGTTCCTAACTTAAACATCACCCTAGACTTAGGTCCTAGTGACCTTGTAGACACAGTGAACCTAAAGCTCTGATACCAACTTGTCAGAACCTGTTACACTAAACAAGATTACTCAAAACATAAAACACAATCAATCACCAATTAATCACATACCCAAAAATATGGGTAAATTAAAACTGATTTCAACATCAACACCCACTCAAAACCATTTGCATAAGAGCCAAACATATTTCTTGTATCCATACTATGCCAAGAATTTGATACAAATTGTTCTATCATCTTAGCCACAACATATATATAGGAGAACAATAATCATATATGCCACACAAACAAGCATTAATATGCTAACAAAAGTTTGATTTATTTGAAACACCATATACAAACTTTTCCTGCCCGGACCTGAGAGTACAAGGATGACTCTAGGACACAGTAGACATCTAATCAACTTAATCAAAGATTCATTACTATAGCTCCTCTTTGCTGCCACATGTTTGTTTTCATCACTTCCGATTACCTAAAAAAATGTGGCAAACCACAAGGGTGAGACCCATGTCCCAGCAAGAGATATAACCTCCAACAAGGCTAATTGTTTACAACATTTTATGTAATGAGACAGTTTAAGCAGTTTAATCATATACAACAAATAAGCTCAGCAACACTGATGATTAACAAAATACATAAAGGAGCTGATAACAATTATCATCATCAAGCTGACTATCATCATTTTCCTTATTAACCATATAAGAGATTCAATAGCATATGCATAACTAGCATAAGAAATTCTAGTAGCATATTATCTCTATTAACATGAATAAGTCTAGCATCATAAGAATATATAACAACATTAGAATGTCTAATAGTTTGAATAGAACAATATCATAAGCAGATCTATCAACATAAGCACGAGTATTTGCATAAGCATGATTAGCAATATATGCATTTCTAATTATAGAGGCATGGCTAGCATGATAAACATAACTAACAACATGATATAGCTAGCACCCTAATTATAATTAGCAGTAGTAGTATAGATATCAACATAAGCATGACTAATGTATGTACACATTTACAATCTTATGCATATCCACAACATAAGTATAATTACTATCTCTTAATTGCACTAAGCATCATTTTTATGTAAAGAGAACAAACAAGGGTTATCATCCAATGTGAAGCGTCATGTATAACCCTAAACAGATATGCTATACATCTATATTACATCTTTTGTTATGCCCTGAGGAAATTGAGGATACCACTCAAAATCCAACTGACCACTGCTAAGTTGAAATCAGTGACGTATAAGATCTAGGAAGATCCGGACTCCTAAGATCTTCTCTACCCCCGGTCAGTACCGGTCCGCCACAGCGACACATAAGGTCAAGCAGCTAACAACCTAGTTCATCCATGGTACAGGTCTCGACACTAGTGAAAGGAGGTGGGTACGCATACCCTACCATTCGTGATACAACCGCAGTTGTCCTCCAATCTTGTCACATATATAATCACCGAGACACGACCGTAGCTGTTATCAATCACATCAGATGTATGAGGCATGACCATAGCCAACCTCCACAAACTGCATTGTGGATGACAAGGATATATATATCCTCAACTTGCCACTCCCACATACTCAACAGTATGCACTATGAGATTCCCTTAGGAATACTCATTTCACCATCTGGTAAATTTTGACACTCAGATGGATCTATGGCACAGGGAACTACATGATTAGATTTTTACTTGATTAGTTATGCCAATTGGGTGAATTAAGGCTGCATCAAACAAATGGACATACAAACCCTAATTCACTTCTAACAAGCACATAAATATCACAACTTCAAAAGATATAAAATGTGTGAAACATAATTTCTCATCTCATCATCACATGGTACTATTCACTTGCCATCCATGATACCACACTAGTCATCATACTATCACAAGATATAAATCCTTTTCACAATATCACAGGGTATCAAACCTTATCAACACAATAGGATTACACCTCATTCAGGGCTCAACCATGCCCAAAGGTCATTAAGACCATCATACTATCACGTGATATAAATCCTTTTCAAAATACACATGGAATCAACCATTATCAACACAAGAGGATTACACCTCATTCAGGGCTCAATCATGCCTAAAGGTCATTAAGACCATCATACTATTCCCTACAAGATCATCATTATCTTTGCATGCCTTATAACAAGGATCAACAACATCACTTACATATAGTACACTAGATTAACACAATATTGCATGAATGAGCTAGGAGATATTCATAAACAATCATAATAGGGTTATATTAACATTAAGAACATTCCTTTATTACATCAACATGCAAGGAATCTATATATGATTAACCCTCATCATATTCATAATGCACATGTTTAGCATAAGAAAGTATCAACCATTTGGCTATGATAACCACCAATTAACACATTAGGTTTATGATCATATTAAGGAGATTATTCCACCATCATTCCATCATATAAGAATGTTAAACATGAATACTCATATTTATCTATTTGCATTAGAGTTACGTCTAACATGACAAATTATATCAATGTTACTAATCAACACTTATACCCAAACCCTAACTCACGGCATCCCCATTGGATCATGGATGCATAAGATGAAGCATCACCATAACATTCCATACTATTCTCAAGAATGAACCCACACATAAATCAAGGTGTAACCATCGGGTTATAGCATACTAGGGTTTCAACAACAATAAGAGAGTACCCCATGATTGAATTAGTGATTCAAGGACTATTCATACCCAATTACCATCATTTAGTTATATTAAAGCTAGGTATAACAAGCTATACCTCATTAGGGTTACATATACACACAATATGATTATCATCCCTTCTATTCATATGAGTGAATAGGTAATACTACTTTATTAAGGGTAACCCTCCATTTGTTCCATCATCATTCAACCCATATCACCATACCACAATATCACCCAGAACCATTGGATGTTTGAAAGGTAATACCATTGGTTGTTTACATAAGTAAACACCTTGGATAAACCACCTATGAAGTTCTTGATTTATGCTCTAGAAAGAGTCACCATTTAACCCTAGACATCCCTTGATTAACAACACAAAAAGTTCCATAGAGAGTAGGGTAAAACCCACAATCGTCTGTTCATTTAAAACAAGCCATCCATTGTCAACAACTAAGCTCCTTAAGTTGATCATATAAAGGAAACCATATAAATCACATTATTAGGATCAAAATATTACATTAGCCATCATTCCACTTTATTGGAGGAATAAACAGTAGATCTTGACCATTGGGTCAAGTTCATTTGTTAAAACCATCAATTGCAGTATAGGTATGACCATTGCATCTAGTGACCCAAGAAACCATTGGTCTTAGGCTTAATTGATGCTACAACTACAATGCTTAACTTACCATATGTTGTAGAGACCTGATCCACCATCATTAGTGACCATTAAATCACCATAGGTTGTTAGATCAACACTATATTTATTAGTCAACATCAAATATTAAACTAATGTCATCATTGATTGATAACATCAGTAGGGTACTTAATGATTGATCATTAAATTTCCAATTGATCCAAAACCTGACCTAAGGGGGCGACCATAGGCTATCTCCATCATTTAAAACCTTTGATCATGACCATAAATTGTCATGATGACAACACCATAGGGTTGTTGCAATGGCAACATCATAGGGTAATGGATTTATATAAGATATCAGCTTTAAACCCTAAAATTGACAATTGGTTGATAGATGTTAGTACCATAGGTTGTCAAACAAACCTGATCCAAGTCATATTATACCTTAGTAATAACGTACACATGATCAAAGGTTCATCTAAAACTAAAATCAGAATAGGGAACATTATAAAAATCGAAATCCAAGTCAAGCATAGCTTTTTAGTGCATGAATCATCATTTTCAAGCAAGAACATGAGCTAGCAAGCTTATGGTAAGCAATAAACGTGAAGCAAGTTATAAAACTTGCCTATTATGAGAATATGAAACCCCACACAGAAGAAATCTCGAGCAGGTAGGGTATAAAATCCAAGAATAAGCTATGAACTCATCCATCTAGCACCTTTCTTCATCAAATGAGCAAACCCAAAGCATAAGGAGCAAGAAAGGTAGGGTTTTAGAGCTTTAGAGCAATTTCTACCATAGAACAACAAGGTTCTGACCTGGAGGAAGGTCTAAGGAAGGATAAGACCAAGAGAAAAGGAGAAGGAAAGAAGAAAATAACTTGCCTTGGTCGGAATCCCTAGAAGATGACCTTGGAAACCCTAGGTAGGGCTAAATGGAGCTCTAGGAGACCTTCTTCTTCAAAAAGAGGTTTTCTTCTACCTTAGAGCACTTGGTTCGGCAGAAAAACAGAGGGGAATCATTTCTCTGGGTTAAAGGAAAGATAAATAAAGCATAGTTTCGTACTTGGGAAAGGAAGAGGTAAATATAGCCCATGGATAAGGATGGAAGCAAGCACGAGGTGTAAAAGTAGTTTGCCCATGTTTCTATGGCCTTATGATGAATCCTCCAGATTCATCTGCACAGTCACCAATTCTAGGGATTTTGTTCCTCATATTGACTGATTTACCCTCGCTTTGGTTCACCTTGAGTGTTTCACTAATTCCTTGCAAATATTGCCTAAATAGTTCTAATTACTAGTATATTCGATGATATTATCTCTTACACATTCTCCTTTCCCTCTGCAGATCACTCGCAACCATCCGATCGAGATCCAACGGTTCCTTTCCATCCAACCACTAAGGTCTTGACCACCATTCGGTTTCACCCATGCGGTCTCGAGACCGTATGAGCCCATACGGTCTCAAGACCGTTTGAGCTCATGCGGTCTCAAAACCGTATGAGCCCATACGGTCTCAAGACCGCATGAGCCCATACGGTCTCGAGACCGTATAAGCCCATACGGTCTCAAGATCATTTGAGACCATACGGTCTCAAGACCGTATGAGCCCATACGGTCCCAAGACCGTTTGAGCATGAGGGCATGCGACACCGTTTGAGCTATACGTCATCAACAACGTCGTCTTCATCACCTACACCAACAATCGTGAGCACAGGATGAGTAAGCAACAAGACCAGTAGTTGTCCACGTGAATGCTCCAAACTATGAAGAACGCATGTTAACTTGCATGCATGTATAAGATCGTGAAGACAAGTAGAAGTCCACGTGAACCTAGCGGCTTGCTTTTGCTACAAACCATTTGCTTGAATGGAAACCAGACCGTTTAGAACATATAGCAATGCAAGACCGTTTGCTCGCTGCCAAATCAAAGACCAATAGTCGAAGACTGTTTGAGTTGTACGTATGCATGCACTCGAAGATCGTATGATACAATAACCGAAGACCGTTTGAGTTAGCAAGTTGTGCAAGCAACCTTTTGCTATGAGAAGACTGTTTGCTGGGTTGCGGAGATTGTGCAAATCGAATGGAGAAGAATCCATTGAATAGTTCACGTGAATGCATGAAGGATTTAGCAAAGACTGTTTGCCTTCTTTCTCTTGAAGCAAAGATCAAACATGTATGCTGATCGCGCATGCAAGATTGGACTTTCAAAGGCCAGCGCTCCTCGCATGCATGGCTTTTAGAGCTATTCCCACATGCATGATCGCAAGGAGTGCATGATTAAAACCAATGAGCAAAGGGATGTAGACCGGATGGCCTCATCACGTGAAGAAAGTTCCAGCAACTTTTAAACCCACGTGAACGAGAGGCTGAAGAATAGATATATATCCAAGCAATGGCCGAGACCGCGAAGAGTGCATGCAGCACTTTGTCAAAGCCAAGACCGTGAAGCACTTTGTCAAGCGCAAGACCGTGAAGAGCGCAGCAGCCGAGACCGTGAAGCACTTTGTCAAGACCAAGACCGTGAAGAGCGCAGCAGCGCAAGACCGCGAGATTAAGACCGTGAGACTGAAGTGATCGAAACTGCGAGGCTGAAGTAAGTAGCAAGACCGCGAAGGCATCGAGACCGCGAAGGCTGAGGTGAAGACCGCGAGGGCTGAAGCAAGTATCAAGACCGCGAAGAGTGCATGCATGCACACAGCGTGACCGAGAGAACAGAAACCAAATGGAAGAGAGTAAAATGTAAACCGTTTGGATAAGATATTTTCGGTCTGGAATCACACAAAAAAAAATGTGAGAGCCAGTCCAGTGCCTATAAATAGGACCCCAAGGGTCCCCATTAGGCATCCCATCTCACGACAGCCTAAGGCTTCCGGACTGGGACTAGTGTCGGAACGCCGCCAGATTGCCCAAGCACCGTTTCTGACCAAACTTCACCCACAGCCTCAGAATCCCATCCTGAGTCCAGATCCGGTGAGCAGCCAGTCCGGGCGCAGATCTAGTAGGCTGCTCCATCACCATCTCACCATTGCTCACACCATAGCTCCACCTCATCCTACTCTTGCTATTCCGGAGGTTGACCCGAAGATCGAGGTGGAGAAACGGACAGCATCGACCACGACGAAACAGTCCCGGAGACTGTGACGATCTACACCGGGCTGTCACAGATCTACTCTTCTGCTCCGACAATGCTTTCTTTCTCTCTCTTCTCTTTCTTTGTTTCTCCCTCTATGAGGAGCGAGTAGTTCCATCCACTGGGGTGTGGGGACTAGCCCCGCTGCCCGTGTTTTGTATCTTGTACTAAAAAGATGTTATCATTCTGTGTCAATACTAAATCGTTTCATACATGCTTGAATGTTGGCCGCGTTCTTGTATGCATCTATTGTCTTTCGTTGTGGTTTGTCTACGACCGCTCTTGAGACTCGAATACCGATTTAGTTTTGGTTTCTGGTGCGTGTATCCACCGCGCACCCGTTTCGGTATCTAGGAACGCTTTCTAAGGAGTGGAGTAAACTCACCTCCATCGTTGTACTTTTGTACTATGAAATGGAATCAGTTGACGTAAAAAAGTGCGACCTTGACAGGTCGAGGAACACACTCTGAGGAGAGAGTGGTGCAAAGTACTTGACCATTCGTTCGGGAATGGCTGACGTTGCAACACTCTCACGTTTCTCGTAGCTATATCCTCGAAAGAGGCATAGTCTATAAGGATACTAATCGATTTGGTAATTATCGCTCGCTTGTTAGTTTTCCGATGCACGTTTCACGAGGTTGAGTAAGATTTTCTCTTCGGAGACTACATATCTTCATTGACACGTAGATACGTACCGGATGAGAGTTACTCAACCCGTGAAGGATGTATGCATTACTCTTGTCCTATAAGACATCGGTATTGTACAACATCCATGTGTCCTGCTTACAAGTCTTGCTACGTTTGGTACAAGTACAATTCATGTGTAGTGGTGGTGAATACCCGGATCACCCCAGTGATCCATCATCATCAGTAATCTTAGTTTTTAATCCTTAAACTAGTTTTTATTCTTGCCTTTACTTTTGCATGTTTTAGATTAAATAACTCAAATCAAACTTCTGGTCTTAGATGATTAACTTAGATCGATACGAAACAAGAAAAAGACACTCAGATTCTTAACGTTGTCCTTTGGGTTCGATCCTAAATTTGTACTATGATAAGGCTTCCACACTCTTGTGGGGTTGGAGCATTTATCTAGCACCAGTTGTAGGTAAACCTAGAGAGAACATCAACTCCCTAGGGTTTTTGGTGCATATTAGGACTTCCATTGGAAGAGTAATATTTTGGTGTAAGTTCTAGCTCCATCAAAAAATGGCGCCGTTGCCGGGGACAACGATATAAGAATCGTCTTTTTCAAATTTTGTGTCGATTTAGGTTTCTCTAGGGTTTTCTTTTTCTTTTCAAAAACCTAAAAAGTAAAGGAATTAATCTTGCATATCATCTTGTATTTGAAGTGGTTGGTCAAACTTGATAAACTCTTTCTTTGATTTCAGGTACCAATTCTCTTCAAAATGAAGAAGCCAGTGCCACCAACTAATAGTTGTCAATTCTATGGCGACTATTCTCATGTATCGATCAACTGTTTCAATGTTCATCCTCTCTACTTGATGGCCTTGCGTCAAGTAATCATGAATCGTATAGTCGGGAAACTCAGAGCAGCCATTCCATACAACTATGGATATAACGCAGGTTATATTCCATATCACCCCGGAATCTACTACGAGAAACCTAACTATGGCAGATTTCAAGGCGTAGACTGCAATACAGGAGGGCAATTGGAAAGCAACTCAAATCAATACTATGATGAGGGAAACTATTATCAACATCAATCAAACGGGTGCCATGAAGAGCCTTTTCATGAAAATCAACACATATTGATGGAGGAACTACGTGCCTTACAAACATCAGTGGCTCAACAACTAGCTGATCATACAGCTGCGACCAAGAAGTTGATAGCCGACCTTAATCAACTTACGCAACTTGTCAACGCTCCTGAGCAACATGCAGGACAGCCACAAAATTTAACTAAGCACATCTCTAGTCCACATGTTGCAATAAATTATGATGATGACTACGAAATCATGTGGAATGTGCCTCCCAATAATATTCAAGTGCCAGTACAGGGTGGGGAATCATCCTCAGAACCAATGACTGAACTCAAGGATGATACCTTCACCACACCATAGGAAAAAGAATCATTCTTCGAGCCGAAGTCTGACCCGGATAATGACTCTTGCACTATGCTCTTAGATGAAAGCATGAGTAACCAATATGAAGATTTTCTTCAATTGGGAGATAAATTGGGAACAAATTTTAATTATTATCCATCTTCTCCCCCCATAAACTCATATCCGTCCATACATATTGAGGGACAACCATCAATGATTGACTCCCTATATGACAAATGTTCTTCAATTTCAACTGTCTTGTCATTGAATTCCAATGAAGAAGGGTCTATGTTACACAAACTCTACACTCCTTCTCAGTCAGACATAGATGAATATGAGACTGATTCAGATGAGGAGACATCTTTTATGCAAGAGACTCAAATGATTCCATTACTGGAAAAGGATCCGATTTTTCCTTATGAAGACACTTCTGATCATTCGGCTGATCTAGAAACAAACTTCGAGGATGGGACTGACCAAGATCCTGACCCAGAGACGAACCATACCATTCTCACTGATGATGAAACAAAATCAAGGGAGGATGAGGGGTATCAAGATGACAATCTTATAACGGGTCCTTCCCATGAGATGACACCACCATCAGGAGTTCTGACGGAGCCAGCCCTCGAACAAGAACATGATTTTTCTATTGAATCTCCTTCTAGTCACTTGAACGAGTTGAAAGTGCACCATGAAGAGAAACATGAACCATCTCTTGACTTTGGGACGGATTATGATATTATCATAAACTCTTGTAATGACAAAAAGGACCCCTGGGATGACATCAAGCCACAAACCTATCCCTTTATAGCCACTCATCCCTATGAAGAAGCCCCCTCTAACACTCATGAAACTGAGATTTATCCATTACCTGAGCTAGTTTCCATTCCTCTCATAGAAACTCTTCCCAAGCACTCAATTGAACTAGAGGAGTGTTATGAACAAGAATTGGAACAACAATGTATCAGTCCCAATATTGAAGAAACGGGTTCATCAAGGGATTTTAGCCCTCAAAATGATATGTCAAGGACTAATCCCTCTCATGAAGAGACATCACTGGAACACCTATCTCAGGATCCCATGATTTCCTCACCTGAGCAAGAGTTCATTCTACCAGTCAAATCCTCTTCTAGTTACTTGGATGAATTAAGGATGTTCTACGAAGAAAATTCCGAACAAAACCTTGAAAAGAGGAACGACGCTCTTACCAAATTCAATATTGATAAAGATGATGATACTTCTCAAAATAGTTCCTTTGAAGAAGAAACATCACCCTGGCCACCATATCCTACACAAGAAAACCCAGGTGATGAAATGAAGCCGGAACCGGACCCACCACCTGATCCTAGACAGGAGGAAGTTCAAGTAGCCGACCCTCAATCAACTGCCCTAGATTTTGAAGAAAGTAGTTTTAGTTTGAACTTCGAGGGTGAGCCACAACTGGAAGGCACAAGTGGGCATAACCTTGATTTCTCGCATAGACCTCCAGTTTCGACTGCTTATGTTCCACCTCCCTCTCTGATGGGGGAAGGTCTCTGGATTCTTCTGGAAGGACAATGAGGTCAAAGTGAGGTGCATCCAAGTCATCTAGAAGATTCGTTCAAGTTGCCAAAACTTCCCAGCCAACAAGTTGTTCAGACCACTTCCTTATTTTCGGCATCAGCTATCGCAAGGCATCTTAGCCGGACCTTCTTCCAACTAAGAGGACCGCCTGGTTAACATCGCGCAACCCTTCCCCTCCACCTTGAATCTAATATTTGTTCATAAATGAATGAATTTATGAGTTCGAGGTGGAGGGCGGGTGGTATGACTTTCACTCCACCCTCTATCTTTATTGCTTCCTGCTTTTCCATTCTAGTTTCTTTTTCGTAATTCTTTCCGCCTTTTTGTTAGTTTTCTAAAAATAAAGCCTTTACCTAGTCGGCTTTTGCTTTACGAATTTGTGATCATCACCTCTTTTGCGTTGCAAATTTCCTGGAAAAGAATACTTAAAACTAGCCAATGCATGTTTTTCATTTTTATTTGTCTATGAATCCTAATGTTATATCTCAAATAGGAAAAGATGATACACTTCAATAAGGCTGAGATAGATCAAATACATCACGCCTTTATCTGATTAATGGATCTGTTGTATGGATTTCTCATTTGATGTTTCATCATGTCTCTTTTGGAGCAGAGTGTGATGGAGAATAGAGACCTGTCGCATGGAATCGCTAAGCAAATTGCATCATGATCCAAACTCTCTTCTACACTTCTTCTTTCATTTTCATACCCCTCTGTTCATTAACCATGCCAAAGTTTTAAGTTCGGTGTGGCACGCCACACTCCTTCCTAGTGAAAACTAGAACATTGCCGAACTTTAAGTTCGGTGTGGTACACCACACCTCTTTTTCCACTACCGCTTCTTCCATACCCCTCAATACATAACATGGGTGTACCACCTTCTCATTTTGCTTCAAAGAGTATACAATGATGATTGTGCACATACCGAGGTCGGTGAAAAATCTACCCTGATTCCAAAAAAAAAGAGGCCTGGCAGCCCAAATATGAAAAAAAAACCCCAAAAATACCCTTTGTCCTAAGCTAGGTGAGAATGAATAAAAGCCAGAGTGTGAATAAAAACATGAGAGTTGTGCCCTGAATAAGGATAACCGATAAAGGTCTTGCTCGGCCGGTACATTAGCTGCCCTCATGAAGGCAGATGTGTCGTGATCGGTAGTGAGATCCTAAGGATCCAAAAATAACCCCTTACCTCACCTCAAAGAGGTAAAATAGCCAAAAGCCTTAAGCCAACCTATACACACTTCTGAGTTACCTTTAGAAAACAAAAATCGGGTGTAAGGCTAAGCCAACCAGAGTTGTGCATAAATCATTCAAAGTATCTCGATGAGTCAATTAATTTTAAGAGTCTTGATTCAATCAGAGGAAAGACTTTTATCTTTTGATCACACCCCCATTCTCTCCTCTTTCAACACCAGTGACAGATCATATGCATTTTGTTGATTCTGTGGGTCTGTCCAAAATCTCATAAAACTCTTTAACATGACCGATGCAACAGAGAATGAGAAGGAAGTACTTCAGCAAAGTGAAATCAGAAACAAGGATATCATAAGATGTATTTCGTGATCTAAGGAAGCCTTGATGCTGTATCAATCTGAGCAACGAACAAATCTATCATATGACATAAGGATGAGGCAAACACGAGATGAACAATTTCATTGGGGACTGTTTTAAGTTTTTCGTTCCTCGGGATGAGTAACGCTTAAGTTCGGTGTGGCGATGAATCCTCCAGATCCACCTTCAGTCACCAATTCAAAGGATTTTCGACATCTTTGCCCTTTTTTGTTTTTTGCGTCTTTTTCTTTTTTCTCATGAAAAATCTGACATTTACATACAGATGAGGTAATTACGAGACGAACGAGCTTCTTGTCGACTATCTTAAGTTTTTCTCCGTTCCTCGGGACGAGTAACGCTCAAGTTCGGTGTGGTGATGAATCCTCCAAATTCATCTGCACAGTCGCCAATTCTAGGGATTTCGTTCCTCATATTGACTGATTTACCCTCGCTTTGGTTCACCTTGAGTGTTTCACTAATTCCTTGCAAATATTGCCTAAATAGTTCTAATTACTAGTATATTCGATGATATTATCTCTTACACATTCTCCTTTCCCTCTGCAGATCACTCACAACCATCCTATCGAGATCCAACGGTTCCTTTCCATCCAACCACTAAGGTCTTGACCACCATTCGGTTTCACCCATGCGGTCTCAAGACCGTATGAGCCCATACAGTCTTAAGACCATTTGAGCTCATGCGGTCTCAAAACCGTATGAGCCCATACGGTCTCAAGACCGCATGAGCCCATACGGTCTCGAGACCGTATAAGCCCATACAGTCTCAAGATCATTTGAGCCCATACGGTCTCAAGACTGTATGAGCCCATACGGTCCCAAGACCGTTTGAGCATGATGGCATGCGACACCGTTTGAGCTATACGTCATCAACAACGTCGTCTTCATCACCTACACCAACAATCGTGAGCACAGGATGAGTAAGAAACAAGACCAGTAGTTGTCCACGTGAATGCTCCAAACTATGAAGAACGCATGTTAACTTGCATGCATGTATAAGATCGCGAAGACAAGTAGAAGTCCACGTGAACCTAGCGGCTTGCTTTTGCTACAAACCATTTGCTTGAATGGAAACCAGACCGTTTAGAACATATAGCAATGCAAGACCGTTTGCTCGCTGCCAAATCAAAGACCAATAGCCGAAGACTGTTTGAGCTGTACGTATGCATGCACTCGAAGATCGTATGATACAATAACCGAAGACCGTTTGAGTTAGCAAGTTGTGCAAGCAACCGTTTGCTATGAGAAGACCGTTTGCTGGGTTGCGGAGATTGTGCAAATCGAATGGAGAATAATCCATTGAATAGTTCACGTGAATGCATGAAGGATTTAGCAAAGACTGTTTGCCTTCTTTCTCTTGAAGCAAAGATCAAACATGTATGTTGATCGCGCATGTAAGATTGGACTTTCAAAGGCCAGCGCTCCTTGCATGCATGGCTTTTAGAGCTATTCCCACGTGCATGATCGCAAGGAGTGCATGATTAAAACCAATGAGCAAAGGGATGTAGACCGGATGGCCTCATCACGTGAAGAAAGTTCCAGCAGCTTTTAAACCCACGTGAACGAGAGGCTGAAGAATAGATATATATCCAAGCAATGGCCGAGACCGCGAAGAGTGCATGTAGCACTTTGTCAAAGCCGAGACCGTGAAGAACTTTGTCAAGTGCAAGACCGTGAAGAGCGCAGCAGCCGAGACCGTGAAGCACTTTGTCAAGACCAAGACCGTGAAGAGCGCAGCAGTGCAAGACCGCGAGATTAAGACCGCGAGGCTGAAGTGATCGAATCTGCAAGGCTGAAGTAAGTAGCAAGACCGCGAAGGCTGAGGTGAAGACCACGAGGGCTGAAGCAAGTATCAAGACCGCGAAGAGTGCATGCATGCACACAGCGTGACCGAGAGAACAGAAACCGAATGGAAGAGAGTAAAATGTAAACCGTTTGGATAAGATATTTTCGGTCTGGAATCACACAAAAAAAAATGTGAGAGCCAGTCCAGTGCCTATAAATAGGACCCCAAGGGTCCCCATTAGGCATCCCATCTCACGAGGGCCCAAGGCTGCCGGACTGGGACCAGTGCCGGAACGCTACCAGATTGCCCAAGCACCATTTCTGACCAAACTTCACCCACAGCCACAGAATCCCATCCTGAGTCCAGATCCGGTGAGCAGCCAGTCCGGGCGCAGATCTAGTAGGCTGCTCCATCACCATCTCACCATTGCTCACACCATAGCTCCACCTCATCCTACTCTTGCTATTCCGGAGGTTGACCCGAAGATCGAGGCGGAGAAATGGACGGCATCGACCACGATGGAGCAGTCCCGGAGACTGCGACGATCTACACCGGGCTGTCACAGATCTACTCTTCTGCTCCGACGATGCTTTCTTTCTCTCTCTTCTCTTTCTTTGTTGCTCCCTCTATGAGGAGCGAGTAGTTCCATCCACTGGGGTGCGGGGACTAGCCCCGCTGCCCGTGTTTTGTATCTTGTACTAAAAAGATGTTATCATTCTGTTTCAATACTAAATCATTTCATACATGCTTGAATGTTGGCCACGTTCTTGTATGCATCTATTGTCTTTCGTTGTGGTTTGTCTACTACCGCTCTTGAGACTCGAATACCGATTTAGTTTTGGTTTCTGGTGCTTGTATCCACCGCGCACCCGTTTCGGTATCTAGGAACGCTTTCTAAGGAGTGGAGTAAACTCACCTCCATCGTTGTACTTTTGTACTATGAAATGGAATCAGTTGACGTACGAAAGTGCGACCTTTACAGGTCGAGGAACACACTCTGAGGAGAGAGTGGTGCAAAGTACTTGACCATTCGTTTGGGAATGGCTGACATTGCAACACTCTCACGTTTCTCGTAGCTATATCCTCGAAAGAGGGATAGTCTATAAGGATACTAATCGATTTGGTAATTATCGCTCGCTTGTTAGTTTTCTGATGCACGTTTCACGAGGTTGAGTAAGATTTTCTCTTCGGAGACTACATATCTTCATTGAGATGTAGATACGTACCGGATGAGAGTTACTCAACCCGTGAAGGATGTATGCATTACTCTTGTCCTATAAGACATCGGTATTGTACAACATCCATGTGTCCTGCTTACAAGTCTTGCTACGTTTGGTACAAGTACAATTCATGTGTAGTGGTGGTGAATACCCGCATCACCCTAGTGATCCATCATCATCTGCTAATCTTAGTTTTTAATCCTTAAACTAGTTTTTATTCTTGCCTTTACTTTTGCATGTTTTAGGTTAAATAACTCAAATCAAACTTCTGGTCTTAGATGATTAACTTAGATCGATACGAAACAAGAAAAAGACACTCAGATTCTTAACGTTGTCCTTTGGGTTCGATCCTAAATCTGTACTATGATAAGGCTTCCACACTCTTGTGGGGTTGGAGCATATATCTAGCACCAGTTGTAGGTAAACCTAGAGATAACATCAACTCCCTAGTGTTTTTGGTGCATATTAGGACTTCCATTGGAAGAGTAATCTTTTGGTGTAAGTTCTAGCTCCATCACCTTATACTATTAAGAATATACAAGAACACACACAAGCATCTCCCCCACCGTCCTTATATACCTTCTTATCTTTCATTTGTAGAATTTCCCAGCCAATAAAATAATTCATTAGTTGATAGCTATTAAAGGTAGCTCATCCGTGAAGGGGTAAACCCTAAAATACCCTTGGAGAAAACACCTTCAAACCAAGGTTTAAATAGGAGCCCTATGGATCAACAAGATCATGAATGATGAGAGAATATCCAAGGAACATAATTCAAGTGATAAATTTCTAAGAAAACCTCTCAATTGGGTAAATTGTAGAAAAGTCCAAAATGTGCATAAAATTGCATAACTTGCTCAAATTGTGTCCAAATTAGACCAAATTTGAAACTTAAGCTTGTATTATGATTTTGAAGAATATCACAATGTTATATTAGGGTTATAAGAATTAAATTATGATAATTAAGATCATCCAACTCATTAAGCAAGTTTAGGGGCCTTACATGTGTGCACTCATATCTATAAGATGTCAAAAGGGAAAGTATAAGGGATTGTAATAGTGAACCGGCTTATTATGAGAAGTCAGATCATTATTGACAAACATCATTATGTAGCCACACAAATCATCATTCATAAATGTAAAAAGTCATAATACATTATTTAAGAAGAGAAATACTAGTTCTATGGAACGAATAGTACATGGGAGATAAAGCATCATATACATCATCTAGAAGAAAGAAACAACTACATACATAGAAATAAATATGAGAAACAACCATCTAGATAGATATCATCCAATAGCGTTTAACATCTTCAGGTACTTTGAAATGCTCTACTTGTTCTTTGTGCCTAGAAAATACGAGAAAGAAATGAATCAACAAAGTTGTGTATGTGGGTAAAAGTGCTTGTATAGTAACTTTCATAATGAAAGATTTGAAAAGGTAGGAATGAAAGGTAAACATTATATTAGGGTAGAAAATTAGGTAAACACGTCTTTTAGGCATATCTTTAGATGCAGTTGTACTACTAAGTGTGTCAGCACCTTATTTTTCATAAATGTTTGGTCCTTCCCCCCCTTAGGACTAAGGGGATCCCCTCCCCTTTGTCTATGATGTTGAGATGGACATAAATATATAGAAGAGACTAAGAGAGAATACCATTTCACTTCAGTAGCTACAACGCATCTTAATGTTTGATGTTTCCTTTATGTTTGGTGAATCAATAATACTAGTATTCATCCAAGAATGTATATGCAAATATAAGCATCCAGAGTACATCGTATTATTATGGATCCATGAAAACTAGCCTTATACTTAATAAAACCAACGTACCTATTGTTATTAGATCTGAATCCAAGAGTCTAGAAAAGTAAGTAGAATGATCACCCTGAAAAGGAATCAAGGGTGTATGTCACTATGAGTCCATATGACCCAAGACTCGGGTTTGATCTTTAATCACTTTTACATTCATCTAGTTATGATTAGATCAAAGTTTATCTTTGACTTTTATCTTCTTTTGGAGTCACAAGATTAGATCTCAAAATTAGGTTTTCATCTAATTAAGGGTACCCATAACTATTTAAGAAATGAACATTCATTATTAGGGTTTTTATAAGGTGAGATCATTAAATGTTTCCCTTTAGGATTCACATGATCCAAGGTGATCAAAGTTGGATCTAGGGTTTGACGAATCGTACATGCTCATAGGAGATCATGACTTTAATTAGGGTTTGGAAATGAATGCATGAAAGTACATATATAGAGAGAGAGGGAGAAACTAAATCTTAGGGTTTCTAGATAATTATCCATACATGATTAGGGTTTTGAGACAAAAGATGATCAGGGACCCAACTAGGTTTTGATTAACAAAATAGATCAGGTTGTAACACATAATGTCCATTATGGCATTTTTAAATGACATATATGTACTTATTAAACTATAGGCTGATACTTTTGGAAGAGGGTTACAAATCAAGTTATCGAAACATTTTTAATAGATTATTCATAGTTTTTTGATAAATTTGATATGTAACATTGCTATTTTCTGATATTCCAATCATTTTCTATGATTTTTCTATGAAAAGGAGTTCATATAGATAAAAGGGAATAAGACTTATGTGGTGATTGCTGATTGGGCCACTTAGGCGAGTGGTTGCCGTGTTGTTCCTCACTGACTCATGACTAGTTAGCTGAGATGGAGCTCCCTGACTGGTCTACTAGTGCCACTTCATTCCCTACTTCTCCCTTACATGTGTGCTACTCGAGCAACATGATCTAGACTCCAACTAGGTCTTGCTTGCACTGGGGTGGTGCTCGAGTCTGGTTGAGGGTGCCATCACCTCCACGAGGTTGCTCCAACCAGAGATGCCCAATTTACAGACCATGGCTCCCTCTGGAATCCCCTTCTGCCACAAAGGTGAAGGAAGGTCACCGGAGAGAGGGGGGATTTAGGGGTGTAAGGTGTCTGGGACTACCCCAATTTTCCAAGGAGCATCCCTGGGGTGAGGCGGAGTTGATGCAAAGGTGGAATTGATGTGGGGAGAACTGTGGTTGTGGGGCGGTGAGGTTCCTGGGTGTTGAAGGTGATGGTGGTGTCTAGGGTGCTTGGGTATTGATGTCTTCAAATTGAGGGGACATGATGATCAAAGGAGGGTGGACAGAGCTACTGGCGATTTTATATAGGAGTGAGGATACATAGAAGGAGAAGAAATAAAATGGGTGTCGTCACCAATGAGAGGTGTATTTTTGTGGGAGGTTGTTATCCCCAATCTGAGGGAAAGGGAGAAAGGGTCATGGTTCATTGAGTGCATCTTGGCTAGGAGAAAAAATTTGTTTTACCAAAATCACAAATGAGGGAGAGGATAATTCTTGGGAAAAATTCGATAGGTGAATCACATTGTCATCATGGAGCTGAGTTTTTCGGGGGTAGGAGACAACTTCTCAGTCGTCGGATCTTTTCTGATGGCCGATATTAGACCCCAAGGATTGTGATATGTGTTTCAGCTGTTTGACATATCAAATGTCACATATTTGATCAGTTAAATCCAAAAACTTAGGCCATTGGCTTAAATAAATGAAATAATATATAATAATTTCAATCGCTCATAACGCCTAATTGGTTTATTCAATTGTAACAAAATTTTAGTTGTAGATTTATAATTTCATAATGTAACTATGGTATAAACTTGAGATTGAAATTCGTTGATCATGGTTATTCACAAATTACATTAATACCTATAATTCACCTTCATATGAAACTAGGGTTTGCATTTTTTTGAAATTGGCCATTCCTTTTGAATCAAATTAGTGAGGGAGATACTTGTGGATATTTTTATCAAAAATTTGAGAAACAATTCTATATGATAGAGGAAATAATATGAAAAACTCACTTTGTCATATTCTTCGCTCCTTTTTAAGAATTTTGTCCTCAAAATTCAAGCAACTTGAAAGAGTTGTGGATATTTTAGCTCGACCTCAGACTTGAGATCCCAGGTGCCATCAGTCTAATCATGGTGGATCCATAAAACTTTCACCATATCTATGTGTTGATTACTGTGAAGCTCCTTTGTCTTGAAATCAAGAATCATGATTGGGGACTCTGCATAAGATAGATCAGCCTTCAGCTCTAGAGGCTCATGATTCAGAATGTGACTTGGGTCTTTAACATAAAGCTTCAAGTTAGATACATGAAATACATTGTGCATGGAACTATACTGAGGTGGAAAGGTAAGATGATAGGCACATTCACCAACCCTATCTACAATCTCAAAGGGTCCAAAATAGCGAGGACTGAGCATTCCCTTGTTCTTGGCCAAACCTCAAATAGGTATGATTTTTAGAAAGACATGGTCACCTTTCTTGAATTGACGTTCTTATAAGTGAGCATCTGCATAAGATTTTAGCCTATCATGTGCCTGTTTCATCCTTTCCCTGATCAATGCAACTTTATATATATATATAGTTGCATCTCCTCAGATTTCATCAAAATGTGTATTCCAACGTCAACCCACAATAGCGGAGACCTACAGGGTCAGACATATAGAGCGTCATAGGGAGGCATCCTACTACTCACGTGGCAGCTATTATTATATGCAAACTAAGCTAGACATAGGTAGTGGTCCCATGAGCCTTCCCAATCAAGAACATAATCTCACAGAAAGTCCTCTAGAATTTGCATTGTGCATTCTGACTTCTTGTCTGCTTACAAATGATAGGTTGTAAATTCAACTTTGTGCCCAGTTCCTCTTGAACCTGTTTCCACATCTTTGAAGTGAACTTTGTGTCCCTATTTGAGAATGAATGTTAGAATTCCATGCAGACATACTATCTCCCGTATATAGAGGTTGACCAACTCAGACACTTTGGCAGTAGTTTTCACAGGGAGAAAATGAGCTGACTTGGTGAGACGATCCACTATAACCCATGCAACATCGTATCCCTTCCTGGTCCTAGGTAGCCCCACCATAAAATCCATGGTTATGTGTTACCATTTCCATTCTGTGATTTCAAGGGGTTGTAGTAGACCACCTAGTCTCCGGTGCTCTGCTTTGATTCTCTGGCATGTTAGACATTTGGACATTATCAAGCTTCATGACCCTCCAACAGAACTGACATTGTAGGTCTTTGTACATCTTAGTTGTATCAGTATGATCTATGTACTTTGATCCATGTGCCTCAGTGAGAATCTTCATCTTCAGAACTAGTTGTTTAGAACCCACATATTGTTCTTGTATTGAAGACCACCATTGCGACCCAGATATAGATGTGTTTGCGGCTTTGTCAGGAAGGATGAGAGATCTTCAAGATCAGGACTAGCCTTCTGTGACTCAAGAAGTGCAATCTGGATAACATACATGATAGATATGTTGTTGACCTAGAGACGATTAGATAAAAACTATGGCTTCCGTCTCACTAGATCCTCCATGTTCCTCCACTCAAGAACAAACAAGGAAGCACATATTGTGCTTTTTCTGCTAAGGGAATCTACGACTACATTTGCCTTTCCTAGATGATAGCCAATAGTGAAATCATAATCCTTCAGATACTCAATCCATTAGTGTTGACTCAGGTTCAGGTCCTTCTGAGTCAGGATGTACTTTAGGCTTTTGTGGTTGGTGAAGATATCAAATATCGCCCCATATAAGTAGTGTCTCCAGATTTTGAGAGCATGAATGATGGTAGCTAATTCCAAATTGTGTGTGGGATAATTAAGTTCATTGGGTTTTATCTATCTAGATGTAAAGGCCACCACCTTTCTATGTTGTTGTAGAATATATCCTAACCCATTTCTCAAAGCATCCATGAAGATAAAAAAAAACCCTTCATTTCCAGAAGGTAGAACTAGAACAGGGGATGATGTCAACTTCTAATTTAACTCCTAGAAACTTGATTCACACACAGCTAACCATATGAAATGCTCATCCTTTCGAGTAAGCTTAGTCATAGGAAGTGCAACTTTGGAGAAATTCAAAATGAAGTGATGATAATATACGGCTAAGCCCAAGAAGCTTCGTATTTTAGAAGGGTTCCGAGGAGGTTGCCAATCAAGAACACTAGATACTTTGGCAGGATCAATGGATATATTACCCCCAGAAATGACATGACCAAGAAACATAACTTTATCAATCCAGAAATCCCATTTAGAGAGCTTGCGATAGAACTTCTGAGCTCGAAGGATATCAAGGATGGCCTTCAATTTCTCGTGGTACTTTTCCATAGAGTCATAATACATCAGAATATCATCAATGAGGATGACCACAAACTCATTAAGATAAGGTTGGAAGACTTTGTTCATCAGATTCATGAATATGCTAGGTACATTGGTCAACCCGAATGGCATCACTAGAAATATGTAATGCCCATAATGAGTTCAAAATGTAGTTTTTGGAATATAAAAATACTTAATTCAAGTTGATGGTAGCCAGAACAAAGATCATTTTTTTAGAAAACTTTGGCAGTACAAAGCTTAACAAAGAGGCCATCAATGTGAGGGAAGGGATACTTATTTTTAATAGTAGCCTGGTTCAACATGTGGTAGTCAATACACATACGCATAGAATCATCTTTGTTTTTGACAAAAAGAACAGGCGCACCCTAAGGGGAAACACTAGAATAGATAAAACCTTTTTTGAGAAGTTCTTGAAGTTGTTCTCCAACTCCATAAGCTCAGCAAGAACCATCCTACATAGTGACCTAGAAATCAGAGTGGTTCTAGGAAGAAGATCTATGGAGAAATCAATGTCTTTATTTGGAGGCAGCCCAGGGAGTTCCTTCAGAAATACGTCAAGAAAGTCACGTACCACCTCCAGTGTTTCTGCAGGCCCACTACTAGGACTAGTCTCTGAGACTAATGTGAGGAAGACTGTATATCCTTTAGAAATGAGATTTTTAGCTTTAAGAGAGGAAATTATAATATGATTACATAATCCGCTTCCCCTAGGGATCACCACAGGATAAGAATGAGGTTGAGAGAGGACCACCATCTTGTTTCTGCAATCAATCTGAGCATGATACTTGTATATCCAATCCATACCAAGTATAATATCTAATGCTTCCATAGTTAATAGGATGAATTCAAAGGACATGTCATGATTTTCAAATTTTAGAGATAGGACATTAGTTTTGTGTGATGTAGTGAGTATTTTGCTGCTAGGAGTTGACACATCAAGAATATATCCCAAGTCTCTTATATGCAAGTTAACATAGATGTCAGATTTTAAGAAATGAATGTGTTTCTTGATCTAGAATTGAATAAAGCTTTCACATGATTATCATTTAAGAATACAATGCCTACACATAATAATTATGTCATAAATATTTGAAGGCATTGAATCAAGATATTAGATAAATGAAAGGAATTAAGGTTACCTTCAACCAGCTGACTCAGATTTTCCTTAGCCTCTTCTACAGTCACTGCAAATACTCTGGCATTACAAAGTCCTTGAGGAGGTGGGGCACCTACTAAAAGGTTTCCAAGGATAGATGAAGTAGGGCACTTGGTGATGAAATGTCCCTCCTTCTTACAACTCTAGCACATAGGCTTGACATAGCAACCAAGTCCTTCATGTCCTCGTCCACAGGTCTTACATTTGTTGTAGTAGGTCTTCATATGGTTCTGGTTATTTCTCACTCCTCCTTCTCCTTTTCCTGATCTCTTGTTATGGCTAGGGTGGAACTTGCTAGACTTATCCTCCTCAGTGGTGGTTAACACTAGGTATCCCATGCTTGAAGGATTGTACAAATCATGTTCCCTTTCCTGTATGAGGGTCATATCTAGGGCTTCATCTATGCTCGTAGGATGGGAGGCGATGACTAGGGTTTTTAGATGAGCAGCTAGGCAATCAACATAGTGCTCCATGAGGAAATCTTCAGTCTTAATAGGTGCATAACGCTCCAGAAGCCTAAACTTCTGGGTATAGTCGACCATTGAGACACTACCCTACTTAAGCTCAATGTGCATCCTCTCCTTCTTTTTCCTCTCAACTATAGACATAAAATGATTAGTGAAGAGGGTTTTGAAGGATTCCCATTCCATGTTGTCCACTTCTCCTCCCCTATTCCCACCATAATTTTCCCACTTGATTTTAGCCCCTCCCTAAAGCAGATGTGTGGAATATCTGACCTTCTTTTCATTGGGTACTTCTAGGGTAAAGAAGGTGTTTTCCACAGATAGGGTCCATGCTTCAACCTTATCCATCACCGTAGGCTGGTCTCCCCCCCAAAAGGTGTCAGTGTTAAGTTTGATGAAATCTAATACAATTACTTCCTTCTTCCTAGATAAAATGTGTTCAATGGTTCCTTTTAGGGAAATGGTCTCCATAAAGTCTAGGAGGACTTTCTTTTGTTCTTCCCACCTATCCCTAGTCATTTTCTTGGAATTTTAGGTTCTTTAGGAGATTCAAGTTCTTTCCTCTTCTTAGAGGATGATTCTTCATAAGCCTTAGAGATACAAGTCTTTGGAGGCATCCTAAAATTAGGTGAAATGCATTGGATATATCATTTTTTGTCATATTGTATTTCATTATTCTTCTTTATTAATTATTAATGATCTTAATTTTACAATTAGTTGGACCTTATTACTTCTAAATAGAGTGACTCTTTTGCTAACCTTATATCATAGAGATGAGAGGGAAATACTTATATGATAAAGATGAGAGGGAAATTTTTTCTATAGAGGAGATGAGAGAGAATATCTATAGATGATAAAGGACCTTAATTAAGGTAATACCTAGAAGTAGGGGACACTTAGGGAATCGTCCAGGTAGACTTATATTTCCATATAGGTATCCTCGTGATTGCCAAGCTAAGTGGCTCGGAGACTTTAGTCAGACCCATGGCAGATGCTATCCTAGTCACCTTAACCCTTCATATCCCTAACTTAAGGACTACCCTAGACTCACAATAGGGTTAATGAGGTTTAATGTGACTATGATGTGTGAAACCTGGATCTGATACCAACTAAGATGACTCCAATGCCTGCATACTTTCCATAATCACATTCCTTAGATATGCATGCCCTCATATCTATGAGATCTCAAAAGGGAAAATATAAGGGATTGTAATAGTCAACTAGCTTATTATGAGAAGCCAGATCATTGTTCACAAACATCATTATGTAGCGACACAAATCATCATTCATATAGGTAAAAAGTCAAAATACATTATTCAAGAAGAAAAAGACTAGTTCTATGGAATGAATAGTACATACGATATAGAGCATCCTATACATCATCTACAAGAAATAAACAAATATATAAAGATAAATAAAGAGAAATAGCTATCTAGCTAGCTATCCTCCAATAACTTTATTAACATCATTAGGTATTTTGAAATGCATTACTTATTCTTTGTACCTCAAAAATTTGAGAAACAAAAGAATAAAAAAAGTTGTGTATGTGGGTAAAAGTACTTGTATAGTAGCTTGCATAATTAAAGATTTGAAAAAGAAGGAAAGAAATACTAAACATTATATTATGGCAAAAAATTAGGTAAACACATATTTTAGGCATATCTTTAGATTTGTACTGCTAAGTGTGTTAGTACCTTATTTTTCGTACATGTTGGGCCCTTCCCCTCCCCTAGGGATATGGGCATTCCCACCCCTTGGACTATGGGGTTGTGCTCGACATCAGTATTTAGAAGAGAGAGAGAGAGAATACCATTTCACTTCAGTAGCTACAACTCATCGTAATCTTTTATGTTTCCTTTATGTTTTGGAGAATCATATAATACTTGTATTCATCTAAGAATGTATATGAATATGTAAGCATCCAAAGTACATAATATCATTATGAATTGATGAAAACTAGCCTTATACTTAATAAAACCCCCATACATGTTCTTATCATATCTGAATCCAAGAGTCTTGAGAAGCAAGTAGAATGATCACCCTGAAAAGTAATCAAGGGTGTATGTTACTTTGACTTTTATCTTCTTTTGGAGTCACAAGCTTAGATCTCAAAATTAGGGTTTCATCTAATTAAGGGTACCCATAACTATTTAATAAAGGAACATTCTTTATTATTGATTTTGTAGAGGTGAGATCATTAAAGGTTTCCCTTTAGGATTTACATAATCCAACGTGATCAAAGTTGAATCTAGGGTTTGTAGAATAGTATATGCTCATAGTAGGTCATTACTTTGATTATGGTTTGGCAATGAATGCATGAAGTAAATATATATATAGAGAGAGATAGAGAAATTGAATCTTAGGGTTTCTAGATAATTATCCATACATGATTAGGGTTTTGAGAGAAAATAGGATTAGTGTCCCTACTAGGGTTTGACTAACATAATAGGTTAGGTTGTAACACATATTATCCATCATTACATTTTTAAAGGACATATATGTACTTATTAAACTATAGGCTAATACTTTTGGAAAGGCTTATGAATCAGGTTATGAAAACATTTTTAATAGATTCCTCATAATTTTCTAATAAAATTTATATATAACATTGCTACTTTATGATATTCCTATCATTTTCTATGATTTTTCTAAGAAAAAGGGTTTATATATATAAAAGGGGATAAGGCTTACATGGCGATTGCTGATTGGGCCACTTAGGCGAGTGGCTGCCTCGTTGTTCCTCACTAACCTATGACAAGTCCACCTAGAGCCACATCACTCCATCCTTCTCCCTCAGGTGTGCTGCTCGAGCAACCTGATCTAGACTCTGGCGAGCTCCTGCTTGCACTAGGGTGTTGTTGGAGTCTGGTTGTGGGTTCCCTCACCTCCGCGAGGTTGCTTTGATCAGAGACGTCTGATTTGTAGACCTTGGCTCCCTCTAGAGTCCTCCGCTACCATGAAGGTGGAGGAAGGCCACCGATGAGAGGGGGGTTTTAGGGGGTGTAATGTGTTTGCGACTACCAGGGCTTGATGAGGAGCATCCCTGGGGTGAGGTAGAGTTGATGCGGAGGTAGAATTTATGTGGGGGGAATTCTGGTTGTAAGGCGGTCATGTTCCTAGGGTTTGAAGGTGACGGTGGTGGCTAGGGTGCTTGGTTACTGATGGCTTTGAATTGAGGTGATGTGATGACCGAAGGAGGGTGGGCAGAGCTATTGGCAGTCTTATATAAGAGTGAGGAGGCATAGAAGGAGAAGCCCTAAAAATGGGCACCACTGCCAGTGGGAGGCATAGTTTTGTGGGAGGTTTTTCTCCCCGATCCGAAGGTAAGGGAGAAAGATTCAGGGTTCATTGAGTTCGTCTCGACTAGGAGAAAATATTTGTTCTACCAGAATCACGAATGAGGGAGAGGATAATTCTCAGGAAAATTTCGATAGGTGACTCACGTTGTTATCATGGAGCCGAGTTTGTCGTGGGTAGGAGATGACTTCTCAGTCATCTGATCTTTTCCAATGGCTGAGATTAGACCCCACAAATTGTGATCCATGTTTTAGGTGTGTGACATATCAAATGTCATATATTTGATTAGTGAAAGCCGAAAACTTAGGTCATTGGTTTAAATATATGAAATAATGTACATTAATTTCAATTGCTCATAACTCCTAATGGGTTTCTTTAATTATAATGAAATTTTAGTGTTGCTTCATAATGTCATGATGTAACTATGGTATAAGTTTGAGATTCAAATTTGAATATTCTTCATGGTTATTGACTAAGTACATTAAGACCTATAATTCACTTTCAAATGAAACTAGGGTTTGCGTTATTTTGAAATTGGTGATTCCTTTCTAATAAAATTAGTGAGGGATATACTTGTGGATATTTCTATCAACAATTCGGGAAATAAAGTTATATTATGGAGGAAATAATACAAAAAACTCACTCTGTCACATGGAATGTTTGTTTTGATGAGATAGTTAAATAGTATGGCTTTATAAAAATGTAGATGAACCATGTGTCTATTAGAAGGTTATTGGGAGAATGATTGTATTTCTCATATTGTATGTAGATGACATACTATTGATGGGAAATGACATACCTACTCTATTGCTGGTTAAAACAAGATTGGGAAATACCTTCTCCATGAAGGACTTAGGCGAAGCACCTATATTCTAGGAACCAACATCTATAGAGATAAATCTAGGAGACTTCTTGGCCTAAACCATAGTACATACATTGACAAAGTGCTAAAGAGGTTTTAAATGTAGAATTCCAAGAGAGGAAACTTACCCATTTATCATGGAGTAAGTCTCTCTAGAACTCAATGTCCTAGGTCTTTATAAGAGAGGGCATGCATGAGAAGGATTCCATATGCCTCAACAATTGGATCTATCATTTATGCAATTATATGTACACGCCTATATGCTCATATGCTTTGAGCATGATAGGAATGAACCTGTAAGATCTAGATGATGGTCACTGGATAGTAGTAAAGAAAATCCTTAAGTACTTGAGGAGAACTATGTATCAATACCTAATATATGATAGTCAGGAAGAGTTGGTTGTAAAAGGTTACACTGATTCAAGTTTCTAAATCAAAAGAGATGATTATCGATCATAATCAGATTCATGTTTTACATATATGGTAGAGCTACAAGATGGAAGAGTTCAAGTAAGAGATGGTAGTTAATTCTACAATAGATGTCGAGTATATTGCTTCCACCAACGTAGTAAAAGAAGACATATGTATAAAGAAGCTTATTAATGAACTTGGGGTGATTCGAACAATTGAAAATATAGTTGAGATTTACTATGAAAACAATGGAACTATTGCATACAAAAAGGAACACATATCATATTAGAGTTCCAAGCACACACTCAGACATTACAATCTCAAATGTGAGATTGTGCAATGAGGAGGTATAAAAATTTTCTAGAGTACCAAAGTGAAGTAACATTGTTGATCCTCTAACTAAAACACTTTTACAACATTTTCATGATGGTCATGTTATATTGATTGGACTTATGTCATGATTGATTGGCTATATTTCAAGTGGGTTATTGTTGGTTATATGCCCTGGGATCCATCATGTGATGATTATAAAAGGGATACTTTTTTATTTGATTTGAGTATTAGTAAAAGGTAATTCCACTTATTATGTTTGTTCACTAATGAGATAATGAATAAATTTAAAATGTCCTAAGAATGTTTGTACTTGATGACATATGGTTTTTGTTGAGGACCTGAACATGAGATCATATGTATAATCACAATACATATTCTTGTTATGTCCCTAGTCAATTGTAGATGTGCTTATCATTGGACACCAATGATACATAAGACTAGTATGTATACTGAGTATTGACTATGTCTCTTTAGTTATTATATTGAATATCAAATCAAACACATCGATACTTTTTAGAGAACATGTATGCAACAAATGCACCTTTAGATTGATGAATCAACATCATGTAGTGACATGTCAGATTCATATCTCAATGTGACAGTGGTGACTGAGATCCTTAGACCTGAAGTTACTAGAGTAACACATGTTATTGTTTGTACTTTGACACTAGCCCAACATGCTCTAAAATACAAGTTGTGAAAAATCTTGCGATTGGGTACACTATGACACTTGGGGTATAATTGGAGTGATGTAGATGAAACGTGTCCCTCCTTTGGACTGATATCCATGGCCACTCTATAAGTGAGAATATGAAATGCATGGACATGCTCATTTGAGTCAACATATGATATTGAGCTCATAACATCTCAAATAGTCTTCTCTAATTCAAGTAACATAGATTTAATGACAAGAGGATGGTATTATATGCCTCAATTTCAATGTGGCTATATGTGACAATGGGATTATATGGTCACACCAAATTGGTCACTTTGTAGGTTTTAGTTGTTCTCCAATGAATTCCTATTCTATGGGTGGCAATGATGTGTGTCTAGACACCAATCTTTACTTTTTTTGTTTTGAACATTACTACCAACATATTTAGGAACCTACTGGGTCACACTCATATGGATGATGAAGGGAATTGAAGTTCAAAATAAAACATATGATTAGAATGGTTTGGAATCATAAACATGTTGATTAACCCTCAAACTAGGCGACCAATGTTTCTAGTCAGCCGATCAGATTGAATGGGATGGTTGATCAATGGATTTTCAATTGTTCAACTCAATTTTCCACTAGACTGGCATGATTGATAGATAAGGAAACATGGGCAATCAAAATGTAATAGGGAAAATATCAGATTTGAAAAAAAAATAGATTTGCATTTGAAAAATCTTGATCGAGCAGTTAGTTAACCTGATCAGGCAATCAGAGTGCATAATAGGACTGTGATCAGCCAATTAGGAACCCTGATTGGGAAATCTGAATCAAAATTGAGGTTTCAAACATTAAATTGTTTTGGGATTGTGTTTAGGAAAGGGAGTGGAATTAGGGTCTTTTAAGACCATGACTCTCTTATATAAAGGGGGCACTTTCAAAAGGGTGAGACACAATGCTTTAGACAAGTTGTGAGGTAAATTATCTATCAAAACTTCTCTTGGAGGGAGGAAGTCATCATAAGGACTGTTGCCCAAGATAGGAGAAAAAAGGGAGTTTCAGATGACTCACACATTGACAAATCATGTTTCTCATTGAGTTGCTAACCTAGGTGGTGTACCATATTCTCCCTCATTGTCATGGATGAGGTAGAGGTTGAGGAACACGTACAGAGGAATGGAGAAGATGTTCTACTAGAAGACAATTGTACAGTATCTTGGTGGCCAACCACGATCTTTTTCTCATCTATCTAGATTTCTTGATGGCCCTTCTAGATCTAAATCTAGAATATGGTGTTCTTCACTGACATAAGATGCGCCTAGTTGTTGGAAAACTAGTGTGCATAAAGGTATAACCTATATCCCTTATTATGTCTTTTATTCACTAACATTTTATATCTAAGATAGATTCTACAACTAGCATATAAGGAAAAGAATTATTTCTTATTTTGCTGCATTCCCTTCTGAAAATCCCTACACGGATCCCTTCACCTAGACATCACCTACCTCCAATCAAGGATCCACCTATAGAAGTTTGATCCTCTATATAACTACTTAAGAAGTCTGATCCATCACCTAAGAGATGTGGAAAACCACGAGGTGGGACCCAAGTCGATAACATCCAATTTTGTGGATATTTGAGTTCCTATTTTACCCTCATTTTATCTATTTAACAATGTTTACTTTAGATAAATCTATTTGTTTTAATAAGTTTTGGACTAACTACCTAATTTCATTCCCTCCCCTTTTTTGTATAGGAAGTTCACAAGAATGTAGCCTGGAACGCCTAACGACCGATGGACTCCCATGCTCAGCAATTAATAGACATCCACCTTTAGGGCCAATAAAATTTTTAGCATTAGTGACTGCTAGCCTCAACTGCCTGGCAATCGATGACCCGCCACCATCACCGACCACTAAGACACAACAAACAATTCCAATGACCACTAGACTTGATCCATCAATTACCATCGAATATAGAATCTCTACCATCGATGGAGGTGCTACAATCAAATACCGCTAGAATCTAGCAAGAATATAGATTGCCTAACTTATAATATCAGTGACCATTGAGATTCTACACCCTCAATGACCAATGGACTGCTACCTCAAAGTTTGTGCCTATAAATAGCTAACCACCTCATTCATGGAAGGGGTCACGACGTAGGAGAGACGATTAAGTGATGTTACACCACACAACCATCTTGTCGAGATCTCCAAAGATGAGATTCTGAAGGAGATAGCACACCTCTGCCGCCGCCAAGCATCTTTAGGCCTCTTCTTTGAAAGAAGGAGCAATTATCTTCCTCATCATCACTGGATTTAGATCTAAGGAAGATGTCAATCATCCTTGACTATTAATAATTACTATTGGTGTATCCACCTTCTTCTTCACTAGATCTGTTCATCCTCCTTCATCCTCATCATCCATTTTTTCGTCCCCTCTCTATGTCTCATAACATTTCAAAATCCATAACTATACTCACCACTATGAGTGTCTAAACATATGGCTTTAGCTGGGAGTACCCACTGAGGCTGTCCTAACATGTAAATATATATATCCAGTGAATATATGCTCTTAGAAAAGTTTATCTCCATGCTATTGGTCTTAATGCTTTACTTGTATAGTTAGATACCATCTTGTGTTATTTTATTGTTAGTACCTCAAAAGAGTAGTATTAACTGTATCTTATTGTTAGGGAGTTGCATGAATGCATGAGAATGTTGCAATGCTTAAGCTAATAAGTCATATGGTTTTATTGTGATTGTTTGTTTGACATCTTAAGAGAGAGACAACCTTATGGTCTAGATTTATCCTAAGCTCGAGATAGGAGGGAATAAACATATATGATTATTGCTTGTAAACTTGATAAGGGTATACAATGAGTGTGAGTATTGCATGTTGGTGAGAGTCCTTAGATGGTGAAACCCAATCCAAGTTCCTAGTCCATACTTGATCTCTAGCTCTTTGATTTCAATTTTTCTTTTGTTTTGTTTCTTGGTTTGTTTTACTTACTTTTCTTGTTTCTTAGTATCATTGTTCCATAAGGAACACAAAATTTTATCTCACTATTTGATTGGAGTAATTAAGCCAAGGCTCCACATTCTTAACACATACCACTCCTTGTCCCTATACATCAACCCTGATTTACTATATCAGACCCCATATAATAGTTGGGGGGGCATGAGTGTCGGGTTATAAATTTAAGAGTCAAACTACTCTAGATATGCTCCTTTTTTTACGTGTCACTTAGGCCAGTCAACCTTTAGGTATTGTTGTCGGGGACAAGGCAACGTGTAATGTTAAGAATCTGAGTCTACTTAGTATACACCCTTGCTGTTAGCAATAGACTTGACTGTACTCTTTTAATTCTGATAACTCAAAACTAACTCGAATACTTTGTATCACACATCCAATTTCTAACTTGATTGTGCCAACTATTTTAGATATCTTGAAGAGAAATGGATTGTCACCACAACCAAATGCAAGAATCATGTCTCCTCATAGGGGATGATATCAGGGAGGCAACCACAACGTGAGGGTTGACGACCTTCATAGTGATTGTGAAGAAGATCACAATGAGGAGAGCGTGGAAGAACACCTAGAGGAACCTGAAGAATATTGTGAAGAAGAATGCAGTGACAGAGAGCATCATGATGAAGGTCGCAATGAGTATGAGCATGACGAAGAACATTATGATGAAGGATGTCACAATAGACATTGAAGGGATAAAAGAAATTATAACAATGACGATGACAATGATGATGTAGGCCCTTCTGTGATAAAGTGGATTTTCTCCTATTTATGCATAATTACTCTTGTTACTTTAGGTCCTCACTCTTTATGTCTCCTTTGGCTTCATAACTCTATAATGTCCACCAAAGTCAAAGATCCCACATTTTGATTCAATATGATACACAGATATGCATGGAATGTTAGTGTTGTTATACCCTTGAATCCTTTGATTAAGATCTTGATCGTACATGATCTTTTTTATTTGTAATTTCTCACAATTGTTATACACCCTATTATGAAGATATGGTCCAAATTTGAGACAATTTGGACTTTCATATGATCTGTTATGATTTTCCTAAGATCCACCCTTTTTAGCCCTTGTTTTTCCCTTTTTATACGTTTCTGGGCTCGGCCCATCTAGCGCCTAGGCGCTGGATTGTCTCTGCCCGACCGCAAGTTCATGAACTGGGATCTAATCCCGCTAAAACAACCTCAATTGGTTGTGAACCAAGCCCCACCCTTGAACCGGTGCGTGGCCCAGCAACCGTTGGATGGGAAATCTAACGGCACCGGGTCATCTTCTTCCTTGCGCACAAAGTGGAAGGTCTGCCATGGACCCGACTCTCCTAGCACACCACCCGACCCCCTTCTGAGCCCTCTCTTGCCCCATTTTCACAACCAAGCTCTCCCTCTCTCTCTCAAACATTCCGCACCTCTTTATTGTTCGAAATCGAGCCTTGGAGGCCAAGCAAAACTTGCCGCCATTGTACCTTGATGGGAACCCCTTCGCAAACCCTAAACCTAGCCTGCTACCCTATAAAAACCACACACACACCTTCGTCGTGCATCCACGAACTAGGCCAGCTCCTCTATTTCCCCTATCATTCCCCCTATCGTGTTTTCCCTATTTCTCTGACCATGCCTCCGCTGCATCGCCGCTGTGCTCGTGCACGGGGTTTCAGTTGTTGGGGAGACGATCCACGATCGTCAGATCGGTCAAGAGCTGACCATGATCGGAGATCAATGGCCACAGGTCGCCCGCCCTCTTTCCCTCTCTCATTCCATTCGTGATCACATGCCCAGGAGCATGGCACTCCTCTATCGTCGATCTGGCACGCGGGTCAAAGTGCTGACCTAAGATCAACGATCCTTGTATTTCTCCTTTTCTGGTAAATAGCCCTCTCTACTCAATATTCATATTAATTGCTTATTCTTGCAAAAATGATAACTCTCAAGTCCTAGGGCCAAACTATACGAAGTGATATATCAAATTGATCAACTCGACGAGACCTACCTATTGGGAATTGTTCCAGGTCCTAATTCTAATGTTTACTCCCTTGATTTCTGGAAAATGATAACTTTAGCCATGTTCAACACATTCAATGCATATAGGTGATAAAACTTAAACCTTTAATGATCATCTATATTCCTAATCATGAAATTAGAATCTTTAGTACATCTTTAATCTATAGGAGGGACTTTATCACCCCTATTGCTTAAGAATTACTCCCTTTTGCACTATGTGACCTATCCTTGGACTTTAATGTACGATCTTGATCAAAGTTTCTATGTTTCTTGAATATGATTCATGTATCTATATCTTGCTTCTGATGGACACCCACCTAATCTTGTTATATGTTTCTCATGACCTTATGTTGCTGATCTAAACCATCCCTTATTCTTGGCTCTTATTCATTGATTATCTTTGACCTTGATTACTCTATTATGAGTCTTTGACCCTTTATATACTTAAGGAACCTGAACCTTGGAATGATCATAGATAATCCGTGGAACCTTAGAATGATATGAAACTAGAACCACACCATCATGATGACCTCTAGATCAGTACAATAGCATATTCTGAACCAATAAGCAACTTGGAACCCATCTTGGCCAAAACCCTAAAATGTATCTAATTAGGGTTAATGATGAGAATCTAATGCATATATGTAATCTTGTTGTTAATCAGGTTGGCTTATGATCTAGATGGTAATGGAAGTGTTAAGTTAAGAATCTCTGAATCAGGTATGGGCCTTATCTAGTTATATGACTACCTCTTTCTTGCTTGAAAAGACATATATTGTATGCTTGTTGGTCTATTTTCTCAAATATTGCCATGTATTGCTATGTCTTACTGGATGTTTGCCTCATCAGTTTTATAACTTGAACACATATATAGATAGAAATCCATTATAATATTTTTGATAAAGGGTTAACTCTTGGTTATGTCCTTGAGGTCCCTCACGTATAAAAGGGTTAACTAAGCTTGAGCACCCTTACGGACCCTTTTGACGGGAAGATGGTCAAAGGCCTTAAACATGCTTGATATTGTTGGTACAATGGAGTGAAATGACATAAAATATGGTTTCACATTTGTTAAACAATTAACATGTTTATTCTTGTTCGTTTAGTCTTGAAATCTTTTCAAATTATGGAAAGCTTATATATATGTGTATCTTTCTGCCCCATACTCAACACCTCGTGTGTTGACCCAAATCTCGTATGTTGTTTTTAGGTTCAGAGATGGCTAGAAGGTTGACGGGCTTGGTGAGCTATGCTAGGTGTACTTGTTGTAAGATCCATATTTAGTGCACATGAATGACTTGTACCTTGACTATGGAAATATGTAATTGAATTCATGAATATAATGCATTTTGTATAATTTATACTTATTGAATGTTGAGACTGTGTTGGTGCCTTTACCTTGTTATCTGTTCATGTGTGCTAAGCTTTACGCTTCCGCATTTCACCTTTGGTATACGTTTGGTTCATGGGACTGGGATTTTGGGTCCGTGACAGATGGTATCAGAGCATGAACAATAACTACACCAAACATTGCTCACATGAAACACAAACTAAACTCACCCTACATCTCAACCCTAGAAACTTAAGGAAATGTCCTTTGTGGATTAGGTTGACTTAACCTCTAGGTTAGAACCTAGATGTTCTAGAACTAGGTGTATACTTGTGTAAGTTACCTCCCTAGACATGATTCGCAACATGTGCTTAAGATGTCTACACAAGTATGCACCATGTTCTTTCTAGTTCTCTAGGTGTCATGATACTAGACTGCCTAATGAGTGTGGTAACTCATTTTGGTTTTGGTTTTATTCGAATGGAGTTTGGTGGTTTTCATCGCCTATTTAAACATTGGAGAAAATATATTTGAGGTATTATTATATGTACATATGAAAAATGTTACCACACCGATAAAGGTAGTGAGTGTCTATGTAACCTAAGAGAAAGAGATGTAACATCAAGTTTAGATGAGAGTTTAGATGATAGTTTTGATATCTAGAGATGTCCAGAGCCATGATAAAGGTTAAGCTAGTGAGTAGCATAGATAACCTAAGATAGTGATGATAATGCTAATGATGTTAATGTCGATCTCGATGTTGATGTTGATGTTGATAATGATGTTGATGTCGATAAGACCCCAGTTAGTCCTTGAGAGGGTCAAGTAGTTTGATGATATGGAATGAACTTGACCATGCGACCCTAGCTAAACCTAGCACCTTATATGATACATACCACTTGGTTGACGTGTTAAACATAGCTAGTGGGTTGACATGCCTGCTTATACCTAGTCTTATATGTGTGGAGATATGATATATGGTTCGAGACCAACATGGGCCTCAATCTCTTCACAAAGGAAGACCTCTAGCATGGGACATATGAATAGGGTGACATGAGTTGACCCATATCGGGAGAAGGTTAGAGTACCTAAACTCAGAATATTTGAAATGTTGAATATTATGAATGATGAAATACTTGATGATGAGTCCCTAGATAGAATACTTCTAAGTATATGAGTTGAGTGACCTAGTAGATGATTCCCTTGAAAATGTTGAACCCTAGATTTCCTATTAAAGATCTAACCCTAGAGAAAGAGGCAATTGAATATTTGATGCTTGATATATAGGTGAGGGAGATGTCCCAAGACCCAAGAAGATGTATATGATGTGTGATATCCATGTTGAGCCTCATACTTGGGTTAGTAATTATATGTAAAGGAGTCTAGCGGTTACCCTTGTTTCTCAAAAGATAGGTAGTAATTTTATTACAGGTAGAAGTTTGTGGTTAACATGTCTTGTTGGACACATATATGTCTTAGATTGAGTGGCTAGTGATTGTGAAGCTCTTTCTGATACAAGTGAGAAAGTTTCAAAACTTTGACGTTGATGATAATTTTGTTCCTTGAATGATGCTCAATATGTGAAAGAATCTCACTTGAGTTAAAATTTTGATAAACGGGCAATAGTCACTTTGGTAAGCTAGACCTAATACAAAATCATATTATACATAAAATATGTAGCTCTATAATCATGAACTTAATACAATGATGTTTAGAGATCTTACCTTGACTAATCAGGGGTAACATGCCTAATCTCATACCCAAATGAAAAATGATCAAATTGATATGATGATGATCTTGGGGTAATAACTCGAATAAACAAGATGAATAAATTTCTTAATTTGAGATTTGAAAGGAAAAATGATGAACATAATTCATTAGAGTTGGTGGAAACTTTGTGGAAAATAAAAAACATGCATGAAGTCTAGAGTAAAAATGAGATTCACACTTGATGATAGTCTCGTTTGAAAACTATGGTTGGATACCTAGACTCCATATATTTTTGACTTTGACTCTTAACTATGATCTTGGATGAATTTCAGGGACGAAATTTCTTTTAAGGAGGGAAGGATGTGGTAAAGTGGATTTTCTCCTATTTGTGCATAATTACTCTTGTTACTTTAGGTCCTCACTCTTTATGTTTCCTTTGGCTTAATAACTCTATAATGTCCACCAAAGTCAAAGATTCCACATTTTGAGTCAATATGATACACATATATGCATGAAATGTTAGTGTTGTTATACCCTTGAATCCTTTGATTAAAATATTGATCATACATGATCTTTTTTATTTGTAATTTTGCAAAATTGTTCTACACCCAATTATGAAGCTATGGTCCAAATTTGAGACCATTTGGACCCTCCTATTATCTTTTATGATTTTCCTAAGATCCACCATTTTTAGCCCTCGTTTTTTCCTTTTTATACGTTTCTGGGCTCGACCCATCTAGTGCCTGGGCACTGGATTGTCTCGGCCCGACCACAAGTTCATGAACTGGGATCTAATCCCGCTGAACCAGCCTCAATTGGCCGTGAACTGAGCCCCACCCTTGAAACGGTGTGCGGCCCAACAACCATTGGATGGGAAATGCAACGACGCCGGGTCATCTTCTTCCTTGCGCCCAAAGTGGAAGGTCCTCCATGGACCTGACTCTCCTAGCACACGACCCGACCCCCTTCTGAGACCTCTCTTGCCCCATTTTCACAACCAAGCTCTCCCTCTCTCTCTCTCAAACATTTTGCACCACTTTATTGTTCAAAATCGAGCCTTGGAGGCCAAGCAAAACCCACTACCATTGTACCTTGATGGGAACCCCTTCGCAAACCCTAAACCTAGCCTGATACCCTATAAAAACCACACACACACCTTCGTCGCGCATCCACAAACTCGGCCAGATCCTCTCTTTCCCCTATCGTTCCCCCTCTCGTGTTCGCCCTTTTTCTCCGACGATGCCTCTGTTGCGTCGCCGCTGTGCTCGCGCGCGGGGTTTCAATCAATGTCCGATACCAGTCGTGGAAGTTTGTCCCATTTAGCTTGTCCTTGTCAAGGACCGATCGCAAAGAAAAGTTGTTGTTGTTTGTTTCCATTTGAACTATAAAAAGGAAAATATACAATTTTAGTCCAAAACTCATTTTTGACTTATTTGATTGATTTGAAAATTTGACGATATAATTAGGCCTTTAATTAATTATCGCTCCCACTATTTTAGTTCAAATTGATAGCCCTCACCATCAATTCGGAAGATTGCAGTGTACAACCTTCTAGTGGGCAAGATCCTAAAATCCTCTAAGTCATGAGTCAGCTTTGGCTGATCACCCACAACTTAGATCTTTCAGGTAGGCAACTCTTGCCAATTGCATCATATGCAACTCTTGTTGAATGAACATGCACAACACCTTGCCATGAACATTCCTTGCCTCTGGGCTTAGACGCTCTAAGAATCACCAGTTAAGTCTAACCCAAAAGCCGACACGGTAGAACATGCACCCTGCTTTGGTAGAACCTACATGTCTACCCTTCACACTTCCACAAGATAGACGGTGCACCACGCTTTGGCGTAACCTACGCTTGGTCGATCGAGCTTTTCATGTGTGCCGCTAATGGAAGGCATATAAGACTTAATATTTTAATGAGGAATTTGGTTTTTATATACATATACATATCCAATCACCACAATACATAGTACGTATCATATACATGCTATATCCCACAGAAAACATGCACAAACGATAAAAAGCGATGATTATGGCCATCCTAATGTGATTCCTCGAGCAAAGAGGAATCACGGTCATCTAGGTCTACATCACATGCAACCTGTACAAGATGAACTCTGTGCCTTACCATCTGAGTTGATCAACTCATCACATGAATGATCTGTACTCTCCAGCCGGTCGTCTGGGTGCCACCAGCCGATTGGTTGGCTCCTCCAACCGATCGGTTTGCCTGGTCGTCGTGCATCTCGTCATGTCCGCCACCCGCTCGTCTCGCTCCTCGAACCGGTCATCAACCAATCGGTTCACTCCTTGAATCGATCATCTGGAACGTCAACCGATCGGTTCACTCCTTGAACTGATCGTCTGAGAAGTCGTCTTGATGTCCGCCGGTCTTTGACATAACAGGAAATAAAAAAATCTATCCTATTTATTACATTGCTTTAAAAAGGGAAACCCCGAGTTACATTCGGGGGGAGCAAAGGTAGGAAAGAATCTCGCATTATTTCGAGTTACATCAGGAATAAGAGAGGGAAGATCGGTGCGCAGACCGAGATGCAAGCAACCACACACAACCAATCACAGATAGGGGTTTATAGGCCATAATCACGCTACACACATCCACCACAAAACTCGTTTAAGGGCGACGTGTATCGAGTGCATTAATAATACATATCATATATGTAATTAGGGATTTGTGGATTTAGGATTGGACATGCATAAAGCCGATATTATTCGCATCGTATGCAATAATTAAAGGCGACAAACCAAAATCGATCATATCGATATTCCTAAAATATAGAGCAGTTGACGTGGCTCTAATACCACTGTTGGGTTTTAGGGGAGACAGAGAAGGCAGCGGAAACAAAAAAAAATTCTCCCCAAACCCATATTGAGGAAACGCGTCAACGTCTATATAATAGGAAAGGATGGTTTGTGGAATCATACCTTGTCCCGAGGCTTGCTCGGCGACAATACCTCGCGCAATGCGTGGTCTTCAACTCCGGACTTCGACGGCATCTGTGCAGCTCCTAGTCGCACCGGGACTGACAACTCCTACTCGAACCGGACTGTCGGATGACAGTTGTCCTCCTAAGCGGCAGTGTCCTCCCGCCTCTATAGTAGTCCACACGGACCACCTGGAACTCCACACTCCTTGTCCCACAAGGAAGTGGAAGGAGTCACACCCTCCTGTTGACGTACTAGTCGCCAACACGCTCTCCTGCCTCTTGTTGCAACTGCAGTTGTCCTTCCCTTGCTGCACCTCCCTTTTGCGGGAAGCACTTGCTCGGGCTCTCTCCCGGTTACCAAAACTAGAGAGAACGACAACTTGCAGAGCAACTGGTTGCACTGAGCTGTACTTGTGAGAAGCCCCCAATACCCCTATATATATGTGAGAGTCATGGGACAGGGTTCTCTATCCCGGGCAATGCGGGACTAAAGCAGGAGTAGAAGGGTTCAGGATTTTCCACCAAAAGCAACCATCTCGCAACCTGAACCGATCGGTTCACAAGTGAACCGGTCGGTTGGGGACCGGAACCGGTCGGTTCACCACTGAACCGATCGTTTGGGACCCTTGAACCGATCGGTTCACTCATGAACCGGTCAGTTGGGGTTCCAGTTTGGTTCCCGATTGACTTTCCTTGTTTCTTTCCCAATTGGTATCGAATACCAATATTATTCCCAATTGAATTGGGCAATTTGAAACGAAAGGAAAATTCTCACCAATCCTACTTTCCCAAGCTGCTCGATTGCACCAGTTGAACCGATCGGTTCAACACTTGAACCGATCGTTTCACTCTGTGCATGAGCCGATCGGTTCAACAATTGAACCGCTCGGTTCAGCAACCTCAGCCGACCGGTTCATCACATGAACCGATCGGTTGGGAGTGCAGGTTGTGTAGAATCAGTCAAATGTGATTTCAATCAATCTGATACTCCAATCAATGCGTCCAACACCTTGAACCATACGATATTGAGCCATCAACTGATTGAGTGTTTAATTGAACTACCAAACTCTTTTAGTAATCAATCTAAACATTGCTTTGTGGACAAAACTCCTCTTCCAGGTTAAATCCTATGTGTGTGACCCTGCAGGTCCATTTCACGTTGGCAGTGAAAGTCCATAACACTTATGACTTCACAAGCAAAGAGCGGTGCCTAGTCACACATCAGTGCTACCCAAGTGAAAGTAGAAAGTTGGAGAACAACTTTCATCCTACAATCCGTGAATGGTGTTACAGCGAATGTATAATTCCTTTGTCACTGATATCCCGAATGAACTCGAGGCATGGAACAGTCATCCTGTCAACGTTCATTCACTTCCTTGATCTCAGAGTAGACTGGAAGAGATATGTATGACATCAATATCATATACTGATTCACACATGCGTGCACGCCTTTCTCAATCCTACTCATCAAGTGGCCATGGATATCAAGCTCCCTCAAGAGGGACAAATCCCATATCTATCACTCACCCCTCAAAAGCCCCATGTGTCAAAGCCACCCAATCATCACCTTTATAACAACCCATGTTTCAGGACTGCGTTTGATGATGTCAAAGTGTGCCCAACGACATGTGTTGAGTGCAGTGATTTCAGGTCTAAGAATCACACTCACCACCATCACTGTGAGTACTGACTGTGACTACCATCTCATGGTTCCATGTGTCAAACTCATGGTGGGTCTGTCCGGTACACTTTTTCTGTAACAAGTACCTATGTGTTTGGTTTGATATCTCTATATCATGACTAATGAGATTCTGTCATCAACCAACACCACAATCTAGTCTTGTGTGTCATTGTTGTCTATCTACCTTCCACAATGACATCTGACTAGGGACATAACAAGAATGTACAAACTCTTAGCATCCGTATGATCTCATCGTTCAGGTCATGAACCTGAAGGCACATGTCATTGAGTACTGTCATTCTCTAGACATTCAATCTGTTCTATCACTATCTCATATGATTGAACCAGAAAGAATCGGAAGCTTGCCTTTGATGTTTATCAAATCAATCTTAATGTATCCCACCAATCATCACATGATTGGCTCTCAGGGCATACATACCAACAAAAGGGCCTTAGTCAATGGATCAGCTATGTTGTCTTCAGTTGGTACTTTGCAAATCTTCACATCTCCTCGTTGTACAATCTCTCATATGAGATGGAAGTGATGCAGTATGTGCTTGGACCGCTGATGTGATCTGGGCTCCTTAGCTTGAGAAATAGCTCCATTATTGTCACAATAAAGCTCAATTGCATCACAACTACTGGGAACTACACCAAGTTTAGTGATGAACTTCCTGATCCACACAGCCTCCTTTGCTGCATGTGAAGCAGCAATATACTCGGCCTCTGTAGTAGAATCGGCAACTGTTTCTTGATTGGAACTCTTCCAGCTCACAGCTCCATTATTTAGGCAAAATACAAATCCTGATTGTGATATATAATCATCTTTGTCGATTTGGAAGCTTGCATCGGTGTAACCTCTTACAACCAGTTCTTCCTCGCCACCGTATATAAGGAACTGATCCTTAATCCTTCGCAAGTACTTGAGGATGTTCTTTACATCTATCCAGTTAGCATCCCTGGCATCTGACTGGTACCTACTCGTCATGCTGAGGGCATACGAGACATCTGGGCATGTGCACAACATAGCGTACATGATGGATCTAATGGTTGATGCATATGGGATCACATTCATATGCTCCCTCTCTTCACAAGATTGGGGACATTGAGCTCTAGAGATGGTGACTCCATGTAGCATGGGGATGTTGCCTCTCTTTGAGTTCTCCATGCTGAACTGCTTCAGCACTTTGTCAATTTATGTGCTTTGACTTAGTCTGAGAAGCCTTTTAGATCTATCTCTATAGATCTTAATACCTAGACTGTAGGATGCTTCTCCTAAGTCCTTCATTGATAAAGTATTCCCAAGCCAAGTCTTTACCTTCTCTAAGGCTGTGACATCATTCCCCATCAATAGTATGTCATCCACATTTAATATGAGGAATGTGGTCGTGCTCCCACTAACCTTCTTATACACACAAGGTTCATCTTCATTTTGAATAAAGACAAACACTTTGACTTCCTCATCAAATCGAAGATTCCAACTCTGATACGCTTGCTTTAATCCATAGATTGACTTTTGTAGCTTACATACTTTATTTGCATTCATTGGATCTAAAAAACCTTCAGGTTGTGTCATGTACACATCATCATTTATATTCCCATTAAGGAATGAGGTTTTAACATCCATTTGCCAAATCTCATAGTCATAGTAAGCCACAATAGCAACCATGATCCTGATGGACTTAATCATGGCAACTAGAGAAAAAGTTTCGTCATAGTCAACACCTTGAACTTGTCAGAAACCCTTCGCAACCAATCTGCCTTTATAAGTTTGCACATTGCCATCCGTGTCGGTCTTCTTCTTGAAGACACACTTGCACCCTATGGGTTTTACCCCTTCGGGTGGTTCCACCAAAGTCCATACTTTGTTGGAATACATGGATTCCATCTCGGATTTCATGGCTTCAAGTGATTTCTTAGAATCGGGTCCCTCCATAGCCTCTAGATAGGTAGTTGGATCATCGTCTATGATCAACTCACCGCCTTCCTGAGTCACAAGGTATCCAAACCTTTCAGGTTCAAGACGTGTCCTACTAGATCTACGAGGTCCTTGTATTACATGAGGAGACTGAGATTCCACAACACTTTGTGAATCTCTAAGTTTCTCTTGCACATCTACTGGTTCAATGTTTTCTTGTTGGGCTTGAACCTCTTCAAGCTCTATTTTCCTCCCACTATTTCCTCTGGAAAAAAAATTCATTTTCTAGGAACACAGATGTCCTAGCAACAAACACTTTGTTGTCAGTAGGGTGGTATAAATAATATCCCCTCATTTCCTTGGGGTATCCAACAAAATAACATTTATCGGACTTGGGTCCAAGCTTATCAGGAAACATTTTCCTGACGTATGCCTCACAACCCCAAATCTTAATAAAAGACAAACTGGGATGCTTCCCGTGCCATATCTCCTATGGTGTCTTTTGAACCGATTTAGATGGTACTCGGTTAAGTGTAAACGCGGCAGTTTCAAGAGCATGACCCTAGAAGGAAATCGGAAGATTAGTAAAAACTCATCATTGATTGCACCATATCCAGTAAAGTGTGATTCCTTCTTTCAAACACACCATTATGTTGTGGTGTTCCAGGCAGAGTCCATTGTGATACGATACCATGGGCTCGCAGAAGGTCCTCAAACTCTTGGCTTAAGTATTCTCTACCTCTATTAGATCGAAGTGCATTAATACTTTTACCAAGTTGGTTCTGTACTTCATTCATGAAATCCTTGAACCTTTCAAGGGTTTCTGACTTATGTTTCATCAGGTACAGATAGCCATACCTATTAAAGTCATCAGTGAAGGTAATGAAGTACTGATACCCACCTCTGGCATTAGTTCTAAAAGGCCCACATACATCAGTATGTATGAGTCCTAATAGATCACTAGCTCTCTCGCCTTTACCTGAAAAGGGAGTCTTGGTCATCTTGCCCAACAAACAAGATTCACATGTCTCTATTGATTCATAATCAAAAGAGTCTAGATAACCATCTTTATGGAGTCTAGAGATGCACTTCTCATTTATGTGCCCTAGACGACAATGCCAAAGATATGTTTTCTTTGAGTTGTTGAGTTTTTGCCTTTTGGTGTTTACGTTGTATACACTTGTCTCTAGATCTATCAAGTATAGATGATAAGACATTGGGGCACTGCCATAAAAGATCCCATCTTTTGAAATGGAACACTTTCCATTCTTAATAAGAAATTCAAAACCATCCTTGTCTAAACAAGAAACGAAAATGATGTTCCTATTTATGTCAGGTACATAATAGTAGTTCTTCAACTCTATTATTAACCCACTAGGCAGAGTTAACACATAGGTTCCTACAGCACAGGCGGAAACCCTTGCCCCATTGGCAACACGTAGTTCAACCTCACCTTTCCCCAAAGGCCTACTCCTTTTAAGATCCTTCACATTTGAACAAATGTGAGATCAACATCCGGTATCAAGTACCCATGACAAAGAAGTAGTAAAGTTAATCTCTATCACATATACACCAGAAGTAGAGATCTCTATCTCTCGCTTCTTCTTCCATCGTTCCTTCCATCCTCTCCATGTTTTGAGAGCAAAAGATTCTGACATTGGTTCGGCGAGAGAACCCTTCTCTCCCTCACCTTTGTCTTTAGACTTTGTTCCATTGATCTCCATCAATGAACTATCCTTCTTCTTAAGCATACATAGAGTGGATTCAAAGGCTACCGGTTTATCTGGATTGTGCAAAACACTTTTCACAATCCCCAACCAGTTATGGAATTTATTCTCAATTAATTTTCCCATTTTAAAAGATGATTCTTTTGCCATTCTATAAGAGAAAATTGCATTTGTCAAAAATCCTTTTGATTTGATTTGATTTGAATAAAATTTGACGATAGTTAATTAGGTCTTTAATTAATTACCGCTCCCACTATTTTGATTCAAATTGACAGCCCTCACCATCAATTTGAAAGATTGCAACGTACAATCTTCTAGTGGGTCAAGATCCTAAAATCCTCTGAGTCATGGACCAGCTAGGGCTGTCACCCACAACTTAGATCTTCTAGGTAGGCAACTCTTCCCAATTGCATCATATGCAACTCTTGAAAGATGTCATGTGCAACTCCTTGCCATGATCACCTCCATGCCTCAAGGTGCTAGATCCTATCTAGGTTACCTTGTTAAGTCTGACCCAAAGCCAACACGGTGAATATGCACCCTGCTAGGGTAGACCCACATATCCATCCTTCACGCTTCCACGAGATAGACGGTGTACCACGCTAGGGCATGCCCACACTTACCGATCAAGCTTTTCACGTGTGTCGCATTTGGAAGGCATCTAAAACTTTAATATTTAATGAGGGATTTGGTTTTATAGGTACTTATACATATCCAATCACCATAATATAGTAAGTATCATATACATGCTATATCCCACAAAAAACATGTGAAATGATAAAAGCAATGATTATGGTCATCCTAATCTGATTCCATGAGCCAAGAGGAATCACGGTCATCTAGGTCCACATCACATGCAACCTGTACAAGATGAACAATGTGCTTTGCCTTTCTAGGTTTGATCAACTCATCTCTATAATTGATCGGCTCACCATCAGACCGGTCGGTTGGGTGCCACCAGCTGATCGACTGGTGCCTCCATCCAATCGGTTCACTAGTCATCGTGCATCTCCTCATGTCACCACCCGCTCATCTCGCTCCTCGAACCAATCATCTAGAACACCAACCGATGTGTGCATGCCTTGAACCGATCGTTTCTGTCATCGTCAGGTTGTCCTTCGTTCTTTGACATAACAGGAAATAAAATATCTATCCTATTTTACATTTTAAAAAAAGGAAACCCCGAGTTACATTTGAGGGAGCAAAGGTAGGAAAGAAATCTCTAGTTATCTCGAGTTACATCAAGAAAAGGAGGTAGGAAATCAGTGCGCAGACTGAGATGTAAGCAACTACATTCAACAATACAGAGACATAGGGTTTATTAGCCATAAACACACTATACATCCACCACAAAACTCATTTAAGTGTGATGCATATCGAGTGCATTCATATTACATATCATATATGTATATTGGAATTTGTGGATTTAGGATTTGACATGCATAAAGCCAATTTTATTCGCATTGTATGTAATAAATAAAGGTGACAAACCAAAATCGATCACATCGATAATCCTAAAGTATAGAACAGTTGACGTGGCTCTGATACCACTGTTGGGTTTTAGAGGAGGCAGAGAAGGCAGTGGAAACTAAAAAGGTTCTTCTCCCAAACCCAGAATAAAGGAATCGTGTCAACATCTATACATTAGGAAGGATGGTTTGTAGAAACATACCTTGTCCCGAGGCTTTCTCGGCGACATTACCTCACGGCTTGCACGGTCTTCACCTCTGGACTTGGACGGTGTCTGTGCAGCTCCTGGTCACACTGGGACTGTTAGGATTGACAGTTGTCCTTCGAGTGGCAGAAGTCTCCCGCCTCTGTAGTAGTCCACACGGACCACCTGGAACTCTGATCGCCTTGTCGCACAAGGAACTAGAAGGAGTGTCACCCTCATGTCAGCGTACTAGTCACTGACACATGCTCCTGCCACCAGTCACTTTTCTACAGTTGTCTTTCCCTTGTTGTGCCTCCTTTATCGGGTAGCACTTGATCAGGCTCTCCTGGTTACCACAACCAGAGAGAACGACAACTTCATAGAGCAACTGGTGTTCTGAGTTGTACTTTGAGAAGCCCCCAATACCCCTATATATATAGGAGGGTCATGGGACAGGGTTCTCTACCCCGGGAAATGCAGGATTAAAGAAGGAGTAGAAGGGTTTGAGAATTTCCACAAAACAACCAATTGTTCCAGCTGAACCGATCATTTCAAGCATGAACCGATCAGTTGGGGACCTGAGTCGATCGGTTCACACCTGAACCGATCGGTTGGGGCACCTGAGCTGATCGGTTCACTTTTAAAACGATCGGTTCACTGCCCGGGTCAGTTCCCGATTGACTTTTCCTCTTTTGTTTTGAATTGATCCAAATACCAATCCTTGTTCCAATCAAATTAGACAAGTGAAACGAAGAGAAATTTCTTGCCAACCTGACTTTCCCAACTCGCTTGATTGGACCAGTTGAGCCGATCGATTTAACCCCTGAACTGGTCAGTTCAGCCTATCCTGAGCCGATCGGTTCATCACATGAGCTGATCGGTTGGGAGTGCAGACTGTGCAAAATCAGTCAATTGCAGTTCCAATCAATCTGATACTCTAATCAATCGGTCCAACACCTTGAACACTATGATATTGAGCTAACAATTGATTGAGTGTTTAATTGAACTACTAAACTCCTTTAGTAATCAATCTAAACATCGTTTGTGGATAAACTCCTCTTACAGGTTAAATCCTATGTGTGTGACCCTACAGGCCCATTTCACATTGGCAGTGAAAGTTCATAACACTTATGACTTCACAAGCAAAGAGCGGTGCCTAGTCACACATAAGTGCTACCCAAGTGAAATAGAAAGTTGGAGAACAACTTTCAATCCTAAAATCCATGAATGGTGTTACAATGAATGTATAATTCCTTTATCACTAATGTCCTGAATGAACTCAAGGCATGGTACAGTCATCCTTTCAATGTTCATCCATTTCCTTGATCTCAGAGTAGACTAGGTGAGATGTGTGTGACATCAATATCACATATTGATTCACACATGCATGTGCATGCCTTTCTCAATCCTACTCATAAAGTGGCCATGGACTTAAAACTCCCTTAGGAGGGACAAATCCCATATCTATCACTCACCCCTCAAAAGCCCCATGTGTTAAAGTCACCCAATCATCACCTTTATAACAACCCATGTTTCAGGACTGTGTTTGATGATGTCAAAGTGTACCCAACGACATGTGTTGAGTGTAGTGATTTCAGGTCGAAGAATCACACTCACCACCATCACTGTGAGAGCTGACTGTGACTACTCAAATCATGGTTCCATGTGTCACTCTCATGGTGGGTCTGTCTGGTACACTTGTTCTCTAACAAGTACCTATGTTCTTGGTTTGATATCACTATATCATGACTAATGAGATTCTGTCATCAACCAACACACAATCTAGTCTTTAGTGTTATTGATGTCTATGGTTATTTACACAATAACAACTGACTAGGGTCTAAACAAGAATGTATACTCTTAACATCTGTATGATCTCATCGTTTAGGTCCTCAACCCAAAAGCATACGTCATCAAGTAAAACAATTCTTTAGACATCTATCATGTTACACTATCATCTCAGAAACAGTTAAAACATATAGATCCGAAATTTCCTTTATTATTATTCAAATCATTTACAAAGTATCCCATTACAATCATCACATGACTTGCTCTATGGGCATACATACCAACAGGAGAAACAACTCCTAACTACACAATTTACTTACCATTTCTATTTTCATCCCTCACATATTTCCCCCTAATTTCATTCTCACACAACTTAACAAAATTATAAGGAGCAGTGAAAACACTGACATCTCTCAACCATGGCCTAGACAAATACACATGTAGCTAATCACACAACTAGCCTAGACAAAGACACATGTAGCTAATCACACAACTAGCTACCTCACTTTTCTTCCGCCCAATCCTCTATAAGAAAGATCACACTTACCATTCTTGTGTAGGACCAAAATTGTTGTCCCACATGCTATTACAATTGTCGTGCTGGACACATTTAGACTGTGCACTGAATCCACTACCCCATATCATTTCCCTTATCTTTGAGATACACACGACTAAGATGTGTTCACTATGCAAAATGAAACATCACTTACTACAAAAAAAGTTGATCCATGTATGTATACAATGTGTGTGAGGAACTATATATATGACGAGAAATGGAAGAATTTTTGTTTGGTTTGCGTGATGCGCTACCTAAACAGAGAAAGAATTTTCATTTGTGTGAATACCCAAATGCCAACTATATAATTCACTTGTATCCCAAACCATCCTTTATGCTTTGAAAAATTCAGCCACCCCTCTATCCAACCTCCCAACAACTTAAACATAGAAATGCTTTTTCTCCAATTAGAAAGTCTTTTATGCCCTCGCTTTTAAACAGAGTGACACCTTTCTTCATTTCATTTTTTAACACAAACCACAATGTTGTTGATTATGACCATGCACTTACAGTCTTCTCTTTTTCTTTATCTATCAAGCTACTTATTTATTTTCTCACGATCACATCTAAAAACTCTATACATTTCAAAAAAGGCATCCTATTTTCATTTTTTAATAATTTGTTCAGTTATAATATTAGAACAACTCAATGAATATAAACACATTTGTTTTAAAGTCACATTGTATCATACAAAAAAGAGATCGGTGATATTTCAACAAAGAAAAAAAAAGAGCATAACATTGGAACGAGCTCCCCGATAAGAAACCCACAACTCGAGGGATGGGTTCCCGAATCTCTAGAAAGACCAATTGGGACCGTTGGTATTTGAAATAGGAATGGGTAATTTATCCTTATAACAACCCAGAATAAATGAAACAAACTATCAAGTTCACATTCAAGATAATTTGCAAGGAAGTAATCAATAACATGCATCCAAAAAGCCCTATTCATCTCAAGGAGCTATAACGAAATCTCGTGGACACCAACTCAATTTTAGCCTCAGAGTTATTAAGGCCCAATGAAACAGTCCAATAATCTTCTTGTGAGATGGAAATGGCTTGGAAAGAAAACTTCACCTTAAGGGCCAATGATGCTTCACATAAGAGCAACTCTAATCCACACAAGACAATAATTATAATTGTGAGACCATGAACCAAGCTTAACCCTAGTGTTCCTATAATCTTACTTCATTATCATAATTGTGCGCTTGATTAAGTTTTAATACCAATTGATTAAAACATATCTCTAATTTGGTTCATTTGGCAGACTTAATTGTAAATTTAACATAGTATAAGGACTTGATTTCAAATAATGTAATACATATATAAAATTGGGTTACCCTTTATACTCATATTTTTATGATCCTTGAAATTAATTGGTTAAGATATGACTCGAATATGACTTGGATTGTACCTAGATTTCCTTGATCTATAGTTTCATGTACGGTCGTGGACGAATACGCAATTTCACCCAAATTAAGGACCTAATTCTAAAATTAAGTATATTTATCTAACTTCACACTTTCATTCATAATAATTCTTAATTTGATGAACTTTTAACTTGTTTTGAATGGAAATTCATCCTAGGGGGTCTAACCCTAATCCTTGCTAGTGGTGGTTAAGGATGACCAGTGGAACTCTTAATTGTTAGGAGTCTTGGACCTCTCAACCGATGGAGTTACTAGACTCATCAATTGATGAGTGTCTTCAACTCAAAAATTAATGAGATATCTAGGTTTGAGAACTGATGGAAACCTTGGACATGGAAACCAATGAGAAGGCATGCTTGACAACCAATGATGTTTCTACGTTGCAACTAATGGAACTTGTGTCCCAAACCAATGGACTTTCTAACATATGTAAGTGTTAGACTGATGTAAATATTGTTTATACCTATTTAAATGATGTCCAAACTGATGAAGATTCTAGGAGGGTAGATGAAAGGGCTTCTTTGACCAATAAAAGTCCAACTTTGACCAATTGTAGCTCTACACACTATTTACTGGAAGTTTTGGACTTTTGCACCCATTGTACTTTATAAAACCCTCCCTTTCATCCTTGAGGATCATTTGACACCCCATGTTATCTTAAAAACATTGGGGGGGGGCTAGAGGTAGATAAATCCCCTTGGAGGTTTATGACCATGGATAAGAGCTTGCATGTTGATGCATGTCAAAAATCAAGCAACTCCATGATGTTTTCTAGCTTTCTAGCCTTATTTCTTGCATCAAAATTTAATATCATCTCTCCTTATCTCTTCTCCCTTCTATTATTCGCACCATGTTACTCCTAACTATAGTTCATGGTTTTCCATGGTGGTAATTTTCTCATCTAGCTAAAGTACCTTCTTTGTCCTCTTTTTCCCTTGTTTGCTCTAGATCCACCATGGAGAAGTCATGTTGGAACTGGAGAGGTGATCTTGGGAGTGAAAAGGAGGCTTCTTGGAGGTGTTATTTCTGTTTCTCATCTCATCTTATTCTTTTAGCCAATTTCCATAGACTTTAATGGTGGAACCTACCCTATCTAGTTAAATAACCTTCCATTTTCTTCTCTTTGATCTAAGGGAAGCTAGATCTTACTTGGAGCTTTGATTTTAGGATTGTTTGAGAGATGATATAGGATCTGGAAGCTTTTTCATGGATGTCTTAGATGGACCTAATGATAATCACCATGAGAGGCAAGTGATACAACATTTGTTAACATTATTTTGCCTATTTGTACGTGTAAATCCCTAAACTTACTCTAGAATTGATTTAAATGCCTGAAGGTAGAATCTTTAAGATCTATTTTGCTATTATATGATTTGGTTTCATATTTTTATGCTCCCTATTTTACTTAGTGGTCATCTTCAAAGTCTAAATTTTTGGAAATTGTACATTCGTCATGTAGTCCTAATCACGCTCTATGATCCCCTAACATGCTAACTGATGATTTCTTGAGAAAAGTTCTAGATAAGAGAAAGGGAAATGTAAAATTTATGTCCTTCCTAATCATCTAAAAGGGGTCCTTAATGTTAATATCATGTCCACTTAAACATGTTTTTTTCTGAAATTCAAAATACATGTGAAATGTTACTAATATTGTTATCTTTATGGTATCTTGGTGCCATATGACGTGCAAATCAATAATACATATTATTCATACTTCTTGAGAATGGAAATAAAATGATCTTGAGACCCTTATAGAACTGTTATATTGGAAATTCCATTTGGGTTAGTCCTATAATATCAAGATTGTTCATCTATCCATAAGAGTGGTCCTTTTTATGTGTAATCTTGTACTTGATGTAACTATCACATACTTTTGAATTCTAAATTGAAAATTGTCTTGGTGGTGGTTCATAGTAATATGAGGTGGAATTCAAAATATTAGGTGGTTTTGTTATTCCTATAAATTCGTGTCTTCAATATGACCATATGTAATGAAATTGACATTTCATGATCAACAGTGGTGGTTTGTGCCCTAATGAGTACTTTAGGTACATTCTGAGTTGTACTATATCTTTTGAAGACATAAATACTAAATAGATCCATTGACAAAGCTAAAAGTCATTATGATATAACAAGCATAATTATATGAACGTACATGAAATGTATCATGGGGGTAAGTAACAATATGCAAATGAAGTAACTCAGAGAGTTGTTAATCCATGTGATTTTTAATAAAAGATTATAGTTATTTTATGTTAAATGGATACTAATGGAGTAAGTCTCTTCCTCATATGATTACCTATGTATTTCATCTCTCCTTTCTTTTTAATATTAAGAAATTGAATAAGTGTGTGATAAAATGTGACATTATGAGATGTATCTTAGATATGGGATATATACATGTAGGCTTGATGCCTTGAGGTTGATACCTTGAGTGCAATGTAATTGGTGTCGTTGTCAGAATGATGTCAATTCCCTAGGGTTACAATATACCCACGATTCAACATATATGAAATATAAGATGATGGATAAATGTTGAAACAATTAAGGGGGGAGAAATAATGTGATCGTATGGGTTTTATAACCTTGTCCTCAAATGATGATTTACACTTTATTGTAACCAAGTATACTCTTATAAATAAATGTATAAAGCATTGGTTGACATAAACTAAATCTTCTAAAAATGTTATCGTATGACAATTCCTCATGATACCCTTACACTTGTATGGTCATGACTATTCATGTTGTGTAATCATATCTTATTGCTATAAACTTAAACTTCCTAAAAATAATACAATATGCCAGTTCCTCATGATACTCTTACAACCCTCACATTTGAATGGTGATGATTAATGATGCCCTGTAATCATATCTTAGCCTCTATGATGCTTATAAGAATTTCTATGTATTAAATAATGTCTTAACTTTTGGGTTACCATTTGCACATCAGAAATGAAATTGTGGAAGGAGAAACATTCTTTGCTATGTCCCGATTAAGGCTAGTGTTGCGTGACTTGATATGTTGGGCCTTTTGGTGGCCAAGATTGATATGTTGGGCCTAGTTGTGCCCAATGATGATTACTTGTACCCTGGTCTGGTGGTTTGACATATGTGAATATGTTTTACATATCTTGGAGTTTTTAGGATTGACTAATATGTCAATTATATCTCTTGGCGTTGTTTGTAAGTGTTTGATACTTTTGAAATATAAGTAATTGGCTTAAGTAATCAAGTGTTTCCCTAATCATATAGTGTTAAGAGTCCATAGATCTATTTTCCTAGGTTTTAAGGGAAAATAGTGAAACAAATTACTCTTGTAGCAGTCTATGAATTGTGAGAAGATACATAGATTGTATATATTTGAATATACAAGGGTGTGTGCGGTTGGTATACCATAACAACCACATGATTTGTTGATACTTGGTTGTGACCAATGGTTCAAACATATGTAATGGAGAGTGACTATGGTTTGTCTCAGTTTGTTGGGTTTATACCATGTTTTCTTGGTACCTTGACATGTGCACCCATGGGGGACGTGTGATATATGTGGATTCAATTTTGAGAAATTCCATGGTAGACAAGGCCTTTGAGTACTCTACCTTTTATTACTCTCACTTTGACTTGAGGATTGTGAAGAGATCTATTAGAGTCTGGTAATTCATAGATATTATACGAGGCTAGTCTGGGCTTTACAGCCGTCAGCTAGTAGTTTGAGTGGTACACCTCAAACTACCCATGGTATAATGAACATATAAATCAATCGTGTAGTATATCTATTTAGGTTTAATTTATGAATTAGATGGGTGTGCAATTTTATCCCGTTATTGATTGCAAATATTATATTTGTTTCATGCTTTATACAACATAGTCGTTTTCTAATTGTTGAGTGTATGTCCGTGCGAAGAGAATTAATACTTATTGAATATATCTTGTATATAGATATTTAATTGTTTATTAGTCCTCCTCTAATTAATATGATCATTATATACCTGTAATCAAAGAGTATGCCAGATTTTTTCCTATCATATCACTGGGAGTTAATATTTCACCCCTGTGATTATCAACATATTCTAGGCATGCTGAAGTAGCAAAAAAGATGTGTTGATCAAGATATAATAAGGAATAATATAGTAAAGTCTAGAGTGTCCATATACTCTCATATTCTTGAGTTATGGTGGCTATTTGGTTATTTATCCATTAGGTTTGTTCATGATCATGAGTTGTATACTTAATCAGCCATCTTATGTTGTTGTATTTTCATAATCATGGGTAAATCATGTAATCCTTTTGGTAAAATAATTAAAGAGAGGTTTAATTTGACTCCCTATCATTTCTACATGTTGAATGATTTAGATGTGCATTGGTATGTTAATATATATCGTTTTTAAGGTTTTATGGAGGTTTCTTTTAATTGAGTCCTTGTGGATTATTTTATCCAAAAAAAAATCAACTTGATTTTGATGGTTGGTAGTTTTTACTTTTGGGGATTTTTCGTAATGATCATATATGGTTTGATCAATGGATGGGTACTTATAGTAATGTTTTCTATAAATTTACTGTTACTATTAAACTAGTTTTAAAGTATCACTAATTATGCTCAAATAAGATTTCCCCAAAAATAGAAACTGCTAATGAGCTTGAGTTATTAAGGAGAACAAGCATTGTTTAAGGCTTCCTAATAAAAAAAATATTGAGAGTACAATCAAATCTCCTATCATTGATTGGGCTCAAAAAAGAAGTGAAACTACATATGTTTTTAAAATAAGTAATTAAAATGTAATTAATATCCTCCCATGATCAACAACTAAGGAGGCACATAAAAGGCCCAAGGCACCATCTTTTTAGAATTTCTTCATCAAAAAAAAGTTTTTTGTGTTTGATCAACCAAAATAGAGTGTGAACTATGAATGCAAAATTAATGCCTCTTAAAAAATACTATATAGTAAGATATGTTCAAAGTGAATTAAAAAAGTATACTTTATTGACTTTATATTTGTCACCACATGGCTAGTTTATGGATGGCCGAATGTGTGGTCTGCTATAATAGTTGATAATGGTAAAAGGACAAAATCAATTTTTGCATCCATTTGAGAATCTTACATGTCTGAGCTAGCATCTAGTTAGATAGAAGTCGAATTCAATTCGTTAGAGAGCATGTTTGATCAAACAAGAATCTTATATGACCTACATGGATACATATCCTTTTGTATACAATGTCATCGACATGTAACTGACATGATGTGTGTTTAAAAGTTTTTAGGGTAATCAAAAAGAATTTAAAGATGATTAATTTGATTGTAGTGACCCGATTTCGTATTGACCATCTAACTAAGATTTGCTTGAACGGTCATATCTTTACTAGATTGATTGTTGATTAAGTTTTCTTTATTATTTGTTGAACTTGATCAGATACCCTAGTACCTCCTTGATTTAGTATTTCAATCTGGAACTAAAATTAGAGAGAGAGAAAGAGAGAGGGAGAATTAGGGTTTTGAAGATAAAATGAAGTGAAATTGTTTATTTTGGATTTCTACTTGTAAAGGCTTGTAAAATGATATGAGATTATCACACCTAGATAGGGTTTCTAGGTTATATTATCTCTTGAGTATGAAATTCATCCTTCCTGTAATTTGAATAAAAATATATCAAATCACCCTATTTTCTCATTCATTCTCTTCATTTTTTATTTCTTGAGTTTTTAAGGTTGAAAGGAGGAAGAAAGGAGTTAACTGTGAGGACTAGAATGGATTTACAAAATTTTAGTTTTTAGGCTACAAAATTGAGGTGTGTAACACATGGGGTGAGTAGGTATGTCCTGATTTAGATATTTCAACATGTTGAAACCTTGATTCTATCCGACTAAAGTTCAATGAAATCATTTCTTGTGTTGTTTATGAGGTTGTTTAAGCAATTGAGAAAATTCTTAGAGAATTAAATAATTCCTAATTTAGATTCATTCATATTAACTTTTGCTTAGTTTATTATTGGAAAATCAAATTATACTAGAAGCATCAATAAAGAAAGCATGTTTTTATATTACATTTCATGAACTAGCTTAATTGATAAATGCTTAAAATTTGGGTGGGTATGTACAGAATGTGGTTTGAATTAATACACATGGATACAATGTGATTCCTTATTTGTTATTGTTGGAATCCTTATGAATTACAATATATATTGTTTAAGAAGGTTAGTGTATGTGCTTAAAAGAGAGATATGTCTATTCATGGTTTATGTTCAGGGATCAACTCAAGTGAACTCAAAGACATGATGTATGCTTGAAATTAATAGTTAAATTGAACTGAAATGGAAACCAAGATTTTCATGTGTTGAGAATAACCTTAATATATCTTAGAATACCCTAATGAGGTTATTGGTCAATGTGGTGTTTATGATGATGAACAAAGATGTATTAAACTAAATCAAATTCTTGAAAATCCATAAAGTTCACTTTTGGGATGGAAATGGGAGAGATATTTCTAAATTGGGTATACTATTGTAGATGGAAAGTGGCTCACTAGAGTATGCTTTAATATTTTAGTTTAAGATATGATAAATTTATCAAGATGACACAATCCTAATGTGTCTATTATAGCATGACTTAAGGATTAAGGACTAAATTCTACAAAAATACAAGTCTATTCCAAAATCCAAATTATAAGAAATTGAGATGCTTATTAAGTATTAAGGAGTGAGTAAGAACAACTTGAAATTGTTTTAATTCCTAAATTAATTAGTTTTGTAAGAAACATAAGTATTTATTATAATTACTAAAATGCCATTAGAATTCAAATAACATGATGCATGTACCTAAGTGCAAGAAAGGAAATGGACAAGGATGAACTGAGTTGTGATGATAATAACAAATGAAATATGAATGGAAGGATGTGAGGAAGATTAGCCTATTTATTTTAAATATATTTGAGTTGACCTAAATCGAATGAAGTAACTAAAATTGGACCATGAAGGATACAATGAGAGAGAAATTGTGTGTATTATTGATTGTTATAATTATATTGAGAGAGAAAAGAAAGAAATTAAGAGTGAGGAATCTAAAATGAAGGGAAAAGAAAATAACTAGTTGATTCTAAGAACCTAACTCTAAACTAATATGATGAGATAAGTGATAAAAATGTGGTGATCTTGAAAAAGGGATTAAAGAATGTAGATAAATATAGTTCAACCCAATTAAAAGATGAACTTTAAGGATGCAAGTTGATTTGTACAAATGTGTTCTTGGATTATATTGTGTGCTAGAATATTTGTATTATGAGAATAACCTATTATGATCTATTTTAGATGAGATGATATATGTGTTGAATAGTAAGCCTAAGTGAAGTATAATAATGTAAAATATGAGGACCACGTGTATGTATGGATATTTCCTTATATCTATTGAAACCAAATGGGTTATGTATTTATTGTATAATAAACCTATTTTTAGCATTATGGATAATAAATGATGTGATACTCACTGCTAGTGCTAGTGGTCCTAATGTAGATGTTATAGAAACTAAAAGCTATGTTACAAAATGAAATGGTAAGAGATGTGTTGGGATTGAAATAGCACAAATTGTTTGTGTTCCTGCAACCCTGATTCGGGTAGATTCTCATGTGACATCCACAACTACAAAATGAAATCACTTAAAACAAAACATGATTTAGGAGCGACGATCATCATCAACGCATAAATCACATCACGAGAACATGAGTCCAATTTTTTTCCATTGTCAAAAGGGATGATAATAGCATGCCTTATGTCTATTACAAATTACTTATAGATCACATACATCATTAAAGCTATGTAGAGATCCATCCTGACTTGACATAAACATGAACAACTTGAGGGATACACATAAAACCATACAGTTGTATAACTATAGACCTAGAGGCCGTGCATGATATCCCAATTGTTGACCAAGCATACATCAAAACTAAAGAAAAGAAATACACATGCCCAGATGTTAGAGCACAGGGAAGAAACTAGACTGCTAACCCCTATACATAATCTTTACTTAGTCCTAGGAAGAGGTCATGAAAACAATACCTACCCCCAGAACTCCTTCACGTAAATATCACCAACCTCAACACTAAGATCTACCTCATATGGACTAATCTTTGTCTCTTTTTCTTGGGAAGCCCCGAAATTCACCTAAAAGATGTGGAAAATCACAGAGTCAGATCCTAAGTCCCACTGCTATAATACAAAGATAGAACTTTTGATTACTTCTATAAGATAATAAATAATTTGTCTAAAAAGAATATAATAAAGCTTATGATTATGAAAGTATAACTAAAAATATACTCTTACCATACTATACCGATCTCAAAGAGATGTATTCCTGAAGGTGGTTATGGAATTGACTCTTCCCCAAAACTACCAAGTTTCACTAATTTTTCTATTTTTATTCCACCTCATCCAGGTCTACCTTAACCACCATCTCACCATCAATAACCTTAGAAAATTTGAGCTTCCATTACAAGGCATAATGAAATACATTTATTTTAGTGAAAAAGTAACATAACATAAGCGTATCCATGTTAACCATTAAATAAACCTAATCATATATGCTATACGGATGAGTTAAATATTTTATTCTACCCTGGGCAGTTCAAGACTACTCAAAGCTAGATGCTACTAAGCCATACTAGCAATCTGTATGACGGATATCAAATTCTACTAGATCTGTCCAAAAAATCTTGGGATAAATCAAGGTAACCAAAAGGTAGAGTGCTCACATACTATGTATATTGTAGATATTTGATCAGAAGTGAATCCATGAATCACATGTTCGTCTTGGGTACACAGGTGTGACACCAAAACTTAAGGTATCAACCTGTCACAACATTATATGCCATTCCTTTCTGAAACATAAACCTTTATTGAGTCCTTAACCAAGTTTAAAGACACCAGATATACAATCCCCACATGTTTCCATATATTCACAATATATGTCTCCAAGTATATTCTCAAAATTTGGATTGCTATATGATTGGCTTTTTCTACTATTTCCCCTCATGACTCAATGGCTTAGATCTATGAACTCAGGGATCTATAAAATTAAGCTTGCACTTGATTATTTAAGTCCATTTTTCTTAATGACTACATCAATCAAGTTACACAAAATAATTAGTAGAGAAACTACAAAATTAATTCATATAGTGTAACTCTAGACGATATAAAGCATATAAATATAATATGTTAATTTCTCAAAGCATGGCATATATGCATGACTCTCGACCACATCAAATCCTACCACTAGGATTCATATATCAATGTTTTGAAGGTATCAAGCTTATACCCAAGTCAACTCAGCTTTAAAAATCTCATGCTCAATCATCACAAGACTATTAACCATCTGAGAGTATGCAAAGATGATGCCTTGAAATATAGTAAGATCACATCAATCCTACATTGTAGATCCATGACCATAAAAGGTTGGTAGCATATAAAATAAATAAAGATTTGTAAAACTTTTAGGAAGGTTCTAACATAAAAAGAGAGATATAAGATTCCATTTATTTTTAGGATGTTGCCATAAAGAAAAGGTACAACCTTTAAACATATCCTTTTATCGAGAACTAAATGTATACTAGATTATACTAAACTATCATAATCCCCATATAGAAACTTACTTTGCAAAGTTTAGATACAATATGCAACCTCACGTCCTCATAAAACAAGTTCAGGATACCTTAAGGTTTCACCTTTTCATAGTCTGTTAAAATATTACTTCAAGATACCATTGCACATGTATAAAATAAGTACTAAATGTATCAAACGTTAAACCACTTGCCTTATAATAGTAGAAACAAGTCCACTCCAAGAAAACACATGGAATGCCTTGATCTTCATGACAAAATATTAAAGCAACAACAAACTCTATATGATCTGAGCTTCCTCCTCACATAGCTTGCTACAACAATAGATCAATGATCAAAGGGAAGCTACAATAATGTTAGAGTAACACAAGGTGTAAGACCATGTTAGATGAAACCTTAAAGAGAAACCACCAAGATAAGTCTAAGGAGGAAGAGGGTTAAGGATCACCAAGATCATAAATGATTAGAACTCCACTTACATAATTCTAGGTGAAGAAGATGCAAATATAGGTGTCAGACTTCATAGATGAAGAGGAGGAAGCAAACAACAACATCACGGAAAGTCAAACTTTCATCAATATACATCAATGGATAGTGTCAATCAATGGCATCTCACATTGCTTTAGCACTCTACGATCATCTCCTACAAATGAGGTGAGATACAAGGAGAAAGGAGGGGTATTTGCAACATCATAGGAAAGAGAATAGTAGTCAAAGTTGTCCAAGCATGAGTCAATGAATCCACATCTTCATTGGTATGTCAATCCATTATAAGACAACCTTGAATTTTCATCAGAAGGCAACATCATAAACATCATCAGTAGATAGTCCTGTCTTTTCATTGGTACATGAGGGAAAGTGATCCATTGGTAGATATTGTCAATCCAAGCGCATTGTAGCATCATCAGTAGATGCACATTTGAATGTCATTAGTTGTCAACACCATCAGTCCATTGGTTCTCACTCAAAGGGTTTCATTAGTAAATGGTCCACAACCATTCATTGGTAACCAAAGCCAATGTCCATGCCCATTAAAACCAAGAAAGTGGGAATCTGACATCCTACCAGAAAATTGCAATGTTGGTAGTCAACCAATATAAGGACGAAAGGTTAAAGATATCAACCATTTCCATCAATCTTCTTTTGATGGAAAGGAAAAAACCTTGTAGGCACTCAACCATGAAAGGACAAGACACTTTTCATTGATTCACAACTGATGAAAAGGAAAAACACTTCCATTGGTTCTCAACTGATGAAAAGGCAAGCTGCCTGATTAGGTGATCTAATTCCACCCAATCAAGTCCAAGCAAAAGAGAGAAAGGAGGGAATTCACACATAGATCTCACAAACACAAAGAAAAAATCAACCTACAAATTATTCATCTTAATCAAGCATGTCATTAAACATCAAAATACATGATTAGAGCAACAAACCATGATTAGATTGATGGGTTGCATTAGGGGTATTAAAATTTAAAATTGAGGTTGTAGCTCAGACTCATTTCTCATTGATGATGAATCACAAAAAATGATATAAGAATAGGAAAGAAACATGTGTGTCGTGGATTGTAAATTTTACTAGTGATTGATGTAATGTTTTGTCTTTTATATGAACTCTTTTTTTATTTGTGTCATTCTTGTTGCACAAGAATACCAAAAAAATGATAGATGATGGATTTAGTTCTCTCTAAGATGAGTAATAGGATTAAGTAACAAGTGAAATAATGAACATATCTAGTTAGGTACCGTAAATACCGTGAGTTTTCCTTGAGGTCCATACTGGGAAAATAAAATAGATCTCCTTGTAGTAATACAATAATTATGAGAAGGATTTCCAAAGTGTGAATGTCGACCCTTCATACTAGACCATTTGATTTAGGGATGCATCAAATTGTGTGATATCAACCCTACACCTTATGATATGAAAGTCTGTGCCCTTACATATGTGATATTATATTTTATTTGTTCCTATCTCATGTAACTGTGATGAAGACCTGATGGTAGAGAGAATGACTACCCTACTTTTGTCTCTTTAACGACCTTGTGATGGACCGAGGTCTATTATAACTATCTTAAGGTGGCATGATAAAACCTAAAAAAATGAGGTGAGTCTTTGACATTTGAATTAGGCGTGACTAATTCTACTTGGTGAGGTATGAGTCAAGTAGTATTAAGGGAAAACAAATAAAAGATGAAAATCGGTGTAGAGTATGAGATGAATATTTGTTATATTACCTTTACAACTAGTTGATAAATCTATTATTCTAGAATATGTATCTTATTGTGGAGATCAATTATTCATTTATTAAAGATATTAGTAGTCTTATTTTTATCTGCCTAGTATAGAATTTTCATAAAATTTCACATCGAATCTATGGTGAATTAGATATATACACTTGTTTATGATTTTAATTTAGTTATAACTTGGGTAGTTCTATTTGGGATATGTGTCATAGGTGGACTTAATCTTCATGACTGCATGATTTGTTCCTGGTCCAGATAGTCAGTGTAACAAAGATGGTTTTATTATTGTTGAATTATAAATTTTCATTTCTTGACTTTGCTACTCATGTATTAGGATTCTAGTTTTTCAAAAAAAAATAGCATTTATTGATCAATCAGTAGATATTCTCGCAAATATAGTTAAGAAATTAGATTTGACTAAATGAATGCCTATATGATTAATTAAATTATTGTCATAAGATGGATATACTAAATACTGCATTTATTTTTTAGACTTTTCAAGATTAGTATGTTTTTTTAAGATCAATGTAATGAACATGAATCTGATTCATGTTACTTGGCTGAGTGCAAAATTTCCACTCACATCTATATGAGTCTCATGAGGTTATTTCACATATGATATCTAAGGGACATCCCATGAGAAATGCATATATTATACTTGAGTCTAGAATTTCGATATAGTCTCTCTTTCCTGGGTTGGTTTATACATCGAATTTGTTTCTTTTAAGTAATATGATGTAAGCTGAGAATCTTATGAATAATAACATTTGCCTTTTATTTTTTGCGGGATTTGAACAAAATTTATGATAACTCAACATGTAGATATATGTTTTGAATTCATATACGAGGTTTATATAAAATAAAATAAAAATTATTTGTGTTTTTTGGATATTGCTTCTATTGGGTTTGTCAAAAAAATTGTATTTTGTCTTTTTAGCCAGTTTAGGTTTAGGATCTCCATCTAATGGATGAAGTTTATACTTGATCAAAAGGGAGGTTGTGGTAATGTAAATTTGAATGGAAGATAAATGGTTGTAACTAAGACAAATACATGTTATGCAATAGGTTTTCAAACTAAAATATTGACACAGCATTTGAGAAAATCTCACAATTGAACGAACATCCAATGAGATAATAGTTGGATGCGTTGGATAAAAAACATGTTTGATCAAACAAAGCATAAATTAACTAAATAAATGATGTAATATTGTTAAACGGGTTGCATGCCAGGTTAAGACCCATATAGTATTGAAGATTTTAGACCATATATTGCCCACTTGACAGACCTGGGTTTTGGGTCAAGTTCGGAGATACCCAAATAAAATTTGAACCATATTATTTTAAGAATATATATATACATATTTACAACTAACTTTAAGTGTACAAATCGATAAAACAATTTATGTGCTGACAAAAAAATTACAACATTATAAACGTGTTAACTAAATACAACTGAAATAGGTTATCATCTATATTTGGCATGTTTAAGAACCATAGTCATATCCTATGTATGTGATGACTTTTAGTGAATATCATCCAACCAATCTAGGATTATTGTACCCTAATATAGATTATAACATGCATATTTTTCTCAATTAATGGTCCACAAACACTTGACTCATTTGTGTTTTAAAACATCTAATATAAGTAATATATTATCAGATCTATAAACCTATATAACATTATTGATTATTATAAATATATGATAACATCCCATTTTATGCACTTTTTGCATGTGTTTTATGCCTCTCCTGACATACCTTTTATAGGCTTTTCTGGCTTATTTTAGTACTTTATACCAAAAATCTCAATCACATACCTCTTCCACATTTGCAGGGTCATACCAAGACATGATCGTGGTTAGAACCTCGACCATGGCTCATCGACCACTAAAGACCCCCCACCACGGTCGAAGCCCTCATAATCATCCCTACACCCTGCGACCACAGTGCCTTGCTTCCCTTCGGTCGTAGCCTATGACTTGCATGCCTCGACCGACCGTAGTGGGAGCCTCGACCTCAATCAAGCCTCGATCGAGGTCAAGCCCCGACCGACCGTGGAGGGAGCCTTGACCAAAGATCCTACTGTGACCAAGACTCAGATGGTTACATCAGTGGGCAGGACCTATAAATAGGCCATCTACCTCGACTTGTCAAATCATTAGATCATCAAGGACCATGAAGTGCTACCGAATTCCATAGCCACTCACATCCATACAATCAGTATGGGATCTCTGAAGGCAGAAGTTGGAGGAGAGAGAAGATTGATAGCCTTCTTCCTTGAAAGAAGGAGGAACCTCCGCATCGCCCATTCCAGATCTAGATTTGAAGGAGTATATTAGTGTATCACCATCTTCTCTCTCCATCTAGATCTATCATCCCCGTTATGTTGTACTTCCTCCTCTTTGTGGTTTTGATGTATCTATCATTTTGTAACACCGTTATGTTACCCATTAACATGTGTGGTTAAACACTTAACTCGGGTTGAGAGTAGCCACTAAGGCTCTCCCAACATGTACATTCTTGCTTCCCCTTGAATATATACATGCTCTTATCAAGATTATCTCCATATGCTTGTTTTTAATGCTTCACTTATATGTTTAGCTACTATCTTGTGATGTTTGATCGTTGGTACCTCAAAAGATTAATATATTCTTTATCTAGCATTATGGAGTAGTATGAATGCATGAGAATGTTGGAATGCTAAAGCTTATGGCCATATGGCTTATTTTGTGGTTGTAAGGTGGTTATCTCGAGAGGATACCACCTTAGATCCTAGATCTATCCTTATCTTGAGAGAGGAGGGAGTAGACATTTTTATGACTGCTTGTAATCTTGATAGGAGTATACAGAGGGTAGTGAGTTTTGGATGTTGGTGAGAGACCTTAGTAGGTGAAACCCTATCCGATTTTCCTTCCATATGTTTGTTTCCTACTATTCTTAACTGTTTTTTGCTTGTTGTTATTTTCTTTCCTTTAACTTTCTTTGTTTTGACTTAAGCACCTTCGTTCCTTAGGGAACAACATTTCATAAAAACCATTTGTTTTCCCAGAGTGTATGAGTGTGAGACCATGCGCACTTAACACCTGCCGACTTTGTCCCTATGGTTCAACCCCAATTACTACGTCAGACCCTATATAATAGTTGTGGGGGCTTGAGGTGTCGAGTTATAATCTTAAGAGTCTGACTACTTTGGATCCAATCCATTTTGGATGTGTAATTTAGTTTGGTCAACTTTTTGGCATCGTTGTCGGGGACAAGGCAAAATAGCATTGTTAAGAACTTGAGTCCACTCACTATACTCCCGTGCCTCAAGCTTAGTGATAAGCTTGACTACACAAAAACCTTAAATCTGCTATCATGCGATTATGTAGAATAGTTTGTTTTAACACGTCCAGTTTCCTAACTCAATTGTGCGGTCTATTTAGGGAACCCAAAGGGAAGCAGATCCATTTTATTTTTTTCACCTTAACATCATGTCACCATGTCACCTCATGTGGACGGTAGTCTTACTGGGGATGATTAGAATGCAAGAGTTCAACATGACCCCCCATCACATGAGATGGATGAAGATAGAGATGGTTGTCACCCAAATGGTCGTCAGCATGAGGAAGAATGATGTGATGATGAATGATGCCACCATCTCCATAGAAGGCACCATCACAATCACTGTGAAGATGAATGTGAGTGCAATGATTGGAATAGTGAGAGTGAAGATGATGAAGAAGGAAAAACTCTTAGAGGGTTGGCCGCAACTAGAGCCACCAAATCTAGATGCCCAATTGCCATCCCGCACTTTAATGCAATGAACTTTGAATTGAAACAAGCTATAATCTCAATGATCCAAAACAAACCTTTCTGTGGAAATTCCAGGAGCAAAAATTTGTACAATCACCTTGATGCCTTCAAAAATATCTTCGATACCATTAAGATGAGGGGAGTTCCTCAAGAAGTTATATATTATAAGGGATTCAATTTCTCCCTTGAAGATAAAGCTTTGTCCTGGTACCTCAACCTACCCCACCAGTCCATAGATGGATGGAGACCCCTTGCAGATGCCTTTGTTACTCAATTTTATCCTATTGAGAGAACTATCTGAAATATGCAAAAGATCACTTGTTTTGCCCAAAAATTGGGAGAGAACCTTCACAAGGTGAGGGAATGCTTTCAAGAGTACCAAATAGATTGCCCTCACCATAACTACTGTAAGGGGTTCTTGGTGACCACCTTTTACAATGGGATAATTGTTGGGTTTTAGGGGAGGTAGAGATGGCAGTGGAAACAAAAAAAAAATCCCCAAACCCTGAACCCAAAGAGATCTCATCAACATCTATACGGTAGGAAGGATGGTTTGTAGAAGTGTACCTTGTACTGAGGCTTCCTCGGTGACGTTACCTCACGGCTAGTGCGGTCTTCACCTTCGGTCTTAGACAGAGTCTGTGCAGCTCCTGGTCATACCCAGACGGATGGCTCCTGGTCGCACCCGGACTGACAGATTGATAGTTGTCCTCCGAGCGGCAAAAATCCCCCACCTCTGTAGTAGTCCACACTGACCACCGGGAACTCCAGTCATCTTATCCTACAGGACACTGGAAGGATTCATCCCCTTCTATCGGTGTACTAGTCACCGATGTGCTCTCTCGCCACCAGTTGTCATCCTGTAGTTGTTTTTCCCTCGTTGTGCCTCCCTAGTCGGGTAGCACTTGCTTGGGATCTCTCGGTTACCACAACTAGAGAGGACAACTTTATAGAGAAACTGATGTTCTGAGTTGTGCTCTCTGAGAAGCCCCCAGTACCCATCTATATATAGGAGGGGTCAGGGTCAAGGTTCTCAGCCTCGGGCAATGCAGGACTAAAGCAGGAGTAGAAGGGTCCGGAATTTCTACGAACTGATACACTGCAGCAGGTGAACCGGTCATTTCACAAATGAACCGATCATTTGGGGACTAAACTAATTGGTTCATCTCATGAACCGGTCATTTGGGGAGCTGAACCGATCGGTTCATTCATGAATCATTCATTTCACTTCCCAGGGAAGTTCCCAATTAACTTTCTTCTTTCCGTTTCCAATTAATCCAAAGATCAATACTTGTCTCAATCGAATTGTACAAGTGAAACGAAAATATTTTCTCACCAACCTAACTTTCCCAAACTTGCTCGTTTCGTCCAGTTGAACCGATCGGTTCAACGCTTGAACCGGTCATCTCACTTGACCTTGAGTCAATCGATTCAACAGTTTGAACCGGTCGGTTGGCAGTCCATGTTGTGCAGAAATCACTCAATACAGTTTTTAATCAATCTAACACCCAAATCAGTTAGTCCAACACTTGAACTTGGTGATTCTGAGTCAAGTCAATTAACTGAATGTTTAATTAAACTACTAAACACATTTAGTAAACAATCTAAGCATCATCCATGGATAAACTCCTCTTCCAGGTTCAATCCTATGTGTGTGACCCTGCATGCCCCTTTCACATTGGCAGTGAAAGTCCATAACACTTATGACTTCACAAGCAAAGAGCGGTGCCTAGTCACACATCAGTGCTACCCAAGTGAAAAAGAAAGTTGGAGAACAACTTTCAATCCTACAATCTATGAATGGTGTTACAGTGACTGTATAATTCCTTTGTCACTAATATCCCGAATGAACTCAAGGCATGAAACAATCATCCTTTCAATGTTCATTCACTTCCTTGATCTCAGAGCAGACTGGATGAGATATGTGTGACATCAATATCACATATTGATTCACATATGCATATGCATGCCTTTCTCAGTCCTACTCATCAAGTGGCCATGGACATCAAACTCCCTCAGGAGGGACAAATCCCATATCTATCACTCACCCCTCAAAAGCCCCACGTGTCAAAGTCACCCAATCATCACCGTTATAACAATCTATATTTCAGGACTGTGTTTGATGATGTCAAAGTGTACCCAACGATATGTGTTGAGTGTAGTGATTTTAGGTCAAAGAATCACACTCACCACCATCATTGTGAGAGTTGACCATGACTACCAAGTCATGGTTCCATGTGTCACTCTCACGGTGGGTCTATCTGATACACTTGTTCTTTAACAAGTACATATGTGCTTGGTTTGATATCACTATATCAAGACTAATGAGATTCTGTCATCAACCAACACACAATCTAGTCTTTTGTGTCATTGTTGTCTATCAACCTTCCACAATGACATCCGACTAGGGACATAACAAGAATGTACAAACTCTTAGCATCTGTATGATCTCATCGTTCAGGTCCTTAACCTGAAGGCATACGTCATTGAGTATTGTCATTCTCTAGACATTCAATCTGTTATGTCAGTATCTCATAACTGACTGAACCATAATGAATTGGAATCTTGCCTTTGATGTTTATCAAATCAATCTTAATGTATCCCACCAATCATCCCATGATTGGCTCTCAGGGCATACATACCAACAATAACTCCCACTGAGAGAACTTCACTAACTGCAGCTGTCGGAAGCGACTTTCTTGGAAAAAAAACTGAGTAGAACTATGAAGATAATTGACAACATGGTCGCACTGCAAGCGGGCATGGGTTATGATAGAAATGACAGAGGATCAGTGAAGAAAGCAGGATCTGATGGACCATCAATCAAAGCCAAGGCCTTAGAGACTATTACAGCCCAAATTCAGAAGATCTCCAGCTATGTCAAACAGTTAAAAGACACTAGGGCCAAAGGAAAGAAACACATAGAGAAATCCATGAAATGTGTTACCTACGGAGAAGGAGGACATGGAATTGACAACTGTATCTATACCCGACTAGAGGAGAGTGAAGAAAGTGAAAGTGAAGAAGAAACTGAGAATGTCTCCTATGTTAATTTCAAATGACAAGATCACCTTGGGTTTAACTATGGCAACAAGGAAGTCATGGAAAATGTGCAACAATTGAGTAATTCATCTAAACCTCCTCCAAGATTTGAGAAGAAAGGAGGGCCAACTCAATACACCAAGACTACTAATTATCAGACAAACAAGAACAGTTATCAAAGTCAGAATACAAATGTGAGTCTAAAAGGGAAAGGACAAGGCCCAAGGCCGAACCAAGCCAAGGACAACAACCAAACTGACATGATTGCTCAACTATTCGTCTTCACAAAAAGGCAAGCTTCAACGAACGACCAACTTGCTCAAAGTGCTATCACAAATTTAGGAGTGTGAACTTCAATGCAAATTCAAATGGTGACATGCAAACTCAGCAAAGGTAGATTGATCAACAGCTTGCACAACTAGCTGAACTCATGAAAACCCCTTCGGGGCTGATCCCATCAAATAATCAGACTGCAAAAATGGCCACTCTCCGATCTGGGAGGATCTTGAAAAATCCTAACACTAAGAACATCAAAGAAGGAGGAAGCCATAGTAATCAGCAATCTGAATATGAGAAAGCAACGGAAGAATCAAAGGGGAAAGAATAAGATGTAAGTGGTGAATAAGAAGGGAAACACGAAAAGAAGGAAGGAAGAAGAAGAAAATTCTCAGATCCCATAGGAGAAGTCATTTTGAAGAAAAACCCCTAGGCCCCAAGAGTTCCTTTCCCCTACAAACTGATCAAGGCACACTTGAAGAAGAGGTAGGAAAATTTTATGGAAGCAGTAAAGAAGCTACACTTGGATGTAACCTTTCTAGATGCAATCGAAGAAATGTCGACATATGCAAAATTCTTTGAAGACTTGATCATAAAAATAAGGAGAGAAAACCACATCGAGACTATTCAATTAGCGAAAATGTCAAGTGCCTTTGTTTAAGCTGAGTTACCAACCAAGAAGAGGGAGCCTGGAGCATTCAACATACCCTTCTATGTCAGAGACAATGTGGAGAGAAAGGGGTTAGCCAACTTGGGAGCAAGCATTAGTCTAATGCCCTTGACTCTAGCACAAAGGCTTGGGCTGACGGACATGATGAAGATGGGGATGAGAATCGAGTTAGCCTATCACACCTTTAAAAGACATGTAAGAATAGTTGAAGATGTTCTGATACGGATCGAGTCATTCTTCATACCGTGCGATATAATAGTGATAGACACGATCGAGGATTCTAAATGCCAAATAATATTTGGGAGGCCTTTCCTCACAATAGGGAGAGTCTTAATAGATGTAGCAGAAGGAATCATCACCTTGCAAGTGGGGAATGATCACCTCAATTTTTGGGTACAAGACGTCATGAGGGGACCTTCTCTATCTGAGTCAGTCTACTTCATGGATAGCTACAATCAATATTGTGAAAAGGTATAAGAGGACAAGGAAATTGTCGATCTCCTCATGCGAGCCTTAAATAGTCATGACTCTACAATGGAAGGCCAAGAGGTTGTAGAGATCTTGGACTACCTGAATCAACCCAAAGAGGAATTTAGTGACGATGAAGAGATATTCAAGGCAACGAAGTATGCTTTGCTAGAGAAAACAGCTGAGGAGAAAGAAGCACCAAAGCCAAAACCAAAATTTAAACCTCTTCTAGAGGGATTGTAATATGAATTCCTAGACAAAGAAGAGAGGAATCCAATGATCGGTAATGCCAACTTAACGGATGACTAGATGTAGAAGTTGCTAAAGGAGCTCAAGCTGCATAGAAAGGTTGTAAGGTATTTGGTAGAAGACATCAGAAGCCTCAACTCGGCCCTATGCATGCACATAATTTTTCTCAAGGAAATAGCTAAGCCTTTATCTCAACCACAGTGAAAGCTAAACCAAATGCTAAAGGAAGTCATGAAAAAGGAAGTTATAAAGTTGCGTGATGCTGGGATCATCTACCCGATAAGTGATAGCAACTGTTTTATCCCCATCCATGTGGTTCCCAAGAAAGGTGGAATGACGGTGATATGAGGAGATGACGAAGATGAAGTAGCAATGAGGACAGCGATAGGCTGGCATATGTGCATCAGCTATCACAAGCTAAATACTACTACTAAAAAGGATCACTCCCCAATGCCATTCATAGACCAGGTCCTAGAGAGACTGACTCACCATGACTACTTTTGTTTTCTGGACGAATATTCAGGATTTTATCAAGTATTGATTCACCCCAACGATCAAGAAAATATGACTTTCACTTGCATTTATGGCACTTATGCCTTCAGAAGGAAGTCGTTCGGTTTGTGTTACGCACTAGTGACTTTCCTGCATTGTATGATATCTATGTTTTTAGACTTTTTGGAAGACATAGTAGAAGTCTTCATGGATGACTTCTTTGTATATGGAACATATTTTGAAGCATGCTAAAGAAACCTATCTTTAGTGCTATAGTGTTGTGAAGAAAAGCATCTTGTCCTAAAGTATGAGAAATGCCACTTCATGGTTCAAGATGCTATTGTGCTAGGCCATAAGGTTTCCAAAAAAGGAATTGAAGTGGATTTAAGTAAGATTGAAGCCATATCCAAACTCCCACCATCAAAGTCAGTCACAAGAGTACAAAGTTTCTTGGGACATACAGGATATTATAGAAGATTCATAAAAGATTTCTCTAAGATCACCAAGCCACTTTTGAATCTACTGATTAAAGATGCTGAGTTTGAGTTCACCAATGAATGTCTAGATACCTTCAATACCCTTAAAAGATCATTAATGACAACACCAATCCTACAAGCACTAGATTGGGAGCTACCTTTCAAAATCATGTGTGATGCCAGCGATTACGCCATTGGGGTGGTCCTTGGATAAAAGAAAGATAAGAGACATAATGTGATTTGCTATGCAAGCAGGACCTGGGACGAAGCCCAAGTAAACTACACTACAGCTAAAAAAGAAATATTGGCTATTGTGTTTGCTTTTAAGTTCAGATCATACCTGGTAGGATCAAAGGTAAAAGTGTACACAAACCATGGGGAGATAAAATACCTTATGCAGAAAAAGGACACAAAGCTGACACTTTTGTGATGGGTTTTGTTACTACAAGAATTTGACTACGAGATCATTGACAAGAAGGGAAAAGAAAATGTGATTGCAGACCACCTACCTAGAAATAATATTTGATGAAGAAAACTAATTGCCAGTGAATGAAAACTATGTTGATGAAGCTCCTGCCTTGATTTGTAGACATTTGTAACTATCTAGCATGTGGACAACTTCCACTGAAGATAATGTATAAATAGAAGAAGAAGTTATTCTCTGAGCTGAGGAATTACTATTAGGATGACCCACTGTTGTTCAAGAGGTTCTCTGACAACTTATATCATTGATGCATACCAGAAGAAGAGGTACCTTTAATCATAAAGGAATGTCACTCCTCACCTTACGGGGGACACCACGAAGGAGAAAGGACAGCTGCAAAAATTTTGCAATCAGGATTTTACTGGCCAACCCTCTTCAAGGATGTTGCATCTTTTGTCAAAACATGCAAGGAATGTCAACTTATAGGAAACATCAGTAGAAGGAATAAGATGTCAATGGCAGATTGGGTGGAAGTTGAAACCTTCAATGTATGGGGAATCGATTACATGGGACCCTTTCCGTCATCAAAAGGGAACTGATACATACTTTTTGCTGTCGATTATGACTCCAAATGGGTTGAGGATGTTGACACTCAAACCTATGACTCCAAGGTAATAATTAAGCTTTTTGAGAAAACTATCTTCCCACGCTTCGGAGTACCACACACTATTATAAGCGACAGAGGGCCGCACTTCAGTGTAAAGAAGTTTGAAGCTTTGTTGAGAAAGTATGGGGTGAAACATAAGGTTGCAACACATATCACCCCCAAATGTCGGGGCAGGTCGAAGTATCAAATAGATAGATCAAACATATACTAGAGAGAAATGTCAGTCGTACAAGGAAGGACTGGTCCATGAAACTTGACGATGCACTTTGGGCTTACTACACAACATATAAGACACCTAAAGGTACAACACCCTACATGTTAATTTATGGGAAGTCATGTCATCTACCTATCAAACTCAAACAAAAAGCCATGTAGGCTATCAAGTTTTTGAACATGGACCTAGATAAGGTTGGTCAGAAAAGATTCCTTCGACTGCAAGAGCTCAAAGAGTTGAGACTGCACACTTATGAGAACACAAGGATTTATAAGCATAGAACAAAGTTTTGGCATGACGCCCACCTGAAGAACAAAGATGTTCATGAAGGAGACAAGGTCCTTTTATTCAACTCAAGTATTAGATAATTTCTTGGAAAGCTGAGAATAAGGTGGTCATGTCCTTTTTCTATAGTGAAAATATACCCATTAAGGGTGATGGAGATAGCAGGAGACAAGACAAGAACCTTCAAAGTGAATGGGCAGAGAGTGAAAAGATATTATGAAGATGAAGCTTTTGTAAGAAGGACATAACTTAGTTTGAGGGAAACCAACCCAGTAACAAGTGGAATGAATGAGGAAGTAACTGCACCTGCTGAAAGAAAATGAAGACAGATGATGGAGAAAGTCAAGCTAAAGACTTTAAACAAGCGCTTCTTGGGAGGCAACCCAAGTTTTTGTTGTTTTCTTTAATTCATGTTTCCCTTATCTCGTACTTTAGTATTATGAGCTATGTGCATCACATCTTTCAATATTTTAGGTTTCCATACCTAGTAGGGGTGTAGATATAGTATGGATATCAAATTCTCTCTACCCAAAAAGGCTTTATTGGGAAGTACAAGTTTTTGCTTTGATAGATTTTTGGTTAACTTGGTTTGGAAGGACCGCGGTCCCAAACTGAACCTTGGTCATGGCCTAAACCTCAGTCGTGGTATGATCCATGGTTACGGGGCATGCCTCGGTCATGGTGCCCACTCTTTGCACACTAGGCCGTGGTTGTGGCTTATGTAAAAAAGAACTAGTTCGCGGTCGCGGTGATCCTTTTGCTGCGGTCACGGTGACCCAAGGGTATATATAGGTAAAACCCTACGACGTTAGGGTTCCTCTTTCGCTCCTAGCACTCTGAGATTCCTGAATAATTGAACGTTACTCCAAGACGCAAGTGCACGAGATGATGAACGAGCTCGATTTGGAACCTCACCAACTGATTCGCATCTTTGCCACATCAACACTCTACCGATGGCGCCTCTTTCACTGCCAATTTGAGTCGATTAACCTAACTAAGGTACTCATTAGGCACTTTCTCTCGACCCTTGTCATTGTGGCTCCTCATTTTTCTTAGGTTTCGTCATCTTTTTCGTGCATTTAGCAACCTATCGATTTGTGTAACACCACGGAGACCGCCATGGATCTGTCTTATTAAGTTGGATGAAGATCGCCGGTGTTTTCCCTCAGACACGATTTATCTGGCGTCTTTTGACCTAGAATCTGGTTCAATGTTGTGATTCTACTCGTGGGATCTCGCTGCTTTGGCCTTTGGCCGATGGACCCTCAAACGGGGACCTAGAATGCAATCATCATTTTTCTAATCGAACATGTACTCCTCTGACGTGGTCATGGCACCGTATCCGCGATCGCGGTCGCAACACTCCTTAAGCGTGAAGATTGGTCAAACAACGACCACAGTCGTGGTGTTTCTTTGTCACAGCCGCGACACTTCTTATTTTCTTAAAACCCACCGTGGTCACGGTGCCTCCATGTCGCAGTCACGACATACCATTTTGTTGGTTCGATACCTAGGCTCAGTGATGCCACGGTCACGGCACCTTCCTCGAATGCGTCACAACTTCCTCTTTTAGGCCATAGTCGCGGCACTTTGAGCCTTGAATGAAAATAAAAACATATATGTACATATATATATAATAATAATAATAATAATAATAATAATAAAATAGATGATGACAAATTAAAATCTAATACAATTATGCTAACAATGAAATTAATGTTGAAACTTTCATAATGTCGACCTCAACTGAAGACACATTGATGAAGAAGGCAACCTCATTGAAAGGGGTAGAGGAAATCTTGGAAAAGATAGCAAACACGTTGAAGGATAACGTGAACCTCTCCCTAACGAAAAGGCTTTAGTTGCAGCTGATGAAGAAGAAGTACGACTACATTCTGGCCCACAAAACACCAGAAGAGTCTAAGGAGTCCCAAACACATCCCAGACAGAAACTTCTAAATACCAGCCTCCTGAGATTGAGATAAGGAAATTGGAAACGAGAAAAGATGAAGCTAGGGAAGTGAAAAGTGGCAAAAAGAGGAAGGTGACGGCCGTAGAGAAATTAAAAGGGCAAGAGAAAGAAGCAGTCCCTGAGGAGGTTGAAGAGACAGAGCAGATGGCCCTCAACCAGCAGAGGCCAACATTCATGCCAAGAGATCCTACACACCAGTCGTAGTTTGACTGGATATTACAGACCAAGGGGTTCAAGTCGACAAGATACTTGGACGTCGAGGACTTCAAGAAGATGGGAGTCTATGAGGAAAATCAGATTCTTGGAAGGTCCAAATTTGTGCACCATATGCACCTTAGAAGCCCCCTCCCTAACACAACTGACGGCAGAATTTATGTCGTCATTGGAGAAGTTCCCAGTAAATGACAACAAATACAAGAAGGGCGGTGGTAACTTCAAACTGGAAGTGAGACTAGGAAGAAAGTCTCACATGATCACGGTGGTGGTGTTGAACATAATATTCACAAGGACAACTGAAGAAGCACATGCCTGCTCCACTGCGCCCGGAGAAAAAGACACTGTTGTGTACAGCAGCCACTGAATGTGGAAGAAGCTGACGAGAGAATAAGAATAATAATACAATTTAAAGAACTCAAAGGTGACTCTCATCACCTCATGCTTTATCAGGGTGGTACAAAAGATAACAGCTAACACTATATTTACAAGATCAGAAACTGGAGGTGTAACAAAGGGAGACCTATTCATAATATGGTCAATGCGAAATAAGAAACATGTAAACATAGGAAGAATCCTGATTGAAAGGCTATCGGTTGCAATAGGAGGGGAGGAAAAACAATCAAAGGAGTTCTGCATGGGAGGTCATATTACAAAAATAGCATATCACTTCATGGATGCAGACGTGTTGGTGAAGTACAAGAAAATAAAGGGACTTACAAAGATCAATATAAAGTCCCTCATCAACATGGGGATCTTGGCACAAAAATGAAATAAACTCTTCTACAAACAAAGCTACTCCAAGACGCTCCTCCCCCTCCCAGAAATGGCATATTATGATGCCCACAAGTTGTGGCCCACCCAAGAAGATGTAGATAAGATGTACTTGGGGGTTATCTGCACTACCGCAGATCAGCCATCTACAGCCGGTGAGAAGGAAGCAAGGGCTAAATCTCCAGAAATAGAGATGGGGAAGCCAGAAGAAAGGAAGAAGATGGCAATAAGAAAGAAAAAGAAAAAGACATCAGAAATTCCCATCACCCCGAGCCCGCCCTCACCATGTATTCCGTCCGAAAAAGCAATGAGTGAAGGGTGACAAAATCACAAAAGGAGGCGACCATGCACGTCTTGAAGCTACAATGAAGGAACAACATGTTGAGATTAAGCAAGAAACCAACCCAGCATGCAAGGACCCTGAGGCTGTACCCGACTCTGTGATACCTACAATTTTTGGGGCAACTAGAGGCGAGCACTTCCAGACCAACGATGCAAGCTGACTCCACCACTGAAGGAGCCCATAGCATCCACAACACCAGTGGAGCAACAACAACATCGCCCGCACACATTTGGTGATGTATTGGGCAATAAGTTTGATACCATGTGGCAACACATGCATCAAACTTTTGAATCAAATTTGAATATTACCTCTAGCATGTGTACACTAACTATGCATGTACAAACTTTAAACGAGAGAACTGAGGCTCTCCTCCAGTTCATGCATGGGGTGATGAACAATCAGAACGTGCTGATTGGAGCTCTAAAGACTCTAACCAAGGAGATGGAAGACCTCAGGAAGGAGTGATATGCCATGAGAGCGGACAAGGAGCTGATGCAGAAGGGGTACAAAGAAGCATTGGATGACCTAAAGAAGGAGCATCAGCACCTAGATGAACAAACGTCGACAGATAGATGTTGAACCCCAAGAAATAGACGGTTGGCAGTAAAGAAAGAAGACAAAGCATCTAACAAGCCCTTCAACATCACATGCTTCCTCGATCCCTTTGAACTAGACAAAGACAATGATGACATGGGAGGAACCAGTGTAGGAACAACATCGAAAGATGAAAGTGCCAATGTAAAGACTTCCCCAAGGGCAAAACCATAGGAAAAAGAAACACCTCCACAGTTAAACACCTGTCAGGACAACGAAACAACGAAAACAAATATATTGTCAAGGGATTTTGACTTAAATAGCAGCCCTAAAGAAGATAAGGTTGTGCCAGCAGACCCTAAATAGGTCTTCATCACCAGAGCAGAAAGCATCGCGACAAAATATCTCATGTCATGAGAAATAAGAGATCTCAATGAATTCTTAGACGACCTGACATTTGGGATGGATATCTGCAATGACTTCCTAAAAGACCCAGAGCGGTATGACAAATTCTTAGCCGCGCTCAATGCTGTAGAACTAGAGCAACTGTCAGAAGTGAATCAACCAATAAAAGACACACTACTACAGAAATGGCTTATAAAGTCACTTTTCAAGGTGTCGGTTGTATACATAAACCGACACCTAAACTCTACAGTGTCAGTTGATAACATAAACCGACATCCAATCTATGAAGGTCGACCAGACACGGGTACTGCTTTTATTAAGTGTCGGTTAATTAATAAAAAATAGACACCTAAAATCAACCGCCAAAACCAAAATTCCAGCAAAAAAATTACCTCCAAAATTTGACATATGGCGTCGGTTCATAAATTAAAAATATACCATATATTTATATCTATATGTCCATTTATAGTTATATCTTGTAAATGTGTTTATTTTGTCAAATTTTAGGTTGATGATGCACATGTACCATCTGAAGCACTTGAGGCACTTGATCAGCAACACCAAAAAGTTGACAGGAGAAGGGGCATCACTATGATGAAGAAGTTAATAGCGCAAAAGGGCAATGGACCCAAACTTGTTGTGGATTTTGATAATGTAGGAAATGCATCTGGTGTGAATCGCAATTCATTTGTTTCATATCTTGGGTATGTTACTCGCAGCCATTGCGGTTGTATGATAGATTCTTGGCATAAAGTTTCTAAGGAGAAGAAAGACGTAATATGGAGGGATTTATGCGTGAGTTATTATTAATTTGCAATTATATTTTGTAGATTACTAATTTTTTGGATACTAGTTAATAGCAATTCTAATTAGCATAGTATATTTGAATTGGATGAAAAGCTGCATCGTAAATACGTGATGCAACACTGTGGGAGAGTCCTAAGGAACTATAGGACAAATCTCACCCGAGAATACATAAAAGAAGCTGACAAGAGGAAGAAGACAACCACTGAACAGTGGAACTTCCTGGACAAAGAAGAATGGGACACGTTTGTTGCTTCAAGACAAACAGATGAATTCAAGGTATTAGGCGTCAGTCCCAATCTCATTAATATATGTTGTATTCACTATTCAAGATTAACATTTGTTGTTACTAACCAAATCATTAATGTGCATACTAACTAGGCCCTCAGTGAGGCACAAAGATCAAGGCGTGCACTGAATGTGCATGACCACACAATGGGTCCAAAGGGGTATGCATGCATTTGCCAAAGACTACAGTCTGAGGCTACTGCTCAGTCTGCTACTACTCAGGAGTCCTCCACTGTAGGTAGCACACCTCTGCCTCGCCATGATATCTGGATAGCTGGGAGGAAAACTAAGAAGGGAGAAATAAGGAAGCCCGCAACTGCTGAGGCGGCTGCAAAAATGGTAAAATACAACTCTTACAGCAATCGTTCAAATATTGATTATTTGTGGTGTTTACTTAATTACAAATTTTTGTTTTGGCGATTAGCGGGAGCTGCACGAGCTGAGGAAACAAGGCAAGTTCATCCCTGAGGGCACAAGGGATGAATTGACAGTTGCTCTGGGTAACCCAGAGCATCTTGGACGTGTTAGGGTTGCAGGTGTTGGTGTGGGCATCAAATCTTTTTTTGGGCCATCCCAGCGCAAACATGTCCCAAAAGTAGGACTTTCACAAGAAGAGGTAACATATTCTTTCTTTATAATGTTACTGTAAAAAGAGAATTCAACAATTAGAAGCTAACGTTTCTTTTATCCATGTATAGGTAGATAAGCTAGTTGATAGGAAACTGGAAGAAGCACTGAAAAAGTGGCAGGCATCTCAGACTGCCACTCAGCAGACAGTACCTATCATAGCATCCCGCTCTACTCCTACTGCAGAGGTTGGGAGTAATCCTATAGACCCACCACCTAGCACATCCACTGTAAGTATTTTTATGACATAGTAACTAGTTTTTTAATTCAAGATGATATGTATATATGTATATAACATTCTTTACACAAAACTTTGTAGGGGTTGAAGCCATTCCGTCTAAAAGTTAATGAATATGTCATTGCAGAGGCGTTGGCTTACCCATCCCTACTAGGGGAACTGTTTTACGGGTCTCCATTACCAGCTGGTTGGATTCGTGTGAGCCTGGTACATATATTCCCCAAGTGGATGGATCTTCCATTGCCATATGCCCACCCAGATTGTGAAACACTTGGTGAGGCTTTAGGCGGAGTGATATTGTGGCTAAAAGCGGATGTCATCTTTACTGAAATTGTATGGTAAATTTACATTACGTTAAATTGTTAGTGTGTGTATATGATGTCAGTTGATCTGAAATTATTATATATATATATACAGGTTAAAAAGAAGACACCCACAACATCTAGGCCTCCACTTCCACCTCCTACATTACCCAGTTGGGTTCCACAGGACCTAACTGTCCCGTTAGGTCCTAACTGTAGGGGTATGGCAATATGGTTAGGCGAACATGATATAAATTGCCCTATAACTGTTTCTATCGATTCATATGTTGTAGGTCAATCATACAAAAGCAAACTATTTATACAAGATATTTTGGAGTTGTTTCGATATGATTGGCTAAATACATCTGTGATAGAGCTATGGATAAGGTGAGATCTTCTTTATACATCCATATACCTTAGCTTATTCTGGTAATCTGGTTTCTTATTTATTAATGCATGCATAATTAATACATATTTTGCAGCTACTTAGACAAGATATGTGCAGATTTTGCATTCGAACATGTAGGATTTTTTATTCCATCTTTGATTAGTCTAGTAGCTAAAGACCCTCCATCAGTTCAACAATACTGTTGTGAGGCTTTTTCAATTTTTGCTCAAAAAAAGAAGACGATGATAATGGCTCCATTCAATGTAGAGTAAGTTTACTTTGCTTATTATAATTTGGACTTAAGAAAATTACATTTTTATTGTGGATTTTGAGTTATTAATTTTTAACTTTTTTACCTCTAGTGGTATGCATTGGGAGTTACTGGTTATTGTCCCTGAGACGTTCACTGTCTATTATCTAGATCCTAAGGGGAGTATATTGAATACAAAATATGGACACATAATGAAAATGGCATTATTCCGGTGAGAAATATTTCATTTTCATATCCGTTAACATATGTTATTACATTACTATTTAATTATGCAATGTACTGTGTTACATTAACATGTAGGGGTTTTGATGAGTTCAAAAAGGCTGGAGGAAAGGTCCCCACGAAAAAGAACCAGCCAATAATTTGGAAGAACGTGAAAGTAAGTTCCCGACTGCAATATATGTATATATTATTTATGTGAACAGTGCTTAATTAGTTGTATTTTTTAATATTTTGTATGTTTGAATTTATAGTGTCCTACGCAAGACAACAGATGGGCATGTGGATACTATGTGATGCGATTTATGCACATGATTATCAAATATGCCGCATTGGACATCGATTGTATTGTTGAGGTATTATATAGTCTCATTAGATAATATGAAATTTATCAATCTTATTTATAGCTCATTAATTATATATATACATCATTCTCTTTACAGGTGTTTAAAACTGAACACACGACAGGAACGGCCTTACCAGATGTACATGCTCCCTATACGAAGGGAGAATTAAATGAAGTAAGAGAAGAATGGGCAACAGCCATACAAGTAGTGGGGGATTTAAGATATAATTGGGATGTTGATAGCGAATAATGACTAAAGAATGATATTTTGTAAATGAATTTATGAATTATAATATATGTGTGAATGTTTCTACATGTCTGGATGTTTCTACATGTGTCTGAGTGAAAATGAATGAAACTGTTGGTTTCTATATGAATGTTTCTATATGTGTGAATGTGAAAATGAATGGAACTATAGATTGCTATCTACATGAATGATTCTAAATGTGAAAATCAAATGGAACTACAGGTTGCATTGCTAAATGTGTGAATATTTTTGTTGTTAATTTTACAGGTTTGTGGCCTGTTGTTGGCTGATATCAATGGATGTCATAAAACCTACAGTTCATAACTGAACTGCAGGTTTCTCATCCTGCGACCAGCCATACAGCAGGTCTGCAAACTGACAGAAAAAAAAAACAAAAAATAGGCGTCGGTTATTTGTATAAAACCGACGCCAAATAGTTACAGTGTCGGTTTGTAATAGAAACCGACGTCTATTTCCTTAACACCACGGTCGTGCTGGCCAGCACAGCCGTGGCAGCGGACCAGACACCACGGCCGTGCTGGACAGCACGGCCGTGGCAGCAGACCAGACACCACGGTCATGCTGGCCAGCACAGCCGTGGCAGCGGACCAGACACCACGGCCATGCTGTCCAGCACGGCCGTGTTGGGACTTATATGGCGTCGGTTATTAGCTAATAACTGACGCCTATAGTGCCCAAGTTGGCGCCCTTCTATGGCGTCGGTTTCTTAGGTAATAACCGACGCCTATAGTGCCCTGCTGGCGCGTTTTCGTTGGCGCGTGAAGGGTTTTGGCGTTGGTTTTTTAACCGACGTGTAACGACTGGGCTTTTAGTGTCTCCCACATAGGTGTCGCTTAGAAACTGACACTAAAGGCCTTAAATAACCGACACTAAAGGTCGGTTATGTACTAGTGACATAACTACAGAGATGTCCATGAAGGATGAAGGCAAGGCAACAGCCCAAACACTGACGGAAATAAGGGTTCAACCTGCAACAACTAAAGCACCGCTCACAGCAATGCAGGCAGTAGAATATGACACCTTAGAAGATGAGGAAGGTAGGCTCGCCTCTTTCTTCACAAATGAGCCAGTCATACAGCAGAGCATGCCAGTTAATGAAGTACAATTAGGTGTGGCTCCTCCTCTACCCTAAAATATGGTGGGTATGGACATGACCACATTATCGAGGATAACATGCAAAGATGTTCATATCCTGGCAGACATACTAGATGACAACCTACCCGAAACTGAGATTGTCTATCACAATAAGGGCAGGTTTCTCAACAGAGATCACTTTAGAGGGATTTTTCTTAAACGAGCACTGGTGCACTCCCACCAATGGTGTTACACACTACTCAATTCGAGTTTTGAATAGATGCAACCCCACGGATAGAAGCACACAGTGGATTCACTTTCGATATTTATAAAACCTAACTTAACACCTACTCCTACTAAAAAAGCTACACCCGCAAGTGCACGGGGTCATGTCGTAGTATAGGAAGGTGGCAAGTATAGGGTCAATCCACAGGGAGAAGAGGGGGCACTACAGCTAGGTTTAGTTTCACTAGGTTCCTACTGCGGAGACTAGGGTCAAGGGTTTGAAGGTTGATTTGATTGTTATACTACTATGAACAAATGAAGAATTAAAGGCAAGAATGAAATCTACATTAACCCTAGACTAGACTAAGGCTAAACAGGCAAGAAAGGATTAAGCTATTTATGAAAGTGTAAACTACACTAAGGAAAGCAAGAAAAGAGTAAAAGAGCAATTAAAGAGCTAAGCTAGCATGAACAAGGAAAGAGAAAAGCAAGAAGCTAACTAAGTAAGAAAGGAACTAATTAAGCTAAGCAAGCACAAAACTAGGGTTTTAAGCAATAAAGAGAGGTATGGGTTGTTTAGGGGTATGAACTTATCACTTAAGTTGGGGGTGACATATGAACATTATAATTCCATTTAGATTATTCAAACCAAACAAAAAGATAGAGTCTAATGAATTAACCTAAGCTACTAACTGGCCATGGATATGCTAGGTTGTGTATAGGGGAAGTAGTCCCTAAAACCCCCTACTACCCTTATGAGGCTCAATTGGGTTAGGGATTAGGTTCAATTCAATTAGAGTCTAATCAAGTCTAGGTTTCTAGATTAGGCATTCCTAGGGAAATTAGGGGCTGAGGGTAGTAATGGGGAGGTGAAATTAGGGTGTTAGACCCCAATTCCCCCACATTCTAGCCTTGAGAAGGCTCCATGCTAATTGCACTAGAATTATCCAATCTAGCTACTTATATCTCTCACTTAGGTTTAGTGAGATTGATTAGGATGTAGGAAGATGGGAGGCAACCTAGGGATCCAGGAATTGGACCTAGGGGAAAATCCCAAAATTCACACATAAAAGCAATTTGCCTAAATTCCTAGGTGATTTTACACACAAACCAACAAGAAATTCATGGAGAATAAGATGAAAATAGAATATAATCATTAACAAATGGAATTACAAAGTTTACATGCCATTTCCCCCCAACACGGTATCAAAGTAACATAATTTCCCCCAAACAGCCCACCCAAGGGACCTAGCTACTCATAACAAAGCAAAATACAAAAAGAAAGGAGATAGAATGAGTAGTAGAGGAGTGAAAGGCCATGATGATATCTCTCCTTCTCCACCTCCTAGCAGTTGTAGATTGGGCTCCCTCCTCCAAGGTAGGTGAATGGCATGGATGTATGGTGGAAATGGAAGGAAAGTAGGGTTTTGACAGTGGAAATGGTAAAATGGAGGTGGAATGAGGTGGGAATGGATGGAGGACAAAAATGGGAAGGCTAGAGTGGATGTAGGGTAGCTAACCCCTTGCCCCAGTTGCCACCTAGGTATATATAGGTGTGGGGGGAGCACTAGGGTAAGTAGGGGTAATATGGGTAAAGCAGTGCAAAAATGGGTAGGTTTTGTGAGTACCACGGTCATGGTGGGTAGGGGTGAGCATGGTCGTGGTGGTGTACAACGGTCATGTCAATTAAAATGGTGGAGATCACAGGGAGATGTACATGGATGGCCACGACCGTGGGGGGTCACCACGGTCGTGGCGGGGACCTTTTACCATGGGCATAACACTCACCACGACTGTTTTGGCCATATTCATCAAATTCTAGAAGTTACATTGATTTTTTGTGATTGGGGCATGTCCACCACATTCGTGGTGGAGTACCACGGCCGTTTTAGTGTCCTTCACATGCACTTGAGCTTTGAACTTGATCATACATGGATGGTATTGCTTCAAAACATTCTTTGGCCACTTGGGGTAGGTTGGGAGTTGTTTTGGCCTCATTTTGGGCTCCTCCAAGTCTGAGGAAACCCTAGATTGGACTATCTTCTTTCCATGCCATCAAGTAGTGGACAAAGTACCTATAAAACATGCAAAAAGCCTCCATAAGTGCATTTGATAGAAATTAGCATATTGGGGGAAATAACATGTAATATAACAAGTATAGATGTGGTTGAAATGCATTATGACACAAGACGAAGCCCTAAAATAGGGTTGAATCAAGAACACGTACATAAGAAGCTATTCAAAGTACTGTGTGCCACCCTGCTTGAAGAGTTCTCACATCCTAATAAAGTGCAACCAGTATTCAATGGCACAATGCATCTAGCAAGGCTCCTATTCGATAACAATGATAAAGCTACTGATGTGATAGAGCTACAACGTGCAATGAGTAGGGAAGAAACAAAATTCATGGTCCTGCCCATAAGGACTGTAAAGTGTTGGGCATTGATTGTCGTCAACTTATACAAGAGATGGACAACAATGTTCAACTATTGTGCAACTGAACTGGACAACACCTCCCTGGTCTACAAAATAAAGAAGCAAGGGATATCCTAGAAGTGCCACTACGTTTTCAAAGAGATATACAAATGGTAGACAAAAGACATAAGGGGTTATGGAAGCAATTCTCCATCTACAAAAACGTCCCCCGAGAAAAGGATGAACAGGGGACTGCGTCTTTATGGTGCTCTGAATTATGGAAGCCATCAATAAGGGAGTCCCCGAGAAGACCTCTGCACGAAAGATCTGCATGGGTTGTGTGGTATCTATGCAATGAAGGTTATATACGATCGATACTTCTTTAATGACCCGGTGATGCCTTCAGACACAGTATCATGGTGGCTTCACCAAGAAATCCCTCTCCCTAAAAAGAAAACATGGAGAGAGGAACTTAAGACCCTGTGGATCGATCCTCCAGAACCCGCTAGAGTAGTAGCTTGGAAGGAGGGCCGGAAAGCTGACACACCCGATAGAGAAGAAAGAAAACCAGAACACGAGCTCGAGTAGCCTCCAGTGGTAGAAGAGAAGGACGAACGACCTCTAGCGAGCTAGCCAGAAGAAGGAGAAATAGAGGAATATGATATGTCTGATATTAAACTAGACGGGCTGGCTGGGGAAATAGTGCCAACCTTTAAAGATTTCCACAGGTGGAGCTGTGAGAGCCTACCACTAGAATCCCTATATTTAATAATGAAATCTTTGAAGGAAGATGACACACTGGGAGAGGCAATCTTTGAAAATGATGGCATCTGTGTGCTGAAGGACAACCTCTGGGATACATTGAAAATAGGAGGGTACCTCTCAGTTAGCATCATGTCAGCTTACCAAGCTCTACTAAATGACAACATGCCAAACGTACACATGGCCTACTTCCTTCTAGTGGATGACATCCTGAAAGATAAAAGGTCAGGAGAAAAGGAATGCTTGCAACAACTCCTGGAAATATCTCTTCCAAACTACTTATTCCTTCCTATTCTACATGATAGTCATTGGACTTTGTTAGTAGTCAATGTCATTACAAGGACTGTAGAACTTTACAATAGCTCGGATACATCTTTCACATTGAACAAAATAACAAACATGATTACTGCAAAGACACATACAGAAGAAAAGGCAGTCACATGCGCTGAGGCAATTGTATGGATGCTCAAGAGTCACAGAGAAGGGTACAAGCATAATGAAGGCAAAGACTTCAAGAAGATGCAGTTCTGCCACAGAAGCCCTTAGTAGGTGCCTCTGTCAAACGACTGCGGCTTCTATTGTCTGGCGTGGATGATGGCCCTAGCTACGAAGAACACGAGGGTATTCAATATGAGAAATACCACCCACTATGTGGAGTGTACGCCATCATGCTCCTCGAGTCAAAGTGGGCCACTAAAACAAATTAGCAGAAATAAAGAAAGCATGTTTATACATCTAACTTCAATTTTGACACCCCGAGTCGGTGTGAATGATAAGTTTTAGGGAGGAGTCATAAACGGGTGTAAGTGGTACAATTCCATACCAAATTTTCAAAAAATTACTGGTACATATTCTCATTCCCACCGAACTGATTTTGCAAAAAGTTATACTTTAAGGAAATTTTGTCATGAGTCACAATTTTGCTTAGCTGCCCTTGAATTTGTCTGTTCCCCTGCTAAATGTTGTAGTGCTATCATTTCTAGAGAGGAATAAATGAGCAAATAATGCATATAACAGTAAACTGAGAAGCATAACAATACAATTTAATCTCATTCTTACAATAAAAAAGTTGTGTGTAACAATCTCAATCTTATGAAATCCTTGGAAATTGGAGGACTTCACTGAGCCATACTCCCAACCAACCACCCTAACCTGATGGTTCCAGCTAGAAAATCCTCACTTCCCTCGAGAAGGAAATAACTACCCCTTTCAAGTTGATTATCCCCGCTTTGGGATGAAAAGAGGCTTGGCCGCTCAGAAGATCATATAGAAACCCCCTCACCCAAACCTGAGAGGAGATATGAAAAGACAAAAGAAAAGAATATATATATATAATGAGAGTTGTACCCAAAAGATGTCGAAGGGTCCCACACGGTCGATGTATTGTTGCACTCACAAATGTAGATATATCTTGACCGTAAGTGGAATCTTGAAGTCAAATTCATCCTCCTACAATCCTAAATGACCCTCACACAACCACCTGACTTAACGGCAGGAGCCCTTAGGGGCAACACTATCCTTACGAGAATTTGTTAGTGAGGGATATTTAGGAGAAGAGGAAAACAATTAAAGCATGAAGCCTACCCGAGCACACTAGTATAGGGCCAACTAAAAATAAAGGAAGAGTGTGAATGATACCCCTCAAGGAGATGTTGTACCATTATGGCTAGCAACCTAACGCATGAAGGGATAAGTCGTTGAGATGGAGAGACCTTTACTACCAAAAGGCAGTGGTAAGAATTCAAATTCTTGCAAATCTAGTTATGAAGGGGGAGAAATGGGATTTTAGGATTGAACGAACATACCACAAGAGTTTTGCTGTAAGAATGAGAAAATCAATAATGTTAAGTTTTTGCAAAAATTTTGTCACACTTTGCTCTTCTCTCTATGATTTCGGGCCTACTCTTAGCCTGAGGACAGGCTCGATTCTAAGTTTGGGGGAGTTGATAACATATCATTTTATGCACTTATTGCATGTGTTTTATGTCTATCCTAACATACCTTTTATAGACTTTTCCCGTTTATTTTAGTACTTTATACCAAAAATATCAATCACACACCTCTTCCACATTTACAAGGTCATACCAAGACATGGCCGCGGTTAGCACCTCAACCATGGCTTATCGACCACTAAAGACCCCCCCCACCACTGTCGAAGCCCTCATAATCATCCCTACACCCTGCGACCATGGTGCCTCACTTCCCTTAGGTCGCAGCCTATGACTCGCACACCTCAGTTGAGGTGCTACCTCGACCGACCATAGTGGGAGCCTCGACTGCGATCAAGCCTCGACCGCGATCAAACCTCGACTGTGATCAAGCCTCGACCGACCGCAGAGGGAGACTCAACTAAGATCTTACCGCAACCATGACTCGGATGGTTAAGTCGGTGGGCAACACCTATAAATAGGCCACTCACCTTGACTTTTCAAATCATCAGATCATCAAGGACCATGAAGTGCTGCCAAATTCCATAGCCACTCACATCCATACAACCAATATGGGATCTCTGAAGGCGGAAGCTAGAGGAGAGAGAAGATTGACGACCCTCTTCCTCAAAAGGAGGAACCTCTGCATTGCCCGTTCTGGATCTAGATTCAAAGGAGTATATTGGTGTATCACCATGTTCTCTCTCCATCTAAATCTATCATCCCTATTATGTTGTACCCCCCCCTTCTTGGTTGTGATGTATCTATCATTTTGTAACACCATTATGCTACCCGTTAACATGTGTGGCTAAACACTTAACTCAAGTTGAGAGTATCCACTAAGGCTCTCCCAACATGTACATTCTTGCTTCCCCTTAAATATATATATGCTCTTATGAATATTATCTCCATATGTTGGTTCTTAATGATTCACTTATACGCTTAGCTACCATCTTATGATGTTGGATCGTTGGTACCTTGGAAGAGTAGTATCTTCTTTACCTAACGTTATGGAGTAGTATGAATGCATGAGAATGTTAGAATGCTAAAGCTTACGACCATATGGTTTGTTTTGTGGTTGTAAGGTAGTTATCTCGAGAGGGAGGCCACCTTAGATCCTAGATCTATCCTTATCTCAAGAGAGGAGGGAGTAGACATTTTTATGACTGGTTGTAATCCTGATAGGAGTATACAGAGGGTAGTGAGTTTTGCATGTTGGTGAGAGACCTTAGTAGGTGAAATCCGATATGAGTTTCCTTCCATATCTTTGTTTCCTACCGTTCATAACTATTTTTCTCTTGTTGTTATTTTCTTTCCTTTAACTTTCTTTATTTTGACTTGAGAACCTTCTTTCTTTAGGGAACAACTTTTCTTAAAAATCATTTGTTTGACAAGAGTGTATGCGTGTGAGACCCTATGTACTTAACACCTGCCGACCTTGTCCCTGTGGTTTGACCATGATTACTATGTCAGACCCCGTATGATAGTTGTGGGGGCTTGAGTATCAGGTTATAATCTTAAGAGTCTGAATACTCTAGATCCGCTCCATTTTGAACGCGCGATTTAGGTCGGTCAATATGTTAATTTCAAATTGCTAAAAGTAACTTAAATGTACTATGATACACAATAATTTTATCCTTATTGATATGGCTTATCATGCATATTTTAGACATAACACAAATCAAAGTGTCTACTCAAATGTAAATTACAAACCACCCATATTATATATGATTATAATAAATAAAAATATATATTTAGTGAATTTGAGTATCTACATTTTATGTATTTTAGTTTGCCTCAACCCTGACTTGTTTCATACAAAAATCTAGTTTAATCTTTTGACCTGACCCATCCTTGCAAATAACATGCAGCAAATCTGGCTCAAATTATGCGGATCGGGAAATTGGTTGGTCCAGTCTAATACTCATCCCTATCTCAAATCACGATATGAAAGGACACCAAAACAGAATATAATCAAGATTTTCAATTTTTTTAAACAACGGTATGTAACAATTTATAGGAAAACTAGAATTCTTATATATTAAAATCAGAGGTAAATGCATCATTAACTATGTTATTTTTGTGATACATAGTGGTGCCCCTTTTTTGTGATTGCAACCGATATGAAATGACTCTAATCAATTTTTTTTTGTTTCTTAAACTATAGTAGTAATAAAAAATAAAATGTTATTGCAATAGTTGTTAGTTTAGTCTAGAAGAGGGGCAATTTGGATTTTGAAAGGAAAAATCTTATGGCATGAACTATTATATTACTAGGAAGAATGTAACAACTTGGGAGGAACAACTACACAATCTTGGAAGAATAGCTACATAGGGGTTCTCAGAATTTTGATTAGAAAAAGAGTTGTATGTGAATACTCAAACTGAAGGGGGTTATTTGGAATTTTGGTAAAAGTCAGGTGATGAATTATCAAATGCCTCCCTACAGTTTACTTGAATTCCAAATAATCCCCTATCATTTAGAAAATTCTAACCACATCCCTTGGCCTACTTCCCATTAACTCAAATAAACCTTCATATAGACAGTCATGTGTGCCCCTAGTCACAAAAAAACTACTTCCCATTCAAAGTCAATAAGGCCCATTGGAGTGGTCCCATCATCTGCTTTTTTTGTCCCATCATATAGCTATGAGATGAAAAATGGCTCGGTGAGAAAACTTCACCTTAAGGGCCGAGGATGCATCAAATAGGAAGAAATTTAATACACACAACATGATCATTATAATGTTGGCTAAAACTTCATTGTTAATATTATAATTGTTTTCAAACTATCATTGATTATGCTCCAGTCATATTCGCCATAAAAACAAATTGCTAATGTGCTTGACTTATGAGGAGCAATGACATTAAGACATGCTTCTTTATTAAAGACATGTTTAGAGTAAGATCAAACTCTTATCATAGATTGAGATCCCAATCAAAATGTAAAACATGCGTTGTTGAGAACAAGAAATAAAAAAAGAGTAGGATAAAAGATGTACAATATGGGGTAAGAAGGAGAAGAAAAGGTTGGTATCCTTAAAGTCCAAGACTGAAAAAGAAGAGAACAATCGCTCTGCTAGGGTTTCATGTGAGGGGGTAGCAGCGGTGGCCGTGGAGGCCGGGGGGGTAGAGGAAGGTTCGGGGGCACAAGACCACCGGACGAAGGATGTGAGGAGGAGGAGAGCGTGTTCGATGTGATGGAAGGTATAGATGGAGGCGAGGGGGACAAAATGGTGGATGACCTAGAAGCATCGGCAATCGGGGCGACACCTACAGACGTGTAAGATGTACCGACAGATGGATAGGAAGGACCCATGGATGGAGGAGTACCGAGTATTAACGATAACCTACACAACAACCCGCTAGCAGCTGCGACCAGAGCGTCTAAGAAACAATCCCAACAAGAGATCTTAAGGCGGTTGGGCATATCGCTCAGTTTTGACAAGACGAGCCACAAAGGAGTCTGGGTAAACTCTGACAGCAATGAGAAGGGGGCACCCATACCGGGAGAGGAGGAATTTCTGGCACTGAACGACGGCTCTAATGGAGGGAGACGACTGCGCCAGCAGGAGAAACAACTCAGACAAAGTCCTACAAGGACATAATGAACATAGGAGAGGGGTCCGGACGCTTATTGTTCCTAGGGTTTGAAGACCCGCACGTGAAACTTAACAAGACAGATATTAAGATGAGCATGGTGGACGGAACCCCAACCTTTGAAATAAATGAAGGAAGATTCGACGAGCTAGTACGACCTTGGACGTATGCGGTCATCATCAAGGTAATTGCAAGGAATGTAGGGTTCCTTACGTTACAAGACAGAATAAAAACTATGTGGAAACTGATCGGGGCTTTCAAACTCATCGAATTGGAGGATAACTACTTCGTTGTTCAACTGATGAGAGAGGACGATTATCTTACGGTGCTCACCGGGGGACCATGGCCGCTCATGGCCTCATACCTGAACGTTCAGCCATGGGATAGGTCATTCTCGCCTTTGTCTGCAAACCCCAAACACATGGTGATATGTATTAGGATCCCAAGACTCCCTATCTTCTTGTACCAAACTCAGTTCCTAGAGGAGGTGGGGGATGCTATAGGGCAGACAATCAAGGTCGACATAAACATTGATCAGAAGAGAAGAGGGAAATTTTCCAAAATTGCTTTGAAGATGGATATGAGTAAACCATTAGTGCCAGAAATCATTATACAGGGAGAGAAATACAAAATTGAATATGAGAACCTAACAAGTATATGTATGTTTTGTGGAAAGATCGGACACGTAGAAGAGGATTGCATTGAACGGAAGGCGGTTGTGGAAGCCCATACGAGATTGGGGAAGCAGGCTGAGGGTACACCAATGACACCAAAGACACTGGGGAATTTCTCGAAAAACCTCTATGCAAAGCTATTTGTAAGGAGTCAAAGGAAGGAGGAAATGCAATGTAAGAAGGTGGGCAACTCTACACATAATAAGTTCAAGGAACTGGAAGCCATCGAGGAACACACAGAAGAAGTGATCGAAACCGGAAAGAACGGACCTAAGTCGGGTTATGAATGGTGTCAGTGGAAAGCTGTGAATAAGAAGAAGAGACATGTTGAGGAGGTCATTCGCTTGTGCACCAACACAGGGCATGGCAAGGAGACACCTAAGAGGAAGGAGGGTGATTCACATAAACACACAGTTGTGACGATCGAAGGGGAGAACACAGTGGTCATCCCAGACGAGGAGATCTAGGGGCACTAGCGAGGGGTTACGTTTCTCCATGGGAGGAACTCAGACAAGGAGAACCATCGTGGGTAGTCTGTGCAAATCTCTATTGTTCGGGGCGTCAGTAGGAGTCCATCTTAGAAACTAGAAAATCATCAACTCTAAGGACCTGACGAGAAATGGTCCTAGGAAGAAGAACAGAAGGAACTATGATCCGAATGGGACGACCATACTGGGCACACAAGACCCGAGCTCATCTGCAATGGTTACTCAATGATTGTAGCAACATGGAATGTCCTGGGTATCTGTGGAAGAGATACCCAAAATACAATTAGAGACTTAAACAATCTTCATAAAATCAATGTGCTAGCTGTTATTGAGACAAGAACAAGTGGGAACAATGCCGAAAGGATTGTGAAAACGCTGGGGTTTGACATATCCTTCTGAGTAGAGGTGATAGGGTTCTCGGGCGGCATTTGGGTACTATGGAAAAAAAGGATAGGAGAGTTGGAGGTCCCAGCCAGCCATAAACAATTTGTACACTACAAAGTTAACAAGCGCATAAGGATGACATCCGTTTATGCAAGCACGAAGCAAGTGGGTAGAAGGTTGCTGTGGGAACACCTTCAAACCATAGCAGAGACTGTGACGACACCCTGGCTGGTGGCAGGTGACTTTAATGCCGTGTTGCAAGCGGATGAGAAGGTGGGAGGAGATCCAATCACTGTGAGTAGTTCTAGAGAATTCTCCTTGGGTTTTAGAAACACAGGCCTGGAGGACCTTGGAGCGTTGGGTCTGAAGATGACGTTTAGAAGAGGATGGCTAATGGATAGGCTAGATCGGGCAGTAGCGAACCATGAGTGGTTGGAGGCGTACCCCTCTACTTCAGTACAGGTCCTACCCAGGATCAACTCGGATCATTCACCTATTCTAATCACTATGGAGGAGAGAACTAAATGCTTTATTTACCATCCAAAGACTAGTAACCTTTGGAATAGCATAGAATCCTTCCCTGCTTTCTTGCAACATAATTGGGATAATAACTTACCATTCCACGAAGCGGTCAAGAAACTTATGAAGAGCTCCATTAAATGGGATAAGGAAGAACGCCGGAAGCTGACAGCGAGGAAGAGAACTCTGATGAATGGGATGAGAAAGTTACAGGCGGAGCAAGATGGGGATTGGAACGAGACAAGGGAGCATCGTCTCGCTGAGCTACAGGTGGAATATAATGAGCTAGTGTACGCAGAAGGGGAGGAATGGAGGCAGAAGGCCAGATGCGACTGGATGAAAGAAGGCGACGCAAACACGAAATACTTCGAAGCTTTGGTAAAGACCAAAAGACAAAGGACCAACATTACTAAAATCAAGAACAGTAGGGGAATATGGGTGGAAGACGAAGTCGAAGTGAGGAAGGTGGTGAGGGATTTCTTCTATGAGTTGTTTACAAGGAAGCGAAGGAGGACGATCACCGAGGCTATTGATATGTACGCAGGACAGTTTCCACCTCTACAAGATGAAGCCACCACTTTTATGGGAAGAGTACTAAGTAAGGAGGAAGTGATGGAGGTGCTGATGAAGATGGATCCCATTAAGGCCCCTGGGCTTGATGGGGTGGATGTCGGATTCTTACAAAAAAACTGGGAGCACCTTGGTGACTCCATCACACTAATGATTGCCAATTGTTTTGCAGGTCAATCTATTCATGAAAATCTGGCAAACTCTATCTTGATATTGATTCCCAAGATGCCTACACTGGAGAATTGCAACAACTTGAGACCTATCACTTTGAATAATGTGGGACTCAAGTTACTATCCAAAATCCTAGTCAAAAGAATTAAGTCGTACCTCCCTGAATGGATTTCCCCCGCACAAAGTAGCTTCATCTCAGGTAGACGAATAACTGACAACATTATGCTAGTACAAGAGATCATACACTCTATGAGGATCAAGCTGGGAAAGAGAACGGCCATGGCAATGAAGGTGGACCTATAAAAGGCCTACGATAGGATGGACTGGGAGTTCATAGAGGACACGCTCAAGAGGATAGCAATACCACCGAATCTGATCAGAATCGTTATGAATATCATAACGGCAGGCGGGATAGAAATCACCTGGAATGGGGGGAACCTAAAACCTTTCAAAGCTACAAGAGGAATGAGGCAGGGAGACCCATTGTCTCCCTACATTTTCGTGCTCTACTTAGATAGACTCAGCCAAGCCATTGCAATGGAAGAACGGTCCGGGAGATGGGTTCCCTTCCACGCTACAAGGTAGGGGACTGGAATATCCCATGTCTGCTTTGCAGACAACCTCATCCTCTTTGGGGAAGCTACTGAATGACAGGCCCGCATTATGCTCGCAACCTTAAAGAAGTTCGAAAAGGTATCTGGACAAATGCTAGCCAAGGAGAAATATGCGATCTTCTTCTCTGAGAACACGCCCAACCCAATCCGGAGAGCGATCGCTAGGATCACCGGCATAGGCCAAACGGAGAACATTGGCAAGCATCTGGGAGTTCCAATTCTACATGAGCGAGCAAATAAAGAGTTGTACCTGAACACTATAAACAAAGTAGAATCTAAACTATCAACATGGGCAAACAGATCACTGTCCTTAGCTGGCAGAGTGGCCTTGATCAAGTTCATTCTTAACACAATGCCCATATACATCATGCAATCAACCACCTTGCCAATGGCAGTATGTGATAGCATAGACCAGGTGGTGTGATCGTTCCTATGGAAGGGGGTGGCTAGATAGAAGGGCATACATCTAGTATCCTGGGATAAGGTCACGGCGCACCGTGGGGACGGAGGATTAGATATCAAGAGAGCAAGGGTGCAGAATGAAGCATTATTATACAAAACGTGCTGGGACTTCATGTCACAGTGGGAGGCGTTGTAGAAAACAATTACCAAGGAGAAATACCTACATCGGACTAATCTAGGAATAGCTAGCGCTTCACGGATGTGGAGAGCAATTATAAGAATCCAAACTGAGTTGAGCCCAGATGTAGGGAAGGTTGTGTTGTCAGGGGCGAACACCAACGTGTGGAAGGATAGATGGGTTGAGGGATGTTACACCCCTGTGATTAAGGTGGGCAGAACGATACCTGAAGACATAGAAGAGCTCACTATCAGCTCCATGGTTGATATGAGAGGCAAATGGGATGTACAGTTCGTTAGACACTGGTTTACTGAAGACACGGCTAATAACATCCTAGTCATGCCACCGCAAGACCCAGAGGCGGGGGACGATGGAAGCTGGTACATAAAGAGAACAACCGGGGAGGTCACCGCTAAAGGAGCTTACCAACAATTGATGAAGGAACACACGATGAAAACCCTAGGATGCTGGAACACATTGTGGAAACTAAAGGTGCCGCAGTGAGTTAAGACCTTGCTTTGGCTAGGGTTGCACAGAGGAATCATGTCTAATGAAGCAAGATACAGGAGGGGCTTCACAGATGACAACCAATGCCCACAATGTCTGAACGTGGTCGAGAGTCTACTGCACCTGTTCGTCACATGTCCAGAGAGCAAGAAACTCTAGGTAATGATACAGGAAACCACCAAAGTTGAACTGGAACATGGTCAAACCTTTGAGAGATGGCTTGATGGAAACATGAAGAAGAAGGTAGAGAAGTCTGACTAGAATGTCTGGTTGGCCATTACAGTGTGGAAGCTTTGGAACCATCGATGCAATCTGGTGTTCCAAGATGTCAGAACAAGCGCGGAGGGACTATTTGTGGTCATCAGACACGAGGTAATGCTATGCAGAAGGGCCTTCACAATGAATAGAACTACCCCTGGCAAGGAAAAGGAGGTTACTAAGTGGAGTCCTCTGAGAACTGGACAAGTGACCCTGAATGTAGATGCAGCTATCAAGCACAGGAACATGTCCACAGTGTTCGTAATCTGGGATCATGAAGGACGCTGGCTCGGAGGTGGCTATGACCGAGGAACTATTATAGACATCCTGAAGGCTGAGCTTAGAGCTATCACGTATGGAATCTAAGAATGTTAGGGTAGACACAACAATGTGCGAGTAGAATCGGATAGCAAGGGAGCCATATCAATGTTGCAGAAGCAAATGAAGATCCTGATCCAATATAGATAGGAGTGTCTTTTCATCAAGAAGCTTGCAAACCCGTTCCAGAAGTTAGAATTTAGTTTTTGCAAAAGAAATTGTAATAGGGTGGTTGATTGCATAGCCAAGCGAGGTCGATCTCAAGGGGGTAGGAGAAGTCGATGGCAGTAGTGTCTGGGCTTCCTCTTTGACATGGTGAAAGGGGAGGCCTCACTAGGCCATGAGATGTGGGTGAACGTTATTGGGCCTGCATTGTGGGAGCAGGATGAATAAGACGATCCCCAGGGTTATAAAAAAATACATGCTTAATCTACTTCAACGACCAACCAATAGGGAGGCAAATAGAAGGCCCATGAATCTCTCTTTTTAGGCATTCTTCATCAATGAAACTCATGTTGTGTTTGATCGATTAAAGAAGAATGTGACATTGTATATATTTATATTTTAACACCTCTAAAAAACTCCCACTTAGAGAGATCTGTTGGGAGTCTGAAAAATGTAAGTTATACTGATTTTGTATTTGTCACCCCTAAACTAATTTATGGTTGAATGTGTGATCTGCTAGTGCATTTGATAAAGGAAAAAATGACATAACACATTTGCGCATCCAGTTGAGCAATTTTTGTGTCTGACCAAGCATCCCACTGGATAACTATCAAATTTGATTACTTTTTGGATACATTTGATCAGACAACAGTCTTATGCAACCAACATTACTACACATAAGTTAGTATACATGTCATTTTCCTATAATAGACTGGATAGTCAAATTATATTTTATGATTTTGAGGGGTTTAAATAGATTTAATAAGATTAACATGACAATAAAAATGATTCATAAATAATATAAATTAAACTAAGTAGATCTAGTGAAATAGGTTTCCAATTTGAAATATTGGTGCATCCATTCGTGCAACTCTCATATCCAGCCAAACACCTAGTGGTTAGATAGCAGTTGGATCTAAGTTGGCTAGAAAACATGTTTGTCAATTAAATACATAATAATACAATAATGTTAAGCAGGTTGTAGGTCGGGTTCAAATCCACATAATGTTGAAACTTTAAGACCATAACTATGTTGGGTTTTAGAGGAGGCAGAGAAGGTAGCGGAAACAAAAAAAATCTCCCCAAACCCAATATAAAGGAATCATGTCAATGTCTATACAATAGGAAAGATGGTTTGTAGAGACATACCTTGTCCCGAGGCTTGCTCGGCGACGTTACCTCACGGATTGTGCAGTCTTCACCTCCTATCTTGGACGGTGTATGTGCAGCTCTTGGTCTCACTGAGACTGTCGGGATTGACAACTGTCCTCCGAGAAGTAGAAGTCTCCCGCCTCTGTAGTAGTCCACACGGACCATTTGGAACTCCGATCGCCTTGTCGCACAAGGCACCGGAAGGAGTCGTGCCCTCATGTTGGCGTACTAGTCATCGACACACTCTCCTGCAACCAGTCACTTTTCTGTAGTTGTCTTTCCCTTGTTGTGCCTCCCTTATCAGGTAGCACTTGCTTGGGCTCTCCTGGTTACCACAACCAGAGAGAATGAAAACTTTGCAGAGCAACTGGTGTTTTGAGTTGTACTCTCAGAGAAGCCCCCAATACCCCTATATATATGAGGGTCATGGGACAGGTTTCTCTACCTCGGGCAATGCAGGATTAAAGGAAGGGTTCGAGATTTTCCATAAAATCTGACAAACTGCGCCAGTTGAACCGATCGTTTCAAGCACGAAATGGTCGGTTGGTGACCCGAGCCGATCAGTTCACACCTAAACTGGTCATTTGGAGCATCTGAGCCAATCGGTTCATGCTTGAGCCGATCGGTTCATGCTCCTGGTACAACTCGAATTGACTTTCATGTTCATTTCTAACTAATCATATATTAGTCCTTGTCCAAATCAAATTTGACAAGTGAAACGAACTCGGTTGGTCACCCGACCAGTTCAACAATGTGAACTGATCGGTTCATTGACTTGAGTCGGTCGACTCACCAGCCCGAGCCAATCAGTTCATCTCTATGAGCCGATCGGTTGGGGTAGCAGATCAGTCAATTGCAGTTTCAATCAATCTGATACTCTAATAATCCGATCCAACACCTTGAACACTATGATTTTGACCTATTAATCGATTGGATGTTTAATTGAATTATAAACTCCTTTAGTAATCAGTCCAAATAAGATTTATGGAGAAACTCTTCTTCCAGGAACATGTCCTAGTGTGTGTGACCCTACAGGTCCATTTCACATTGGCAGTGAAAGTCCATAACACTTATGACTTCACAAGCAAAGAGCGGTGCCTAGTCACACATCAGTGCTACCCAATTGAAATAGAAAATTGGAGAACAACTTTCAATCCTACAATCTGTGAATGGTGTTATAGTGAATGCATAATTCCTTTGTCACTAATGTCATGAATGAACTCAAGGCATGGTACAGTCATCCTTTCAACGTTCATCCATTTCTTTGATCTCAGAGCAGACTGGGTGAGATGTGTGTGACATTAATATCACATATTGATTCACACATGCATGTGCAGGCCTTTCTCAATCCTACTCATCAAGTGGCCATGGACATCAAACTCCCTTAGGAGGGACAAATCCCATATCTATCACTCACCCCTCAAAAGCCCTATGTGTCAAAGTCACCCAATCATCACCTTTATAACAACCCATGTTTCAGGACTATGTTTGATGATGTCAAAGTGTACCCAACGACATGTGTTGAGTGTAGTGATTTCAGGTCAAAGAATCACACTCACCACCATCACTGTGAGAGCTGACTGTGACTACCAAATCATGGTTCCATGTATCACTCTCACGGTGGGTCTATCCGGTACACTTGTTCTCTAACAAGTACCTATGTTCTTTATTTGATATCACTATATCATGACTAATGAGATTCTGTCATCAACCAACACACAATCTAGTCTTTTGTGTTATTGATGTCTATAATTATTTCCACAATAACAACCGAATAGGGACTGAACAAGAAAGCATACTCTTAACATCCATATGATCTCATCGTTTAGGTCCTCAACCCAAAAGCATACATCATCGAGTAAAACAATTCTTTAGATACCTATCATGTTACACTATCATCTCAGAAATAGTTAAAACATATAGATTGGAAATTGCCTTTATTGTTATTCATATAATTTACAAAGTATCCCATTACAATCATCACATGACTTGCTCTATGGGCATACATACCAACAGATTCCCACTTGCACTTAGAGCCAGTCACCTAGGAACCTCAGTCCTTGTGACCTAGCATGACCATCATGCTTCTGCTGAGAAAGGGCCTTAGTCAGTGGATCAACTATGTTGTCTTCGGTTGGTACTTTGCAAATCTTCACATCTCCTTGCTATACGTCTCTCGTATGAGATGGAAGCGCCGCAGTATGTGCTTGGACCGCTGATGTGATCTGGGCTCCTTAGCTTGAGCAATATCTCTATTATTGTCACAATAAATCTCAATTGCATCACAGCTACTGGGAACTACACCAAGTTCATTGATGAACTTCCTGATCCACACAGCCTCCTTTGCTGCATGTGAAGCAGCAATATACTCGGCCTCTATAGTAGAATCGACAACTGTTTCTTGCTTGGAACTCTTCCAGCTCACAGCTCCATTGTTTAGGTAAAATACAAATCCTGATTGTGATCTGTAATCATCTTTGTCTGTTTGGAAGCTTGCATCGGTGTAACCCCTTACTACCAATTCTTCATCACCGCCGTATATAAGGAATTGATCCTTAGTCCTTTGTAAGTACTTGAGGATGTTCTTTACGACTGTCCAGTGAGCATCCCTGGGATCTGAATGGTACCTGCTCGTCATGATGAGAGCATATGAGACATATGGGTGTGTGCATAACATAGAGTATATGATGGATCCGATGGCTGATGCATATGGGATCCGATTCATACACTCCCTCTTCTTTACAAGATTGGGGACATTGAGCTCTAGAGATGGTGACTCCATGTACCATGGGGATGTTGCCTCTCTTTGAGTTCTCCATGCTGAACCACTTCAACACTTTGTCAATGTACATGCTTTGACTTAATCCGAGAAGCCTTTTAGATCTATCTCTATAGATCTTAATACCTAGAATGTAGGATGCTTCTCCTAAGTCCTTCATTGAGAAAGTATTCCCAAGCCAAGTCTTTACCTTCTCTATGGCTGTGACATCATTCCCTATCAATCGTATGTCATCCACATACAATATGAGGAATGTGGCCGTGCTCCCACTAACCTTTTTATACACACAAGGTTCATCTTCATTTTGAATAAAGCCAAACACTTTAACTTCCTCATCAAATCGAAGATTCCAACTCCGAGACGCTTTCTTCAATCCATAGATTGACCTTTGTAGCTTACAGACTTTATTGGCATTCTTTGGATCTACAAAACCTTCAGGTTGTGTCATGTACACATCCTCATTTATATTCCCATTAAGAAATGTGTTTTTAACATCCATTTGCCAAATATCATAGTCATAGTAAGCCACAATAGCAAGCATGATCCTGATGGACTTAATCATGGAAACTGGAGAAAAAGTTTCATCATAGTCAACACCTTGAACTTGTCAGAAACCCTTTGCAACCAATCTACCTTTATAAGTTTGCACATTTTCATCCATGTCGATCTTCTTCTTGAAGACCCACTTGCACCCTATGGGTTTTACCCCCTCGGGTGGTTCCACCAAAGTCCATACTTTGTTGGATTACATGGATTCCATCTTGGATTTCATGGCCTCAAGCCATTTCTCAGAATCTGGTCCCTCCATAGCCTCTAGATAAGTAGTTGGATCATCATCTATGATCAACTCACCACCTTCCTGAGTCACAAGGTATCCTAACCTCTCACGTTCAAGGTGTGTCCTACGAGGTCCTTGTGTTACTTGAGGAGATTGAGATTACACAATACCTTGTGAATCTCTATATTCCTCTTGTACATCTACTGATTCAATGTTTTCTTGTTGGGCTTGAACCTCTTCAAGCTCTATTTTCCTCCCACTATTTCCTTTGGAAATAAATTCCTTTTCTAGGAACACAACATCCCTGGCAACAAACACTTTGTTGTCAGTTGGGTGGAATAAGTAATATCCTTTGGTCTCCTTAGGATATCCTACAAAATATCATTTATCAAATCTAGGGCCTAGCTTGTCTGGAAACATTTTCTTGACATATGCCTCACATCTCCAAATCCTCCTAAAAGACATATTGGGACACTTCCCAGTCCATATCTCATATGGTGTCTTTTGAACCGATTTATATGGTACTCAGTTAAGTATAAACGTAGCGGTTTCAAGAGCATAACCCCAGAAGGAAATCAGAAGATCAGCAAAACTCATCATTGATTGCACCATATCAAGTAATGTGTGATTCCTTCTTTCAGACACACCATTATGTTGTGGTGTTCCAGGCAGAGTCCATTGTGATACAATACCACGGGCTCGCAGAAGGTCCTCAAACTCTTAGCTTAAGTATTCCCCACCTCGATCGGATTGAAGTGCTTTAATACTTTTACCAAGTTGGTTCTATACTTCATTCATGAAATCCTTGAACCTTTCATGGGTTTTTGACTTATGTTTCATCAGGTACACATAGCCATACCTACTGAAGTCATCAGTGAAGGTAATGAAGTACTGATACCCACCTCTGACATTAGTTCTAGAAGGCCCACATACATCAGTATGTATGAGTCCTAATAGATCACTAGCTCTCTCACCTTTACCTAAAAAGGGAGTCTTTGTCATCTTGCCCAACAAACAAGATTCACATGTCTCTATTGATTCATAATCAAAAGAGTCTAGATAACTATCTTTATGGAGTCTAGAGATGCGCTTCTCATTTATGTGCCCTAGACGACAATGCCAAAGATATGTTTTGTTTGAGTTGTTGAGTTTTTGCCTTTTGGTGTTTACGTTGTATACACTTATCTCTAGATCTATCAAGTATAGACCATAAGACATTGGGGTACTACCATAAAGGATCCCATCTTTTGAAATGGAACATTTTCCATTCTTAATGAGAAATTCAAAACCATCCTTGTCTAAACAAGAAATGGAAATGATATTCCTATTTATGGCAAGTACATAATAGTAGTTCTTCAACTCTATTATTAACCCACTAGGCAGAGTTAACTCATAGGTTCCTACGGCATTGGTGGCAACCCTTGCCCCATTGGCAACACATAGTTCAACCTCGCCTTTCCCTAAAGTCCTACTTCTCTTAAGATCCTTCACATTTGAAAAAATGTGAGATCCACATCCGGTATCAAGTACCCATGACAAAGAAGTAGTAAAGTTAATCTCTATCATGTATACACCAGAAGTAGAGATCTCTATCTCTCGCTTCTTCTTCCATCATTCCTTCCATCCTCTCCATGTTTTGAGTACAGAAGAATTTGGTTTGGCGAGAGAACCCTTCTCTCCGTCACCTTTGTCTTTAGACTTCGTTCCATTGATCTCTATCAATGAACTATCCTTCTTCTCATTTGTCTCAAACAATGCCTTAAGCGTACATAGAGTGGACTTAAAGGCTATCGGAATATTTGGATTGTGCAGAACATTTCTCATCATCCCCAACCAGTTATGGAATTTATTCTCAATTAATTTGCCCGTTATAAAAGATGATTCTTTTTCCATTCTACAAGAGAAAATTGCATTGGTCAAAAATCCTTTTGATTTGATTTGATTTAAATAAAATTTGACGATAGTTAATTAGGCCTTTAATTAATTATCGCTCCCACTATTTTTGTTCAAATTGATAGCCCTCACCATCAATTCGGAAGATTACAGTGTACAATCTTCTAGTGGGTCAAGATCCATATTTCATCCAATCATGAGTCAGCTTTGGTTGATCACCCATAATATATATTATTTAGGTAGGTAACACTTGCCAATTGCATCCTATGCAACTCTTGGATGGATGAAATGTGCAACTCCTTGCCATTCATCTTGTTCTTCTGGGCTTAGACGCTCTAAGAATCACTAGTTAAGTCTAACCCAAAAGCCGAAACGATAAATATGCATCCTGCTTTGGCAGATCCTACATGTCTACCCTTCACAATTCTGCAAGATGGACGGCGCACCATGCTTTGGCGTAACCTATGCTTGGTCGATCGAGTTTTTCATGTGTGTCGCTAATGGAAGGCGTATAAGACTTAATATTTAATGAGGGATTTGGTTTTTATAGGTACATATACATATCCAATCACTACAATATATAGTATGTATCATATACATGCTATATCCCACAGAAAACATGTGAAACGATAAAGGTGATGATTATGTCCATCCTAATATGATTCCTCGAGCCAAGAGGAATCACAGTCATCTAGGTCCACATCACATGCAACTTGTACATGATGAACTCTATGCTTCGCCGTTCTGGGTTTGATCAACTCATCTCCATGATTGATCGGCTCGCCATCAGGCCAGTCGGTTGGGCACCACCAGTCGATCGACAGGCGCCCCCAGCCGATCGATTCACTAGTCATCGTGCATCTCCTCAGATCGCCACCCGCTCGTCTCGCTCCTTGAACCGGTCTTCTAGAACGCCAGCAGATCAGTTCACGCCTTGAACCGATCATCTCAGTTGTCGTTAGGTTATCTATCGTTCTTCGACATAACAAGAAATAAAAGTTCTATCTTATTTACATTTGAATAGAGAAACCCCAAGTTACATTCAGGGGGAGCAAAGTTAGGAAAGAAATCTCGAGTTATCTCGAGTTACATCAGGAATAAGAGATAGGGAATCGGTGCGCAGACTGAGATGCAAGCAACCACATTCAGACATACACATACATAGGGTTTATTGGCCATAACCACGCTATACATCCACCACAAAACTCATTTAAGGGTGACGCGTATCGAATGCATTCATATTACATATCATATATGTATTTTGGGATTTGTGGATTTAGGATTGGACATGCAAAAAGCCAATTTTATCTGCATCGTATGCAATAAATAAAGGCGACAAAGCAAAATCGATCACATCGATAATCCTAAAGTATAGTGCAGCTGACGTGGCTCTGATACCACTGTTGGTTTTTAGAGGAGGTAGAGAAGGCAGCGGAAACAAAAAAAATTTCTCCCCAAACCCAATATAAAGGAATCGCGTCAATGTCTATACAATAGGAAAGATGGTTTGTAGAGACATACCTTGTCTCGAGGCTTTCTCAGTGACGTTACCTCGCGGCTTGCGCGGTCTTCACCTCCTATCTTGGACGGTGTCTGTGCAGCTCCTGGTCTCACCGGGATTGTCGAGATTGACAACTGTCCTCCAAGCGGTAGAAGTCTCCCGCCTCTGTAGTAGTCTACACGGACCACCTGGAACTCCGATCGCCTTGTCGCACAAGGCACCGAAAGGAGTTGTACCCTCCTATCGGTGTACTAGTCATTGACACACTCTCCTGCAACCAGTCACTTTTCTACAGTTGTCTTTCCCTTGTTGTGCCTCCCTTATCGGGTAGCATTTGCTCGAGCTCTCCTGGTTACCACAACCAGAGAGAACGACAGCTTTGCAGAGCAAATGGTGTTCTGATTTGTACTCTCAGAGAAGCCCCCAATACCCCTATATATAGAAGGGTCATGGTACAGGGTTCTCTACCCTGGGCAATGCAGGATTAAAGCAGGAGTAGAAGGGTTCGAGATTTTCCACAAAATCTGACAAACTGCACCAGTTGAACCGGTCGTTTCAAGCACGAAACGGTCAGTTGGTGACCTAAGCCGATCGGTTCACACCTGAACTGATTGTTTGGGGCATCTGATCCGATCGGTTCATGCTTGAGCCGATCGGTTCATGCTCCTGGTCCAACTCAAATTGACTTTCATGTTCGTTTCTAACTAATCATATACTAGTCCTTGTCCAAATCAAATTTGACAAGTGAAACGAACTCGATTGGTCACCTGACCAGTTCAACAATGTGAACCGATCTATTCATTGACCTGAGCTGGTCGGCTCACCAGCCTGAGCCGACCGGTTCATCTCTATGAGCCGATCAGTTGGGGCAGCAGACCAGTCAATTGTAATTTCAATCAATCTGATACTATAATCATCTGATCCAACACCTTGAACACTATGATTTTGAGCTATCAATCAATTGGGTGTTTAATTGAACTACTAAACTCCTTTAGTAATCAATCCAAACAAGATTTATGGAGATAATCTTCTTCCAGGAACATGTCCTAGTGTGTGTGACCCTACAGGTCCATTTCACGTTGGCAGTGAAAGTCCATAACACTTGTGACTTCACAAGCAAAGAGCGGTGCCTAGTCACACATCAGTGCTACCCAAGTGAAATAGAAAGTTGGAGAACAAATTTCAATCCTACAATCCATGAATGGTGTTATAGTGAATGTATAATTCCTTTGTCACTAATGTCTAGAATGAACTCAAGGCATGGTACAGTCATCCTTTCAACGTTCATCCATTTCCTTGATCTCAAAGTAGAGTGGGTGAGATGTGTGACATCAATATCACATATTGATTCACACATGCATGTGCATGCCTTTCTCAATCCTACTCATCATGTGGCCATGGACATCAAACTCCCTTAGGAGGGACAAATCCCATATCTATCACTCACCCCTCAAAAGCCCCATGTGTCAAAGTCACCCAATCATCACCTTTATAACAACCCATGTTTCAGGACTGCGTTTGATGATGTCAAAGTGTACCCGACGACATGTGTTGAGTGTAGTGATTTCAGGTTGAAGAATCACACTCACCACCATCACTGTGAGAGCTGTCTGTGACTACCAAATCATGGTTCCATGTGTCACTCTCACGGTGGGTCTATCCGGTACACTTGTTCTCTAATAAGTACATATGTGCTTGGTTTGATATCACTATATCATGACTAATGAGATCCTGTCATCAACCAACACACAATCTAGTCTTTAGTGTTATTGTTGTCTATGGTTATTTCCACAATAACAGCCGACTAGGGACTGAACAAGAAATTATACTCTTAACATCTTTATGATCTCATCATTTGGGTCCTCAACCCAAAAGCATACGTCATCGAGTAAAACAATTCTTTAGATATCTATCATGTTACACTATCATCTCAGAAATAGTTAAAACATATAGATCGGAAATTGCCTTTATTATTATTCAAATCATTTACAAAGTATCCCATTACAATCATCACATGACTTTCTCTATGGGCATACATACCAACAAACTGACCAACATGATATGCCCATGTTTTGGGTGAGTTTAGGGGCGGCTCGAATGAAGTGTGTGTGTGTGTGTGTGTGTGTGTGTGTGTGTGTGTGTATATATATATATATGTGGGTAGATTTAATGAATTGAGTATTGAGCGGAGCATGTAGTTAATATGTGCTGATGTTAAAACTACTGCATTTACAACTTGTTAACTAAATACAATTGAAAAAGATATCTTCTAGATTATACATGTTTAAAAAGTCATCATCGTATCCCATGTATGTGATGACTTCTATTTAAAATCATCCAACTATTTCTAGCCTGACTGTAACTTAACATATATTAGAACATACACATTTATTACAATGAATTGTCCACAATTATTCGATTATGATGATTTTTAAAACAAATCTATTATGAGTAGTATATGTCAAATATATAAGGTTAGATTATATTGTTAGATTATTGTGCAAATATGTTAAATTTTAAATATGTAAATATAATTTAAATGTGTTTCGACACACTGTGATTTTAACAACCAAACATAATGATATTATATAATTTTGAAAGTGTCTAATCAAATATGTTTCACAAAATATACACATTATTAATAAATATTAACAAATTCAGATATCTAAGATTTTTAGGCCTGAGTTTGTCGAAGCCCCGACTTGTCCTTTACACAAATCTAGGTCAAAACTTTTGACCTATTCCTCCATGTAAATTGTATGCACCAAGTCTGAATCGGGTTATGTGGTTCCAGATATGGGTTGGACCAGGCATGGCCAATGCTCATCACTATCTTAAGTCACAATAAGGAACAAAACCAAAATAACATATTCATCAAGATTTTCATTTCTTTTGAATAGTTTATAGAAAATTAGAATCATTGTACATTAAAATCAGAGATAAATACATAATATTACTATGTTATTAGAAAAAACATAATCTTTGTACATTATAATCTGAGATAAATACATAATATTACTATGTTAATTATTTCTATTGTGCACATTTATGCCTATTTTTCCTGTGATCGTAACTACTATGAAATGACGTTTCTTAGACTAGGTTAATTATATGAAAGGGACTATTTGGTCTTTTAGAGAAAAAACAATTTGGAGGCCTGAACTAATACGGAGGAGAAGAACGGAACAACTGGACAACTACTGGATGGTTATTCGGAATTTTAGTAAAAGCGTTTTCATTTGGTATATGTAAAAGGAACTAAGCATGCGTTTGGCACAGGACTGGGATTCTGGAATCTGGACTGGGTTAGTCAGGGTTAGTCTGGATTATGGTGCTGGGGCAGTCAAGATGCAGTCCGATTTAGTTTGACAACGCAGTCTGATTTTGGTCAGTTGGTCTGATTTCAGTCTGACTGCAGTCTGAATCTATTTGGCTGGAAGTCTGATTCTATTTGGCAGCGTAGTCAGAATATGCTTATTCTGTCATGTTCTTGCATCACTGTTTGAACAAGTACGCAGAATATGTATTTGTGATGTAACTTCAACCTAAGTTTAGAATATATTAAAAAAATATTTTATTTGTGTTGTGTGGGTGTTATTTTGTATATTTATAATAGTGCAAATAAGATATGATAATTTTAATTTTTACGTAGCGATTAAAAATTAATGAAACGTTACTGTCGTTTGGAATGACATTTGCATGTGGTATATATGTAATGTTGAACATAGTTAATTGTCATCATTAGTGCCAAAAATTACATTATCGTCACTAATAGTCAAGCTACAAGAAATATGAAATTGGCCTAATATATTTTGTTCATAACATAAACAAATTACATTATCGTCAATAAAAGCAACTGATAATAATCATATTGTCATCATTAGTTAAACATAAACGATCACTGATAATAACATAATTGTTTACGGGTGATCTTCGTCAGGGGAGAAGGACAAAAAATGGGAGCAATAAACAGCCAAACAAAAGCTAAGATTTTGACAAGGCACTTTGGGGGGACATGGTTGGATGTAGATCTTGATTAAAATAGGCTAATGTTATGGCCTCATCGTACTCGTCCCATGACACTGGGCATGGTTCGTGCACTGACTGCTTGTTTTGTTGTTTGATGTCGTCTTTTGGCCAATCAAACAACAATGGCAAATGAAGAACATGCAGACTGACTTTGCCCTTGACTTGATCATCGGTCCCAATTTTGCCCTCCTCCTCCTTTGTGTGATTGCAACATGGTTTTGTGCATAAAAGGTTATCTTCAACATATTTTTGAATTTTTTCCGGTGACATCAAAAGTTTTTCAAATTTTCCCTTACCCTTTCCTTTGCACGCGATGTCGACATCTAAAATTAATAAAAACAAAGGTATGAACAAATAACAGAATTCGTAAAGTAACTGTGGCAATAACATAATAATGAAGTAGGAAATTTGATCGCATTATGGTAGCAACATATAATAATGTAACACATAAGTAGAGAATGTAAATTGTTGCAACGCAAAAACACAACTACATTTAGCACATATGTTACAAGTTCATTTGTTTATTTCAATCGTCAGTGCTAAAAAAATCCCTGGTGGGTAAGTGTGACGCGTCGTCAAGAAGTTGCGTTCAATGCCTTGTTGCGCGACCAATGTGGGGGGAGGCAATAAATCTGCCAATATGAACATATTGTCTCTTACAAACTCTCTCTTGATGTATTGCCATCGCATTTACAACTCAGGCAATGAAATGTAAGGGCCTCCTGTTATGTATAAGAACTGGTGCCATGTCTCCATCCAAGCCTGTGTAGAGCATACTCCATTTACACATCTACCCACGTGATATTGGGTTCTCATCAAACCCCTGATAACCATATCAAGCTCGGTAGACCAGATAAAAGACGGTGTCGGTGGTTGGCCTATAACATATTCTGTAAGTAATATATTTTTCAAAAGTAAGGGTGTATATCACAATTAATTATATTATTTGGTTTGAGCTAACGTTAAGCAAAATTTCGATTAATAACATACATCATTAATAAAACACTCATCAACATGAAGAAAATTTTCATACCACTTAAAATGTAATATGACGTTTATAAAAGTGCCTAAATTAAACAAGTGTATGATGTTCATAACATCCATTGATAGTCATTCTAAACAGAGAAGACAATGTAAATGCATTTGCCATTCAATGTTATGGAGTCATTTGAGGTGAAGGGATGTCCAGAAGCAGACGACAATCTTCCTCCAGACTGGCAACGTTGCGTTCTAAAACCTCATGCTCATACTTTTTGTTAGAGTACAATTCATCTTAGTTGTAATGAATTTCAATGAAGTCCTTCATGTTCATCGCCTGACCCCACACTGACTTGCACTCAACAGTTAGTAACATAATCTCCGCTTTCAATGAATCAATTGTTGGGGGGAGATCGACTGCCCAATGGAAGTATCAACATCAGTCTTTTCCCTAAAATGTAGTACGAAGTACAAGTTAATGGCAAAGAATGTGGAGCCTCGACAAGGATAGTCTATTATTTATTGATGTACTATCACACCTCACGAGTAGGGCATATGTAATACATTTCTCCCAGCCTTTGACTCAGAATGGCAAAGTCATTTAACCCTGCATCCTCTGTGTTAAGCCGTAAGGCTGCATTTAGCCCACAATCACACCTCAAAACCTCAGATGGAATCATGGACATCTAATAAAACAAAATTGATGATTAATAGAAAAATATCGGGTTCATGACATAGTTTTCAAAGATAATATGAAGACCATTTGTTTAGGAGTATCTAATTGTTGCAATAGACAAGTGCAGTTAATTTGGACATATCATAATATCGTATATCTATGACGTGTTGTATCCATCTTCTTCTATTGAAGAGTCATTATCGCTTGTTATTTGAAGTCGGTGGTGAAGATATCAGCACCTCTCCCGCATACTTGAAATTTCTTCTTGTAACCTATCTGTGTATGCTCTTGTTGAACAGACAAAGGCACAATGTTCTGACCAGAACTTGCGTTCGCTATGTGCATATGCGAGCTGTGATACCATTGCATCCCTAATTGCAGTCAGCGTAGCCACTGTAGGTGGTACTTGCTGCGCGAGCAACCTCATATGGCATCTGGTTGGTACAAGACCCCTACCACATGTAAAATATGGCCTGTGGGGATTTTTGTCTTCAAACCGTCCATTTTCCGCATCTGCGGCATCCATGTACACTTGTACGGTGCAGTGCAAACCACATGGGCACGACGGCATGTCATTGTCCATTTCTAGACAGAAAACCTAATGAGACATAATTTCACATTGTTTATAAGTAGGCAAAATTGTAGTGAACAATACAGTTTGAGAACAAAAGTTGGCCGTTAAGTTACAAAAAAAGGGAGTATAAATCACTGATTTGCCCACATAGAATTGGCAACAGTTTCGCGCAAAACATATCCCTCTCTAGCATCGGCCTGGCTTGTTTGTTGGAGAGAACTCAATTCGTTCAAGATGTCAGTGGTAGTATGAGGCTCATCCAAGTTTTCGTCCATCATAGGATCGCCATCATTTTCGCGTCAGATAAAATTGTGAACGATACAACAAGCCATTACAATCCGAGACTGAGACTGCATGGGAAAAGTCGCTCCTTTACGAAAGTAGGAAAACCTCTTCTTCAACACACCAAAGGCTCGCTCGACAACGTTACGTAGTTGAGCATGTCGGTGGTTGAACATTTCCTTTTTGCTTGTGTATGAGCCTCTGTTACCCCGATACTCTGTTATATGGTAAGCAACATTTCGATATGGTGCAAGAAATTGGCTAGTGTTGGCGTACCCTGCATCAACAAGATAGTACTTCCCAGCGGGTACTTTGAACCCGCCTGTGGTTGTAGCTGTGTGAAGTACCCTTTGGTCAGCAGCAGATCCCTCCCAACCAGTCATGATATATGTAAAATCCATTGAGAAGTCTACTACAGCCATGACATTCATGGAAACATTCCCTTTTCTATTCCTATATCGGTTCTGCTTTTCGCGCTTCACCAAAACGGGGATGTGTGTCCCGTCAATTGCCCCAATGGCATCCTAAGACAAGTATATAAGAAATACACAAGTAAATACCACACTCAACGATGACGATAGTGGTTATATTAACAATGGAATGGACAATGGTCAACTAAGTGATGGTCATACCTTGAAGTAAGGGTAAAATCTTGAACTCTCAGCGATGCGGCGGTGCGGAGTTGTGGATGTAGTTGGCATGAAAATATATTCGTTGCACAAAGCACACACTACATCCAACACCTCGTTAAACTTTCTACTTATGGTCTCATCACTGTGAATGTAGTCCTCAGCAAGAACACAGTTGGTATGGCCATGGCCAACCATTTGAAGGAAGTAGCAAACTGCCTCCACTGATGACACACCTCTGGTACTTTTCAACAAACCTCGGTCCTTAAGTTTGTCAACAAAGGCTAAAACCGTGTTGGGTAGCATACGGTACAGATCGTACGCCCTCCTTTCATGGTTGGTTATTATTTCTAAAACCTTTTGATTGCCGCTCCTAATACTAACCGATCTCGGTATTGGTTGGTGTGTGGTTGCGGCGTCTGAATTTTGCATGATATTGTGGGAAATTTGGTCAGCTATTTGGTAGGATATTGAGTTAGCAATGTCATTAATCGGACCAGACATAAGATCCAGTAGTTGTAGAATGTCATCAGTTGTTTCATATGGATGAATACCGGCCATCACGTCTATAATTAAAAGCGATTATCCACATCAGGGAAATATCGAGATATTGCAGAAATGAAATTAGGGCTATAGCGACAAAATAGCAAATACTGACCAAATAGAAAATAACAAGATAAACCATTACATAGTACCATAGTTCAGAGATTGTTCCCAACGGAATAAAATAGTACAACAATTTTCGATAAAGTTTATCAAATAAAAGGTAGGATACTTATATAGTTCTTAATAAATTACACAACCTCAAAAGTACGGTGGAGATTGTGGCGTGAAGGGTGATTGTGATGCAAAAGCTGTGTTCTTCATTTCCCACAAGTCTTGCAACCAAATGGTAATTTTTTGTGGGGTGTCCATAAGGCCTAGGTAAATGTTACTGTTAGCTGGATCTTTTATGGCGTGCACACAAGTGGTAAAAACTAGGACAGGGGCGTCAGGGTATCTTGCATGAAAGTGGTGCAAAATGGTTTGGTATTCGTCTTTATCATTAGACCTAGCAGCAATTCCACTGCCCATCTCATGTACCTTGGCAAACACCTTTGTGAATTCGGACACGACATCATTAGACAGGACACAACTGTCCTGTGAGCTTGACACTCGCTTCCTACGTCTGATCGTGGTGGCAGTCCTTGCACCAACACCTTGGTTGTGTGATCCGTCGTTAGTGTCCTCACTTTGCGTCCCAGAATTAACCATGTCTTCAGTGACACCGGTTGGTTCTGGGCTGACAAATGAATCAGATGCATCTAGGTCAACAACAACATCATCTTCAGATGCAACATTAGAAGGAGGTTGTCTATCGGTTGAGGACATTGCATGATGGCCCCTAGCTATGTTCCTCCCCCCCATCAGCTCGACGTCGTGGTAGTGGTAGAATGGTTTGTTGATCAATCTCGCTAGTTCCCTATTTGCCTAAAATAGGGGGCAACTACTGATTAGGTCAATATTAACAAGTTTAATTTAATATATAATAGTCAGGGGAGTGTATATTATTAGACATACCGCAAGGGCCTCCCTCCACTCTAGGGTGTCAGGCAATATTGGCTTGTGCCTGCTGTCATCCCATCCAACACCACTTTTGTTGGTCACCAGTTTTATCTTTGCATAGTCTCTCCTGAGGTTCTTCCACCGAGTTTTTAACTGATCCAATGTACCCTCGTTCCTCCCCATCCTGATATGCCAATCACGTAGCGTCTCCCTCCACGAGTCCCTAGTAAATATTCCATCGACACACATACCCATGTCATATTGTCTCCTCAATGCCACAACCAGAGCCTCATCCAACTCTTTCGACCATACAATACGGAACCTCGGGTCGGGTGTAGCCATAGTACCAATGACACTGTGATATATCACTTTAGTATGGGTGTTTAAACAAAACTGTTATACAGACCTAGTATGAGACTACACAGTTGAAAGCAATAACTTGTATTGAAAGCAATAACTTGTTTAAAACAATAACCCATGTCATATTGTCTCATCAATGCCGCAACCAGACATAAGATCCACAATTTGTACAACAAATTTGAAATTGTTGTTAAATTTGAAATGGTTTTAGCAAACGCATCATCCAATATGTTCATTACAGGAAAACTACATAAATATCAAGCATTCAGCATGACATTCACATTAAACGTGTTCGTATTGCTCATGAGATATACCTGGTAAGCCGAATTGAAGGTTGAACAGAGTTGCACGGCCAACGACAGGGTCAGGGATGGTACATACAAGAAATTCAGAGGGAATACATATTAGCTGAAATAGTTGGATTACTTGTAATATAATCAACAGAATACTAATGGGTGTACATTTTGGTCGTACATGAAAATTAAAATCATTAATTCAAGCTAATATTAAAATCATTCATTCAAGCTAACATGAATGATCAAAATTAGGGTGTCCCAGTTCTAGTTTTGAAAAGTTTACATAAAAAAACCTACATGAATGATTCAGACCTCAATGTAGGGCTTATAGCACATACTTGTTCCAACTTAAACAAATATATTACATTAGATTTTTGTACCTGAACATATAATGACCTATCAAACATAATACATTATACATATTAACATGAAAACACAACTGAAAACACACTGACAGATATAACATAAATCTACTTCTCGGGTTCCTTCCATGACCAAACAATATGCTAAGACAATCATGCCTAAAATATAAACCTGTCCTTGTAAATGAGGTTACTAGCAGGGATAACTCATTAATTAAATTGTCAATATAAATATATAACAATTATTTTGTTCCTATCCCATATGGTCGACCTATTTCATTTCAATGCAGAATGTTGTGCTCTACATTGCTGGTGTATTGATGTTTATAACATGATTAACAACACCATAATTTAGGTGATCTATAGTCGACATTCAGATATATGTTTCAACTTAAACAAAAATATTACATCATATTATTTTAAATGGAAGAAATAGTGACCAATCAAATTAGGGCTTATACAATGAGCACATAATAGTGACCATTTTAAATGGATAGCACAAAATTAGGGCTTATACAAAAAAAACCTACATTAATGATTCAGACCTCAATGTAGGGCTTGTAACACATACTTGTTCCAACTTAAACAAATATATTATATAAGATATTTGTACCTGAACAACTAATGACATATGAAACATAATACATGATACATATTAACCTAAAAACACACTGACAGATGACCAAACAATATGCTACAACAATCATGTCTAAAATTCTAAATATAACCTGAGATTCTCTTTCTTAAATGAGGTAACTAGCAGGGAGAACTCATATATCTGGTTCATTACACAGAAAGAGACGAGCAAGTGACAATGTCAGGGACAGGAGCAGCAGAATATTGTGCTCTACAAAAATAAATGAAATGACTATGAAAAAGATCTACCTATACTAATGGGTGTACAATTTGCACGTATACAAAGCATAAGCAGTCTAGGCGCACAGTCATAACACAAATAAGAATAAGTTGAATAATCAAAATTAGGGTGTCCCAGTTCTAGTTTTGAAAAGTTGACACAAAAAAAACCCTACATTAATGATTCAAACCTCAATGTAGGGCTTGTAACACATACTTGTTCCAACTTAAACAAATATATTACATAAGATATTTGTACCTGAACAACTAATGACCTATCAAACATAATACATGATACATATTAACATGAAAATACACCTGAAAACACAGTGACAGATATTACATAAATGTACTTCTCGGGTTCCTTACATGACCAAACAATATGCTACAACAATCATGTGTAAATATCACCCTGTCCTCGTAAATGAGGTTACTAGCAGGGAGAACTCATTAATTAAATTGTCAATATAAATATATAACTATTATTTTGTTCTTATCCCATATGGTCCACCTATTTCATTTCAATGCAGAATATTGTTCTCTACATCTAATGATGGTGTATTCATGTTTATAACATGATTAACAACACCATAATTTAGGTGATCTACAACACAATAGTCGGCATTCCGATATAAGTTCACACTAGTATGTTCCAATTTTATACCATCATAGTAGACCTAGTTGGGGGGGCAGACCTCAGTCAAGGGCTGTGTACAAGGTGCCAAAATATATTAACACAAAGCAAAGTTGGTACTAAAGTTTACAAAATAAATGAAATGAATATCAAAAAGATCTAATGGGTGTACAATTTACACGTATACAAAGCATAAGCAGTCAATGCGCACAATCATAACACAAATAAGAAGAAGTTGAATAATCAAAATTAGGCTGTCCCAGTTCTAGTTTTGAAAAGTTGAAACATAAAAAAAACCTACATGAATGATTCAGACCTCAATGTAGGGCTTATAGCACATACTTGTTCAAATTTAAACAAATATATTACATAATATATTTGCAGGGAGAACAATCATGTCTAGATATAACCCTGTCCTCGTAAATGAGGTTACTAGCAAGGAGAACTCATTAAATAAATTGTCAATATAAATATATAACAATAACAATTATTTTGTTAGTATCCCATATGGTCGACTTATTTCATTTCAATGCATCCATTTTTTTTTGGAATATCCCAAAAGACGAGATACTTTTTTGCTCTTATCTGGTTTATTACACAGAAAACGTGTTCGTATTGATCAGGAGAAATACATGGTCAGCATGGTCAGCCAGCAGAAATCAAGGTTGAAGATAGGAGCACGGGTCAGAGACGGTACATACAACAAATGTAGAGGGACGGTACACATAAGTCGCTAGCCTACTGAAACAAAGAAGAGGGTCGGCGAAGACATACCTCTCAAGCAGCTGGGCGACTTCTGAGTACAGGGGCTCGGCAGCGGCGACTTCAGAGAAGATTTTGTGGAGGATGCGAATGTGAACATGGAGGAGTTCAGATATGAATCGTAGCACTATATAGCAGCAGTGACACCGCTTGCCCTTGCTAGGGTTTACTGGGTTTACACACCGTGAAAAGGGGGGCTTTGATGGGAGATGACAACTCCAGATGATGCTTGATTCTCGGCGTCTAGACTGGCGGTGTAGGTCGGCGATTACAGACGACCCACCGTACCCCTCCGTCGGCTTGATTGACCGGCTGTTGCGCCTACGCCACTGTCGAGGCTTATCCATACGGCACTGCCCTGCCATACGAAACGATGGGTTGCTGCATGTCTTGGGAGAAGTGAGAGAGGGCGTCATAACTGCTGGGAGGGCGTCGACTTCTCGGGAGAGGGAGCAGAAGAGAGAGCAGAAGAGGGAGCGGGGAAAGGCGAAGGGGCGGGGAGGCGTCGGGGGGCGATGACACCACCGCAGAAAGGGCGAGACGAAAATAGACTCAGATCGCGGAAACCGGGTTATGAACCGGAATCCCGCCCCTCATGGAACTGGGAGAACCCGGGTAGGGGGTTCGATTTTTCAGCCAAACAAAAATCAACTCAAACCGGCGCTTGTTTGGCGGGGTTGAACATAAAGACGGGTGAAGTTACTCGTCCACAACCTTTTCTGCCCCAACATGTAGAGATGTTCTCTTCTCGTTCGAGCGACTCGGTGTTGGGTTGGAAATTGCGACTCCATAGACGAAAGGAACGGACTGCTTCAAGCGGCATCAGAATTTTAATTTCAAGTGACGAGATGCCACCATATGAAATCTAGATGAGGGGTGAAGGCTACGCCGGCTAACTGACGGAGAAAGGCGGGTAATTTGGTGCGGTGGCGGCTGAATGAAGGACATAGCGCGCAGGCTAATTTTGCAAAGAGAAGAGACGCATTGCTGTTAAAGCCTCAAGCCGCTACACTCAGTATGGTGTTTGAAGATTGCCCGCAGAGTGCACAATTATGTAGTGGAAACCTTCGCTAATATTGTAGAACCAAGCAGCGGCCGGCGGTTATATTCTGGACACGGAACCTCCTATTTGTGCAATAGCAATAGGTGATTGCATGGGGAAGAAGAAGAAGACTAAGATGGAAGAGAAGAAGAGAAGGGGTGCGGAGTTTTCTGCAATTGAAGACTTGGCATCTGCTTCGATGCTTCCCCTATTGGCTAAAGATCATGCAGCCCTGGACGACTGTGGAGATTCGGGTCGAATGGAATCATCCCTTGCGACAGCCAACGAGAAGAAACGAAGCTCGAGTTCATTTGATGGAGGTGCTGAGGCTGCTAAGTGTGGAAACGGGAGAAAGAAGCCAAAAAAAGATGGTCAAGCCACACCTGTAAACAATCATTCTCAGAGAGACGTCAGTGAGCTATATGAAGAAAACGCTCTTGCTGCCGATGACCTGTTTGTCAAAATGCCACCCCTTGTTAAGAGCAGTAGAAAGAAATGCAAAATAAAGGGCCATGACAGGTCGGTAATTGGTTCACCCACTGAAGATGAATTGGTCAGCGGAAAACCACAGCCCAATGCAGTGATCTCTGGTAAGAAGATAATAAACAAGAAAAAATGCAAAACGGGGACTGAGGGGACCATTAGTCCCAACGTGGAACTAATGGACTCAGGCTTATCAGAAGATATGAGACCTAATGTAACTGCTGTGCCAAACGACAGTCCAACAAGTTCAACAGTATGTCCAGGCCCTCCAACAGATGAAATTTGCACGGTACAAAAATACAGTCATTGTGGTATTATTCAGGGCAAAAGATTCTCCAGTGCAGAGGATGAAATCATCAGGTATGCTGTTTCTCGATACCTAGAGATGAACAATTTAGGGAAAAACAGTTTCCGTATGCTTCTAAACCGCAGGAAGTATCCTCAAGTTAGAAATGGGTGCTGGAGAGAAATTGCAGCATCTATACCATGGAGACTGCCCAAGGCTGTGAGACACCGTGCTGAGAAGTTGTTTCTCAATGATGTGGGGCATAAGTGGACACCAGAGGAAATTGAGTATGTCCGGAACCATGTAAGAAAACATGGGAATCAATGGAAGTCAATAGCGGATCATCTCGGTGTATCTAGTGTACAAGCATACCGTGCTGCCACAAGATACAGAAACCCCAATTCCCGATTAGGATCTTGGAGACAGGATGAATGCCAACAATTGTTCGATCTGGTGCATAACGACTTAAGGCAGACAGCTTTTGTAGGAAAGAATGGTAGGAGTGGCGTGACGAGAGAAAACATATCATGGACTGCAATCAGTGATGAAATGAGCATACGAAATATGTTTGCCTTAGGAAAGAAATGGTACCGATCATTAACATCATCTATGGTGGGTCAGGGCTTATGGTCTGAAGTTGATGACTACCACTTGGTTGACAACCTTCTGAAACTCGATGCTTGTTGTATGGAAGATGTGGACTGGGACAATCTTCTAAGTAATAGACCAGGACCAATATGCCGTAAGCGTTGGTTTGAAATGGTCAGACATATTGGGGGAAATCTGGAAAGACCATTTATGGAGCAACTGGAGTTGCTATCAACTCGATACCGCATTGACATGCTTGAATACAGAGAAAGAGCTTTGGCAAGAGCTTCATGATCAATTTATAAGGCGAGACAAAGCTCATAATTTATGGGTATTCATCTTAAATATATCACTCTTATGGATATGATAAAGAGTTTGCTCCCCACGAAACTGTCCTGCAAATGGCATAGAGGAGAATCTTTATAAATACTCAAATATCAGGGAACTCAACTACTTATGGAAGTTGGAAGTTCTTTCGCGAATTGAGTGTACTTTCTATATAGTGAATGAAATATCATTTGACCATTCATTTCTCTAGTCTGACCAATCAACATGTTGGGACGTGCAATGGAAAAATAGATGCTTGCAATCTGTATGGCTGCTTTATATATACGACTGTCAGACAGGAAACGAGCAAATTCTTTCTTTGTTGTGCTGTACAGAAGATAAAAGGTGCATTCCTTGCTCTACGAACTTGTTTTATATAAACTTGGGAAATTAACAGATTACCTTATTGCAGATACGCTAAATAAATATCTTTAGAGGAGAAATCTCACTTTGTTTTAGAAAAATATAAACGATGGGGAAGGGAAGAAAGTAGAACTGTAGAAGCGAATGATTTATGTATATTTTCTGTGTCTAATCAGGGTGGAGGGATCTGAATGGAATGATGATGTATTATTTTCATATAAACTATTTCCCTTTTAATGCCCTAGCAATGTTCTGTTTAAGTTCATGTGTGTAGATATAATCTGGTTTGGTTGACCCATTTAGTCTGGACTAAAGTGAACAAACCAGTCACACTTAAAAGATCAAGCCCAGGGTTCAACTTGTGTATAGGGTGGGTCTTGCTGGTGTACGCCTTGGTACCCGTACAGGATTAGTTAAAATGAAGAAAACAGTGTTGTATGACATGGATTTGGCCCTATTAGTGTCCTGACAATGTTCTGTTTAAGTGAATAAACCCTCACCCTTTAAAGACCCAAGCCCAGGCTCAACCCATGTATTGGATAGGTCTTGTTGGTGCGCACCCCTTGATACCCATACACAATATGTTAAAGTAAAGAAATCACTGTTGTATAATTGTGGAACAAGTGCGGTTACATCTTCCTTCTCGTCTTCTGTGTCACTCTGACCAAGCAAGCTGGATGGAAGATCAACCAGCCGAGGCCGACTCCACACAAGCAGCGTACATAATATTAAGATTGTGGTGGCGTGATGGACGTGAACTACTTTCGGCTGAACGTCTACTTGGGGAGGAATTTGGCTGTCAAACATTTTCTAAATAAGAAAACTGCCATGTCTACTAGAGGCGACACTGTGGGCGACGCTCTGGCAGACGGCGATTGTTACAAGCTCAATGAAGGGCGTCATGCCGACAATGATGCCGGTGAACAACAGGCGATGGGGAGGACTGCACAACAAAGCTGTTGAGAATAAGATTATATTGAATGCAATGGGATGAATACAAGACTGGACGCCCTCTCCTTTATATAGGAGAGGGGAGATGCCCTAAGACTTAGGACGTAAGTAATCTAAATGGGCTGAAATACAAAAGCTCAATAACTAATTAACCTATTAACTAAATAAGCTAATGTAGACTCTCTAACACTCCCCCTCAAGCTGGAGCATGGGTGAAACACATGTCCAAAGCTTGGAGGTTACAAGACTCGATAAAACGATAAAATAAATGATAAATGAAAGATAAATATCACTCCCCATACAAAAATTGATACTCCCCCTTAATTAATACTCCCCCTGAACCATGTGGTGGCAATGCCTCTCTTCTTTGAAATTGTATTCTGCAGGCTGGAGATCCTCGAGCTTTGAAGAAGGTCTTTGGAGTCCATCTGGCATGAAGAGCATCTGAAGAATGGAACCTGATACTACAACAGTAATTCGCCACTTGGAGCAGACGATCCTCAACACCATCACTACGTCATCTTCATTGAATTACGTACTTAACGCGGCACGAACGCGGATGCCCAATGTTGATGTAGCAGTAGCGGAATCTTCGAATTGTCTGAGAAGATGTGCATAACGTGGCACAAACATGAACAGACGATGTGCTGATGATACGATGTAGGTACCATATAACTCTGACGCATGAACCTTGGGGGCTTGATGGGAAAGGAGATCATCCATCGAGGAAAGTCCCAAGTAGATCAGCAACATGTGATGTCGAAATAGCAGATGCGGCTCGGAGAAGTGAAGCAGCTCAGTGAAGATAAACTGGATGAATCAACCTTGCATAAGTAGATTGACAAGCTTGCTGAGCTTTTGAAAATTTGAAGAAGCACCTATATGTCTCATGTGAATGCAACTGAAGTACACCATCAACACCTGACATACATAACACAGTATGAACGCGGATAGCTCGGTGTTGACGCTGAATGAAGATCATTCATTGCTGTCTGAAAGTAGAGAACGGATGTGCTGAACAATGCGAAGCTCCATGAAGATAACAGCCTGGAACATATATAGCCTGAATACATATATCATCTCTTCTTATACTCTCTCTTATACATATTCTCACACACACTCTCTCTCTCTCTTTTCATCTCTTCCTCTTCTCTCTATCCCCCTGCACACCAAATACAACGAGTGTGAGTGTTTGGTGTGGAGAAATGGATACATGACCCCCCGCACGTGGAAAAAGGGATACACATATTATATGGGTGGATGGGAAAGGAATTGGTGGATTTGAGAGGAATTTGTGATATGGAGATGTGTTTTATGTGGAGAACAAAACTGATAATCAGAGAGAATATGCTAAATGGGTCAATGTAAGATCCGGGTAGAAAATCAAATGGATCTAATCCCGACCCGAAAAGGAGATTTGTTTGGCCCGATAGGGCAACAAATCCGGGGGTGTGGGGGCAGAGCCCTGCGAAAAATCCGATTAGGCTTAAAATTGGATCCGATTAGCAAAAGATAGGACCGATTAATGATCCGAATAGAGAGGGCGTCAGAAACTTGGGAGAAGATAGAACAATTAGGGTAATGGAGCATCTCTTTAAGAAGAAGGAAGACGACAACAATATGACAACAAGCAGCAATGGACATAAATAATGGGTGATAATGGCGAGATAAATAGCAGCAGGGCAACAATGTGGAGCAACGACCTAGGAGCCTGGATGATGGCAATGAAGAGTGCGATCATCGGCTGGGGATATGGTTGTTGGAAAATGAGGCAACAACTCTGCAGCAGACAGACACGGAAGACAGCGGTGTAGAGATAGTGGCAACATAGCCGAGATGGAGCCGGTTGGGCGGATATGATGGCAGTAGTGGCGACTAGTGCTCCTGGGATCGGCGGCGATGGCTGCTTTCTGCTGTTGGCGGTGGCGCTAATAGCCGGCCCGATAGGGACGACGATAGTAGCAAGGGATGCGGCGGCTGCTATTTGTTGTGGCAGCTGCTTTGCGTTGGATACCGGTGGCGATGGCTGTTGGTCGACGGAGGAGTTGGACAGACGCGGCGGCGGTTGTTGCTTGCTGGAACAGGTAGAGGTCGCGCTGCTATTCGCTTATCCGCGACGTTGACTATTGATGTTAGTTGGTGGCGGCTGTCGCTGCTGTTGCCGATGGCAGCATGTTGCAGGTGGCTGACGACGGTTGTTGCTGACCGGTGATGGCGCTCATAGCTGTCGGTCGGCGACTTTGATTGTGCGAAATAAGGGGTACAACGACAACAAGGGACTGGTGCGACAGAGAGGGGAGCGTGATAGCTAAAAAATAATAGCGTCGGGAAGAAGATTGTTTTGAACGGAGAATAGAGACCATGGAGGCCGGGAGATGCCTAGCGGGCAGCCGACCTAGGCCATGGCAACGATGGCGGCCATCGCAGGCGGGGGTTCTCCCCCTCGGTTGCTCTCTAGAGGAGACGAGCGACGACTGCTAGGGCGGTTGTTGCACGGCGATGGGAGAGGAACCAGGCGGCGGCTTAGGGTTCTCTCAGGAGCGAACTTGTTCTGATACCATGTTGAGAATAAGATTATATTGAATGCAATGGGATGGATACAAGACTGGACGCCCTCTCCTTTATATAGGAGAGGAGAGATGCACTAAGACTTAGGACGTAAGTAATCTAAACGGGATGAAATACAAAAGCCCAATAACTAATTAACCTATTAACTAAATAGGCTAATATAGACTCTCTAACAAAGGCAACCATCACCGACGCTGATGGCCTGATGGTAGATTCTGGAAATCTCACAAATCAAAGACATGAAAGCGTAAGTGCATTGGAGGATGACGGTCCACTCTCTCATCCGTCGGACATGGAGACGGAGCAGAGCCACGATAGTGTTTCTGGGCAAGGCATCCCTGTTTATCCCATGAGTACGACAAACTGCCACAAGACAATGATATCGTGATTGAATGATCGGAGGCCATTACTGCTATTGGGATGCATGACAAAGACGAACTCAGGGTTCCGGGCGCAAGTCAACGACATGTAAAATCATCCTATCCACGATGATTCTCGTCTGCACCAAGTGGTTTTTTAGTTTGGTTATAGTGGACTCCATGGATACACCATTGTTGGTTTTCTCAACTATGCTACTAACCCGAGTACTTCTACTAGCTGGTACAAGATGATCTTCCTCAACGATCATCAACACCAGCATTACATGAAGCGATATCGGAAATTACAAAATCATTCCCAGATGCAATTGTAGGCGAGGGAAACTATCCAGATAATTGCTTCCTGGATGATGATCAACAAGCCATTAGTCCAAATGACATTTCGGTGATTAATGAGCGAGGTAATCCAGAATTACAGATCACGTCGAAGCATACTTGCTTCTACATCAGCCATGGCGTTTTGCAGTGGTTAAATTGATCGAGAAAAAAATTGGATACCTAATCGTGTTTGGCCGATTGAAGTTATTGTGAAAACCAACATAAAAATGGAAGGTGTAAGAATCGAGTCTGAACCATTTTGCAATTCAGTTTACATGTCAGATTGATTGTCTAAATGCACTGACAGAAGACCCTTGGACGATATTTGGTTCCTCTCTGATGGTTTGGAATTGGAAGAACGACTTCATCCCTTCTCTACATCTTCCTCCTAGTGTAATTCACTTGGGTGAGGGTGTTGGATCTTTAGCTTCATTTGTATAAACAAGTTATTTTGATAAAATAGGCAATGCATTGGGAATTAGTCAAAGTCAAATAGTCAATGAATACTCTTTGACCTGTTTGAGAAGAAGATTTGCTAGATTGGCGCTGGAAATTGATACCTCAACTCCACTTTATCATGCAATTATTATAAATGGTATGGATTTTCAGATTGAATATGAGTCCATTCCCGATGTATGCAGTGTATGTGAAAGGTTAGAGCATGCATTAAAGGACTGCCAAGTCGAAGATTACAACAGACAGATCATCCACACAAGGTCGAGATGAGTTAGGTGTGAAGTGGGTGGAAGAGAGGATCAGTGACATGCATTTTGTGGTCGCAAAATTCATACACAAAGGCAACCCATGCTTTCTAAAATATTCTAGAATCAAACAAATGGGAGGTAGGTACGTAGCAACAACATATATGAATCGCTTAATAGAGTACCACTTAATAGAGAAGATGCGGAACAAACGGAGGTTAAAGACTATGAAGACTCGCAACATAATGAAGTAGTTCCTGTGCTATAAAGACAGGACAAGAAAAAGAAAGCAGGTATTTACTACCTCTGCTATAGCCCAAAATCTAATGATATTTAAAGACAGTTGCATTCAGACAAGTTAGATTATTGCTGAGATCTACTCACATCGGGCCAACAGTCAGTGAAATAAATCTTCAGTTGTCTCCTCTAAAGGAGATGAGATAGTTGTTCATACCTTATGTTATTTAGTTGTTGACCCTGAAGGAGACGAGGCAATCCATCATACCAATGTTAATGAAGAATAATGTACATATGCATCTATGTCCAATGACTATACATTCACTCACTCAGATCCTTCTCCTTACTCTACTACTTAGAACCCTTGTTCATCAACCTTCAAGAAAATAAATAGCGATTTAAGTAATAGTGGGAAACTGAAATCTTCACCTTACTACACTTGTTGTAAAACAAATAAGCAAGAAGAAAACTGACTGTAGAAACAATCAATGGAGGAGTTAGGTGTTTTAGATCTATGAGGACTTGGACATTTCTTTGATCTTAGATCACCTATAATGTACTAGGTTTTTTTGAAGTAATCAAATCTCTTGATTATGTTCTTTATGTCTAAAAACGATGTAATTTGTAAACCCCTGCTCTCTACTCGTTTTTTAGTAGGTTTATTAAAAGCGAGTACCTTTTAAGAAACAAAACTTTTGCCTTTCATGTATCAATTTCCTTTTGCACCAAGCATTATCCTGTGCCAACGTTTGGCCCTGTGGTTGTAGTTTTGTATATATGAATGTTTTTTTATAAAATGTCGCCAACATTTTTGTTAAAAGAAACGACTGAAATCACGACCGAGAAAGCAGACCAAGTATAAATCAAAGATAGAAAATATATAAAACAAAGTTTGAAGGTACAGGTGGTACCATTCACATCTTGTAAGCTCAAAGCAAGATAACATGGAAGAGGCACCGCATAAAAAACCTCTTATAAAGTCATCAAAAAAGCAAGGAAATTAAAGTGGCATTAGTTATCCTTCGTCTTTCGAGACATCAAGGGAGAAGGACTCTTTACACGAAACAACCAAAACCATCAAATTAATTCGGGGTTGACCTTAATTAGCTAATTAAGATAAAGATTGTGACAAAAATCTAGATTCTTCTGTATATTTGTGAAAGCGGTAGAGACAGATTATAAAAGAACTCCTGTTTCATCCCATCCAAATGAATCAAGAAATGATGCAAGTAAGAGTGTCCATTTGTAGGGTATTTGAAAGTTTGGAATTGTTGTGGGTGAGGTGTTGAAAGGTATGTAAATCAATACTTAAAAGAGTCTAATCACAATTGAGATAATGTTTCAAAATATGATTCTGGAACGAACGGGTCCGTGTTCCCCTTTATGTTTGTAAGCCTTCATTTCATCACTTGCTCGTCCTTATCCAATTACCGTTTTTGCAAGGATATTATTTACTTAATAATGTCTCGTTTCAATTAAGTATCCTTTGCTCGTTTCCCCTATCAGTAAGTTTATTTGTATATATCCTGTAAGAAAGTTCAATACAAGCCTTCGAAAATAGAAGAAATACATGGTTATAGTTGACAAGAGTTTTTATTCGATAACAACTGAATTAACAAATGTGATGTTCCCTCGTTTCTGTATTCTAATTATATTGTCTGATTTATGAATGTTTCCTATTAAAAGTTGCTATCTTTTTATAAACTGTTTCTTTTGTATAAAGATCATGCCTTGAATCTATTCATTCCCTGCCATACTTTTTCTTATAATCATTAATTGCATTAAAACTAGAAATATTAATAAAAACGGGAGGATTGTCCACGGACAAGAAGAGAAAAAGGTATAATCTCTCATACCATCTAGTCCTAACACATTTGTAGGATGCATCTGGTTTAGATATTTCCTTCTCCTCTTTAGTAGGTAAATCCTCCATATTTCGTATTTCCTTTATCATCAAAATGACCATCAAAATGTATTTTTCCTCCCATTGCATTTCTTGGAAGATACGACAATCCTAATCTTGAAATAGACTTTCAAAGAAGCTCACAACTATCTCTTATACCTTCTTCTCAAAAGTCTTCCATACTCCGTGTTCATCCATCAACCTTTTAATCTGGTTTCTTTTCTTTATTTGGCTATCTTGTGGTGAAATGTGTAGTATTCTTATATAACCATCCACATCACATTTTTCTGGCGATGGCAAACCACCAACTCCTTCTATCTTAGTAGGTCTTGTAGTTTTTCTACAACTGTGTATTCTTTTTCATCGTATTTTTAGATATGCATGTACTTGTGCTTTCTTCATCTACTTTTTAGTTTCCTTTATCTTTCTACAGATATATCCAAATGTCTCCTTAGCCCATGTAGCTAGATGTGCCACACACCTAACAATTTTCCCTTTAGTATCCTCTTCCTCATTTTGACCCATGCCTCCTCCACTATTAGTAGACAATCTTGATAAGAAAGCTAAAAAGTCCCAATATGAAAGTTCCTTCCCCCTCTGTAATCTTCCCTACTTCTTTTAGTCATGATCATAATAGGCGTGTGATCTGACTCATAAAAAAGATAATGCCTTTCTTTGGAAGCCTCCTATAATTCTATCATCCACATTAGCCAAGAATCTGCCCAACTAGTCCCTAATCATATTATTGTTGTCCATTCCTTTCTAAACCATGCGAACTACCCTTGTACACTGGGTTTGCATGTGTCCAAAGTCTCCTTGAAGCTTTCATTTTCTCGCTGACCTCTGATTGGTCCACCTCACTTCTCATTGTTTCAAAAAATTTCATTGAAATAACTAAACCATAACAGAGGCATGTTGTAACATACCTAACCTGGGTTATGCCCTAACCCTAGAATTTTTGCTTAAGTAAGTTATTTATAAACTTGTTTTAATCTTTTGAAAAGTAATTAAGACTCAAGGAGAGTTTAATTTTCAAGTTTGAGCTTATTTGTAAATTGTTTGTGCATTATATGATAGTTTGGGTGTAAATTACAATTTAACCAAGATGAGGGGTTATATTGGAATATGTCATATTTTGAATGTGCCTCAAGTGCTTTAACATCATAAGAGAGAGAAGATGCTAAGGGGTGGCTTATGGAAAGCCTAAGTTCCAAGTTGGAGCTTGTTTGAATAATGTTGGTGCCTTGTGTACCAATTTTGGTGCAAATTGCAATTTACCCAAAATGTAGGGTTGATATGCAAATTACCACCTCTAGAGTTGTCCCTACTCTCTCTTAACATCATCTAGAGGAGAGAGAAAGAAAGAGGCACCATGTTTGCATCATATTTGAGTGATGGTATTTTTGGTGATGAAAAGACCAAGAAGAGTTGTATAGTTGAAACCCTAAAATGAGTTGTATTGAGTTGTAGAGTTTATACGGGAGTGCCTATTGGCCAAGAAGCCATAGAGGAGGTCCCATATCGTTTTGTCAACTCTTGGCAAAGACCATGATGAGTTAAGCACCTCAAGAAGGTGATGGATATCAGTTTACAACTTTCCTTGGAAAAGTTGTATCGGTTTGTGAATAAAGTGATGTTGGGTTGAAATATCTTATTCAACAAGATAACTAATGGATGAAATCTTATCCCTAGATTATCCCCAAGAGTTTGGTATGTCAAGATAAATATGTGTGCATGCATGGACACGTGTCAACCCATGCATGGACATGTGTCACCTAGTAGTATAAGGTGATGACAGCTCTTATACACTCTCTCTCATGAGCCTCAATTATATATACCACTCCTTTCACCTACTAGTGAAACTGTTCAAATACCACAACTCTCTTTCTCTTAGATATCGTGCATAGTAGTTGAGGAGCAAGGAGGAGCTCGGGCCTTAAGCTTAAGGTGAAGCCATTGTCATCTTCAACCTTGGTTGAAGCATGAATCTCGGGTTGTAATTCTTCCTTTCTTTTCTTCTTCACCAAGTTCTTATCTATGGTGATTCTTTGCATATAGAGGAGTTGCGAACAAGTCTTGGATCTTTGATAAGTTCATCTTCAACCTTGGGAACGTGAAGCTTTAGAGCTTGGAGCTTTGAAGTTGTTCTTGAGGCGGGTTATATAACTTGAACCCAATTAGGTCATTATTCACCTTCAATCTTGCTATACTTGTTGATATACTTTCAATTTTGGTTTTTCTTGAATGATTGATGATTCTATGAGTTCTAATAGTTGCATAGGACTGTTGTCCATGAACTAGAACAGTAAGGGACAAAAGTCTAGAGCTTGATGATGATGACATCATCATGGCACAAATCGATATCGGGTTGAAGCACCTCTAACCCGATATGGTAATAAAACCCAATATGGTGATATGAAATCCATTATACCTTGGAACCCCACACCCCTATTGTTTTGTACATTTGGGTTGGTTGAAAAAGGACTAACCAGTTGTCTAGGCTGTCACTCAACACATGGTAGGCTGATACTTTGAAGGTTTAAAAAGGTATGAGCATAAGGGTCTAACTTGATATGCAAAACCCTACACTTGAGTAACCCAATATAAGTGGCACACACACCTCTTGGATAATATGGTGGTAAGCACACACCTCTTGGATGATATGGTGGTAAGCACACACCTCTAGAACGATATGGTGGTAAGCACACACCTCTTGGACGATATGGTGGTAAGCACATACCTCTTGGACGATATGGTGATAAACACACACCTCTTGGACGATATGGTGACAAGCACACATCTCTTGGACGATATGGTGATAAGCACACAGCTCTAGGACGATATGGTGATAAACACACACCTCTTGGACGATATGGTGGTAAGCACACACCTCTTGGACGATATGGTGATAAGCACACACCTCTTGGACGATATGGTGACAAGCACACTCCTCTAGGACGATATGGTGATAAGCACACACCTCTTGGATGATATGGTGGTAAGCACACACATCTTGAATGATATAGTAGTAAGCATACACCTCTAACCCGATATGGTGGAAGCACCTCAAAATCAATATGGAGGTAAGCATCTCAAATCCGATTTACTTGATTGAGTAACACATGAAGTGTGTTATGTCAAATGATACATTAAGATGTAAAGAGTTTAATGCATTTTGATAAGTGTAGGCCAATGTACCTTGAGAAAAGGGTTGAGCCAACTTAATAAAGTATGATGTAATCAATATCCTAGTGAGGATGAGAGAGATACTCATACTTTGTGTGATAATCATTTAATGATAAATGATGAGAATAAACAAGTATGATTGAATACTTATGATATCAATGTATGCTCCTAATATATGTGGAGCTATGAATTAGGGTTTTGATTTTTTGATAATATAAACTTGAAACCCTAATAGGCTGAAAAGGGAAACCCTAACCCTAATAATGGGAAGGTTGTATTTCTCTTGTATTGCATGGTGATGATATGTACTTGATACTATTTTTATCATGAAATACTAACCATGTATGTATCGTGAGATGATGAGCATAGCCAGGTATGAGCTGTGATATTTCATATGATACAAATTAAATGGGCCTTGTGAGCCATGTGAAATACTTGTGCAACAAGTATAATGTATACTTGGGTATGAGGACCTAGAGGTAATAGTTACCTGACAAGAGGTGGCAATGTTCAGTGATGAACTGAGGGTTTGAATACCCAGATCTAGCAATCATGATGATGATAATGTTAAGGGATGAGAATCCCCAATAATGTGATAAGGGACTGAGATCCCTAGTGTTTTGCATTCAATGTGTTTCAAAGATTATGAAAGTACTTGATAAATGTATTACACCTTTCTGTGTAGCATCTGTTATAATTCATGCTTGTAACTTGATTGATGCTAAAAGATACTATAATGCACCTAATTAATCAAGTGGAACCTTATCATGTTGTTTCCCTGACCATAGATCCATTTAGTGTCAGAATTTGTTGAATGGTGAAATGAGTTTTAACTCAGAGAGTATATTTTTGAATATGTGGGGGTAATGGGCGAAAATATCTTTACGCCCAAATAGGGATTGTTGTGTGGTCTGATAACACCAGATTTTGTGATATTTTTGGCCCTTATTTCGTTATCAAAATTGCCCTTTTAAACTGTTTTCCTCTCTTCTTATATATATTTTTGAATAAACAGGCCTCGCTAGGCTCTTAACTCAATTTTATCATCTTTTGCAGAGTTTTCCTCCATTTATGACTCATTTATCATTGAAAAGCCCCGTCCTGACCCATAAACGTGTCCTACCTACATCGGCCTTTTCCCCATGAAGTCGACCGATACGCTCACTGCCCGATAGGGGAGCGCGACACACCGACGCGCGACACAAGGGTGCGCGCAAGAGGAAGCGGGCGAGCGATACACCTTTTTACCTGAAAGGGAGCCGGACTCGCCACGACTGCTGTAGCGTGTCGCGCGATACAAGCCACCCACCGGTAGACGCCACTCGTCACGATGACCGACAACCGACATCTTTGTGCCGGGCAATATTGATATCAGCCACCCCGACTCTGTGATAATAAGAGCTGAAGGAGGACACGTGACGTCCGGAGCACCATAACTTCTCCAACCGCTGCCTATAAATAGCAGCTACAGGACTCCGATGGGACGGGTCGGAACCCTGCGCAAGCCAACTCAGGAAATCTTCGAGAGCTAGCGTATCGTGCCTCAGAGGTTGTGTCGGGCGATTCTAGGTGAGCACTTCCCTATCCCGAGAGGGAGGGAATGGTTCTCTTAGGGTCGTACCGGGCACCACTATAGGCCGATATCGGACAACAAGGATACCCGATACATGTGACCGATACTAGAAGCATGACTCTAGCCCGACACGATACCGAACCCCGATACGCATTGCCAGTCATGGCGTGTCGCCCGAGAGGGTGCCGCCCGACATGATCGTATCGGGCAAGGGCAACCCGCACGATATGTCTGCCCGTTACGAGCGTGCCGCCCGAGAGGGTGCCGCCCAACACGGGTGTATCGGGCAAGGCCCCTGCCCGATATTGGGCTGGAGAGTCTGCTGCTGTCTGTCGCCCTTCTCGATAAAGGAGGCGACATTTATCTTTATTATTTCAGTCTTTTACTTCTTTTACTTATGCAATGTAATCAGACCTTTATATGTTAATGAAAATAGAAGAGTTTAATTATCTGCTGCTTTATGTTTGGTACCTTTGTTGGATGATTCCTATGTTTAACATCTGAACTCTAGCTTGTACGCTTGGATCACGTTTCGATTAGCTACCGAATCATGTTTTCCCGTTGCAACAGCCTCGAGAGAGGTGTTGTGGCTCTAGTGTTTGGTCCGATTCTGGAGTACAAGAGTGCTTGGAATCGGAGTTGCTTTAGTAACCTTGCCACTCTAACTTAAGCCCAGCAACCTCGAGAGGGGTGTTGATGCTTGGTTAGAGGTACCCGCTTCGAGAGGAGGGGTACAGGATGTTTCTGCTGCCGCTTATTTTATCGAAGTTTTCTCCTTCGTACCTTACTATATCATTAGTGTTATCTCTCTGTTTCCGTTGCACGAAAACCCCTAAAAACTGATAATTGCTTAAAACCTTAATCTTCTTCGTAGCTCCAGTTGGAGATAGATCTCTTTTGTTTTATCGACCTTAACCAGCTGTTCCCTTGCGAGATTTTATCATCTCTTTTCCCTTACCGGAGTGTAATGTGTCGATTCAGCGTTCTCAACACTACCACCCTTGTCCCTGTGTTCGACCCCGTATATCTACTTCGACCCCGTAAACAAAGTTGCGGGGGCTTAGAAGGTTTGAGTTATAAATTTTAAAGTCCGACTACTTCGAATCCGCCTCCACTTTTCAGACGCGCGATTTAGGCCGGTCAACTTTTTGGTGCCGTTGCCGGGGACAAGGCAAAACGGTACTGTTGACGAACCCAAATCCACTAACTACACTCCAGTACCTCAAGCTTAGAAATAAGCTTGACAACACTCTCCTTTTCTTTTTCTTTTTATTATTACTATTATTCTTTACCCGATATGAATAATTCATGTTATTGATAACATATTTTCTGACTTGATCGTTACACGATGCTCAGGTACTCAGAAGAAATCCATTCTGTTCAACTGAGCACCGACCCCATCCAACATGCCACCTCACATTGAGCCACCCCATTCAAAAGGGGAACGCCAAGGAAGGGCTAAGCCTCATTCACCTCCACTAGAGGGCAACGACCGCTACGACGGAAATGATCAACTCGAAGATCCAAAAATGGAGCAGTTCGAGGAAGATCCTCACCGTGATAGACGTCGCCACCACCAAAGGCACAAAAGAAATCACAATAATCAAGAACAACTCTAGGAAGGCAGTGACAATGATGATTCAGAAGAAGAAGAGAAAACGCCGAGGGAGTTAGCTTCCACAAAGGTTAACAATTCTCGGTGCCCTGTCATCATCCCGTGATTCAACGCCACCAATTTTGAGCTCAAGCCATCTGTAATCTCCATGATCCAAAATAAAAGCTTTAAGGGGAGCTCCAAGAACGACAACCCCTATCATCACTTGGATGCTTTCAAGAATATCTGCGACACCATTAAGATGCAGGGTGTTCCCAGGAGGTCATCTACTGCAAGGGCTTCATCTTCTCTTTGGAAGATAAGGCTCTATCGTGGTATCTGGGACTTCCCCACCAAACTCTAAATAGATGGGAAGCACTGACAGACGCTTTCGTGAACAAGTTCTATCCAACTGAGAAGACAGTGAGGAACAGACAAAGGATAACTTCCTTCATGCAAAGGCCCAATGTGAACCTCCATGACGCCTGGGAGCGATACCAGGAATATCAGAGGGACTGCCCTCACCACAACTACAAGAAATGTTTCTTAATCACTACCTTCTATAACGGTCTAACTCCCGATGAAAGAGTATCACTAAACGCTGCAGCAGGAAGTGACTTCCTAGGGAAGAAGCCGAGCATGTCTGAGAAGATAATCAAAAACATGGCCGAGCTGCAAGCCGACACTGATTATGATAGATCTGACAGAGGGCAGGCTAAGAAGGTTAGTGAAGGACCTTCTTCTGAATCCAAGGCTCTGGAGGCTATTACTTCTCAGATCTAGAGGATAGCTACGGATGTCAAGCAGCTAAGGGAATCTGACAGAAAAGGGAAGAAGCAGGTTGAAAAAGTAATGAAGTGTGTAACATGTGGAGAAGGGGGGCATGGGGTAGATAATTGCATCTACACCCGACCAGACGCGTCAAGCAATACTGAATCTGAGGCCGAAGAGACTGAAAATGTCTCTTTTGTAAATTTTAAAAGGCCGGACCACCCTGGTTTCAGTTACGGCAACAAGGATGCAGCTGAGAACTCACATCAGCTGCATAGCTCCTCTAAGCCGCCCCAAGCATTCGAAAAGAGGGGAGGACCAAGTCAGTACACCAAAAACACCTCCTTCCAGTCGAACAAAGGAAACTTCCAGGGACAAGTTAAGTACCAAGGATCAGCCAAGGAGCAGGATAAGGTTTCAAGCCAGTCTGAGGTGGTTGGACAATTGTTTGATTTTGTAAAAAGGCAGGACACGATTAATAACCAGCTAGCACAGAGTGCGCTATCAAACTCGGGTGTTTTGAACTCATTGCAGGTCCAGATGGCGGATATGCAGACGCATCAACGACAAATTGATCAACAATTAGCTCAAATGGCCGAATTAATAAAGAATCCTTCTAGCAAAATACCGTCCAACACCGAGACTGCCAAGAAGGTAGGGATGTGATCGAGAGAAACAGGGATCAAGTTGCAAGAGATGGATGATGCTAAAGGCTAGAGAGTGAAGAAGCTGGAACCGTCAAGCTGGAGACGAAAACTACAGCGCTCATCGGGAGGCAGCCCGAGCTTTCTTTTCTTTCCTAGAATAGGATGCAATTTACTTTCCTGCAAAATAAACATTACGAACATTTGGACTGTAATAAGGCCCGAGTCAGTACATGCGCCACATGAGCTGACTCTTTTGTTTTACGGGCCACCGCGCTATTTTATAGATCTGGATGGGTAATGCTATCTGAGGCCAGGGACTTAGACTTAGGCCAATGATGTTCTACCCATCAAACCGCTACTTCCCTCGCTTTGTTTTAAAGTTTTCTCCTCTAGATCTTGTTGATGAAGGGTTCGTATCGGGAAGCATCTCAACCGGCGCGCCGAACGCACCCGGCTCGGGAATGGCTTGTTTTATCCCGGCTTAGATCGCTATATATAGTACGAAGCTTTTACCGTGTCGGGCTACTGCATTTTACTGTTCTACCTACCCGTATCGTGCTGTGATTTCCTTCGTTCGCTCCCGTGTCGCGCATCCCTTTTCTGCTCTCGTGTCGCGCAGAAAACCTAAGAAAACAGCAAAGGTATAGCCCGACAGCCGTATCGTCTTGGCTAACCCGACACGACCTTCCTATCGCACATAACTTATCGGACTTACAACTTTAGCTGAACTCCCTTGTATCGCCCGACACACGTGTCGCACGACATGCCTTTAGGACACGCTTGCCCGATACGCCATGTCGGGCAATAACCGTGTCGCCCATCCTTGTGCCGCCTCGTTTTGTCCATGTTGTCGGGTGACACGTTTTTCCTCCGAGAATATCGTATCATGCACTTTCTTTCACGCGACCGTATCGCCCGACACACTCATGTCAGTCGGCGAGCCTGACGCGTAGTTTTCTCCGTATCGTCTTGTTCTATATCGCCTATGATGTTTTTTTGACGGACGATACCCTGATCGTATCGAGCACGAGCCTACATCTTTGAAAGCTTCGTATCACCCGATACGATGGTGTCGGGTGATTTTTGTATCAGACCGATTTTATAGTGTAGCTAGTTTTCCTTTTAAATGCCGGTATCAAATTTTAGCTCTACCTACCTTAATATCGGTACATTTAATTAATCAATGAATTTGTTTAATGCTAACAGAAATGGCCCGTACAAAGCAGACCATCGTTTGAGTTGATGAACACGACAGAAGAATCGACACTGAAGCCGCAGCCGAGGTGACAACGGTCGGGCGGAAACGCCCTAATCCCGAGGCGGCTGGGCAATCAACAGCAGAAAAGAGAACAAGGACGGGAGAAGTGGCTGCTCCAACCACAGCTCCAACAGTTGCGGCAGAACCCCTGGATCACACACCAGGAAGGTTCGTGCCGAGAGATGACGAGCATGGACGCCGTTATGTAGAACTGGCGACCAAGCTCTACAGGACAAGCATATTTTGTCACCAGTCTTCCTTCATTCAGATAAGCATCTTTGATAGACTGGAGAGCGTCCTTGCCGCGGCAGGACTGAGGAAGATCTACCTCAGCCGTTCTGCCTCATACACCGAACTCACGAGAGAGTTCATGTCGTCTCTCCGCCGAGTGAAGAATACTGCTGAGGAAAAAGAAGAATATGGTGGAGCAGACAGACTGCAAGCGCGGTTGTACAACTCGGAGCACGTCATCTCCGAAAAGCTGCTCAACAAGATCTTCTCTTCCAGCGAGGAGGAGAAGCTGCTAAATAACAGTGAAAGGATCACCGAAGGAGACATGTTCAATCCCGTGGAGCTCTGGAATAGGCTGATCGGCGAATCATCGTTCCAGCCGGGAAGCAAGGTGGCGGCAGTGCACTCATGTTTTTGGAGAATCGTGCACAAACTAGTGGCGTGCCTGTTGTTCAGCAAGAACGAATCCAACAACATTTACACCGAAGAACTCCACGTCATGTGGCACATGATGGAGGGAAGAGTAATCAACCTTGGGCGGTTTTTGCTAAACATGCTGCACCCAATAAAGGATGCCACCAAGGAATATTGTATGGGTGGCATCGTCAACTTGATCGCGGTTGGGCTTGGGTACCCACGGGAGCCGCGCAGTCTGTCGAGGACGAGGGGCGATGAGCTGATCGACCTCAAGTACCTCATGAGGGCTAGCATTATAAAGGAGGGGAGATGCTATTTCTACAAGTTTGCAAGGCCAAATACCCTCCTCCCACTCCCCCGCTGCACCACCTACGACGCAGAAAGGCTGGTCTTCACCATAGCAGAAATAGAAGTTGTGGCGGTAGACGCAGCCTACGTCGCCACCACCAGAATACAAGAAAGGGCAACTGCAAGAGGAGAACCAATCCCTCTTGGCGCTCGGCAGGACAAATCTTCTACAACCCCTACCGAGCAGCCCATTGCCCCAGAGCATACTATACCAACCACAATAACGAAAACACCTGTCGTGGCTGAAGAAGAACTGGTGATCGTTGAGGTCGCTGAGACAACGATGGGAGCTGTCGCGAGAGAGACAACCACAACTCCCGAAGCCCCTATGGTGCCTTTAGAGGCAGAAGAAGAAGCACAGCCGGACGCCGATAATAGGGTGTTCGCCGAGATCCTCGAGATGGAGCTCGGAGCTGCACTGCTAACGCTGACACCGACGCCGATATCTCCTATAACAGTTGCTAATGAGATCGCCAACGATGAAGAGGTGGAGCAGCGTCCGCCCACACCACGGCCTTCTCCGCCACGACAAGAAGGCGAGGCGAAAGCAGCCGCAAAAATGCCGACGCCTCACCCAGCAACATCTGCCTCGCAGACGATTGAGATAGGTTCTACCTCGTCAGGTAGACCCTCGCACGAGGGAGGTATCGAGGGGACGAGAGGGAGATATGCATGAGTCCCTCCGTCGCTAGAAAAAATGTTGGGGCACGAATTCGACTACTTGTGGGAGGTAACAGAAAGCCACTCGGCTACATTTACTTCTCTATCCCGTAAGTTTTCTTTTTTCCAGCAGAGGCTGAATGACCAAGAACAGGCGCTGTTGACTCTAGTTGGACTTCCTGACCAACTAGAGGTATTCAATGCAACGCTTCAGCAGGCCCTCCGACGCCTTGACGTGATCGAGGAGAGGCTAAACAGGGGGGACGACCATCCGCGCCCAAGGCAGCCGAGAAGGTCTCCGTCACCTCCTGGATCAGGCTCTCCACCCCCCTCGTCGGCAGCCTCGTCAGGATCATCATCCTCTTCCTCCTCCGACGGGCCCTCTAAAACGCCCGAAAAAGAGACGACGCATAAGTCTACCACATGATCTCCAGCAGGAGAGGAGAGCTCCCGAGGCATTAAAGACTTCGCTCCCTCCGCCTCCCTAAATGAAGTTGAAGACAACGACAAATCTGTCAGCATCGGGGAGGATTCTTCTGATGAATCAGAGGGAGAATGGGGGGACATCTGCGCTGCCAACCAAAGGCACCCCCTAGAGGAAGAAGCTCGACGGCAGATGCATTCTTTGCGCCTTCGGAGATACCTTTCTTCGAGATGGCATACTTCGACAGAAGAGCCATCGGATACCTGACGATGAGTGACCAGAAGCTGATGAATAAGGTCTTGAGGTCGTAGGCTGACGAAGAAGAAGTCATCTGGAGTGACGGCTATTTCTCAGTGCAACATGGAGCGCTAAGAAGCATATTCTGCTCCCCAGCCGTCGTTGGAAAGAAGCTATTCAGGGTCCTACAAGGCGTCGTGATAGAGAACGCAGACGTTAGGACAGGCCGACAGACGATCTACAACGCCACCCCGGCCTTGGCGAGAAAACTGATGAGGGGTTTGTATGAATCTACACAGGTGGCCAGTATGCTGAAGCACATTGAAGAGCACAACCCAAACCTGGTGCTGGGCCCCTAAAAACATCGAAAGAATTGGTTCCTGTGCGTTGCTGACCTCCACAGTCACGATGTTCAACTACTCAGCTGCTGCAACAAAGAGATCCTGCACACATGCAACACTTTCGTACACTCCGAAGATAAACTTCTAAGGCTACTCCCGCTGCGCCTCCACCGTGTTATCAAGAGTGGAATCCAATGCCATAGCGGTGTCTGGAATTTCTTCACACTAAGGGACTTCCCCGTCCAAGAAGAAGAGGGAAGTGGAAACAACGCCTTTATAGTCCTACGAGCCATGGAGATGATACATGTCTTCGGATACTTAAGACAACTCCAGAGCCAAAACTTCTACTAGCTCAGAAGCATATATGCAATGTTCCTGATCAAGGACAAGTGCTATTTCCTAGATGCGGACATACCAGAGAGGCTGCTGGACAATGACCTAGAAGACGCATCTTCGCAACCCAGCAACACTCCTGAGAAGGAAGTTGAGATGGAGACTGACACCTACGGGGCAGGCAAGCAGTTGGAGATCCTGCGGAAAGTGCACGGATTTGAAGACCCTGCTTCTCCTGAAGCTGCAGAAGGACTGATCAACAATTTTGATCGCTTCTCGTGCGCTACACTCACGCAAGAGCAAGTCAAAGAAATTCTTCTGAAATTAGCTGATTCTACCCCAGCGGATGTCATCTACAAGGAAGACAATGTCATAGTCCCGGTTGATGACTTAAGGGACATGGTCAAAGATGGAGGATGCTTGGCAGTATCTGTGGCAACCACCTACATCCAAACACTACAGCTAAAGTTCGAACACGCATACATAGCTCATCCAATGCTGTTCAATGACATCTGCCTCGCCGATGAAACATGAGCAAAACAATCATTTCTGGCAGAGTTGGAGCACATGGTTCCATGCACCATCTTCCTGCCCATCCTGCATTACAACCACTGGACGCTCCTAACGATGTACACTCGCCAACGAGCATGAATCTTTTACAACAGCTCGGACAACAACAAAGATCATCCAGTGCAGTGTACATCGACAACGTTGACCTCTCTCGAGCACTTCATAAGAAAATACTATGACGAGGTGGCAGCGCTGATACAACCATTCCTAGACACAGCAACAAGCAAATGGCACGAGCTTCAGTTCTGCCACCGCAGTCCACAACAGATTCCCTTATCCAATGACTGCGACATCTTCGTACTGGAATGAATATCGAATGAAGCGACGCCTGACCAGCTCCACCACATCGACTACCACAACAAACGAGGAGAATACGTGTGGGAGCTTCTATCTGGCGCAGGCGCGCTCACCGGCTAACCCTCACTGGGGTAACATTACCCTACCTTATCTACTTCACAACTCTGGGACAGAGTGTGGAGTAAGTTTGGGGAGGGTACCATGTACCAGTGGGGGAGGTATAACATTTCGAAAAATTTTCAGACCTCAGACCTCACCCTTCTATTATTCTTCTTCTCCTTCTATATCAAATTTTGAAAGATTTTGCTTATTTTATCTCCATACATATGTACAAAGAAACTATATAGTAAAAATCAGATACGACTTTTTGCCAGTTTATTTTCTATGTGCCTAAGGAGATGCAAGTTTTGTTATGTCTCTTTGATAATGCAGCCGACAAAAGACTACGACTTTCCATGCCAAAAATTTTGAAAAATAATCTCGCGACAGTTAAGAGATGTGCATGCAGAAGTAAGAAGCTGCCCAAACAGTAAAAAAATTTCTCTTGTTTTCCCTTACCCAACAAAAATCCCAAAAAGAGAGAATAGCCTCATGAGAGTGAATAAAAGCATGAGAGTTGTGCCAAATGAAAAGAAAGAAAAAAATACATACACACTTATTTTCCAAAAGTACCCATCTTTAGGCATGGTAGATCCGGGGCGGTGGTACGTAGGATGTGAAATCACTGCTTTAAAGCCAACTGGCTTGGACTGCAGGGACCACTTGCCCGCTAACGGACCCTTATCTGGATGGACTGATGGAAAATAAGAAAAACTCAAAAAGCCTTAAGCCTACCCAAACACACAACTTTCTACCCCAAAAGCTGTTTGGTGTGAAAGCTAACTTTGAAATCATGCACCAAAGTCTCGCTGAAGCTGTAGAATTTTTTTTTACTTAAATAACGCAGGAGAAATAAAGTCTGTTGTTTGTGGTTGGGGCGCATTCTCTGTGAGATATCACAATGCTAATTCAAACCCATGGACTGAAAATACCGGTCAAGAAGAAGCATCACAAAATATAGTTTAAAGATTGATTGAGGACAATCAAAATGCTAAGTTTGGGGGAGTTGATAACACCAGATTTTGTGATGTTTTTGGCCCTTATTTCGTTATCAAAACTGCCCTTTTAAACTATTTTCCTCTCTTCTTATATATGTTTTTGAATAAACAGGCCTCGCTAGGCTCTTAACTCAATTTTATCATCTTTTGCAGACTTTTCCTCCATTTTGACTCATTTATCATAAAAAAGGCCCGTGCCGGCCCATAAACGTGTCCTACCTACATCGGCCTTTTCCCCAGGAAGTCGACTGATACACTCACTGCCCGATAGGGGAGCGCGATACACCGACGCGCGACACAAGGGTGCCGCGCAAGAGGAAGCGGGCGAGCGATACGCCTTTTTACCCGACAGGGAGCCGGACTCGCCACGACTGTTGTAGCGTGTCGCACGATACAGGCCACCCACCGACAAGCGCCACTCGTCACAATGACCGACAACCAACATCTTTGTGCTGGGCGATATTAATATCGGCCACCCCGACTACGTGATAATAAGAGCTGAAGTAGGACACGTGGCATCCGGAGCACCATAACTTCCCCTACCGCTACCTATAAATAGCAGCTACAAGACTCCGATTGGACGGGTCAGAACCCTGCGCAAGCCAACTCAAGAAAGCTTCGAGAGCTAGCGTATCGTGCCTCAGAGGTTGTGCCGGGCGATTCTAGGTGAGCACTTCCCTATCCCGAGAGGGAGGGAATGGTTCTCTTAGGGTCGTACCAGGCACCACTATAGGCCGATATCGGACAACAAGGATACCCGATACATGTGACCGATACTAGAAGCATGACTTTAGCCCGACACGATACCGAACCCCGATACGCATCGCCAGTCATGGCGTGTCGCCCGAGAGGGTGCCGCCCGACATGATCGTATCGGGCAAGGGCAAACCGCACGATACGTCTACCCGTTATGAGCATGCCGCCCGAGAGGGTGCCGCCCGACACGGGGGTATCGGGCAAGGCCCCTGCCCGATATCGGGCTGGAGAGTCTGCTGCTGTCTGTCGCCCTTCTAGATCAAGGAGGCGACATTTATCTTTATTATTTCAGTCTTTTACTTCTTTTACTTATGCAATGTAATCAGACTTTTATATGTTAATGGAAATAGAAGAGTTTAATTATCTGCTGCTTTATGTTTGGTACCTTTGTTGGATGATTGCTATGTTTAACATCTGAACTCTAGCTTGTACGCTTGGATCGCATTTTGATTAGCTACCGAATCGTGTTTTCCCGTTGCAACAGCCTCGAGAGAGGTGTTGTGGCTCTAGTATTTGGTCCGATTATGGAGTATGAGAGTGCCTGGAATCGGAGTTGCTTTAGTAACCTTGCCACTCTAACTTAAGCCCAACAACCTCGAGAGGGGTGTTGATTCTTGGTTATAGGTACCCGCTTCGAGAGGAGGGGTACATGATGTTTCTACTGCCACTTGTTTTACTAAAGTTTTCTCCTTCGTACCTTACTATAACATTAGTGTTATCTCTCTGTTTCCGTTGCACGAAAACCCCTAAAAACTGATAATTGCTTAAAACCTTAATCTTCCTCGTAGCTCCAGTTGGAGATAGATCTCTTTTGTTTTATCAACCTTAACCACCTGTTCCCTTGTGGGATTTTATCATCTCTTTTCCCTTACCGGAGTGTAATGTGTCGATTCAGCGTTCTCAACATTATCACCCTGTCCCTGTGTTCGACCCCGTATATCTACTTCGACCCCGTAAACAAAGTTGTGGGGGCCTAGAAGGTTCAGGTTATACATTTAAAAGTCCGACTACTTCGAATCCGCCTCCACTTTTCAGATGCGCGATTTAGGCCGGTCATGGTCTCCCTGAAGAGAGTGCATGCTGCGACTATAACTCTATAGCAAAGATGTCACTATATCCTGGCAAGCTAATTGTAGTTTGACACATGATGCCACTGGAAATAGTCTCGTACTGATCGAGACAGGTGAGGTCTTGGAAGCCGGCTCTTCCTTTGACCTTGTATGGTACTGATGCTATACGTAGCCGTGGTCAGTTGGAGCATGAGCGGTATACCTCATCTCCTCAGGGTATAAGTGTGATTGTAAATATCTAATCAGCCGTGTAGCATATTTGCTTAAGGATTGAATGCGAAAAAATTGGATGATGTTGTATTACTTTTATACATCTTAAATGGATAGATGTTATATGTGTTCTTCGCATTCCTTATAAAGTGAATAGATGATTTATTGCTCTATCATAGATAGCTGCATTGCTTTAATAGATGATATTACTCTGTTCTGCTTATAAACAATGATTAATCTTGATTATTAATATAAAAGCTCCTCTGCTCAGTTTTATTATGTTTATCTGTGATAATAATGTTGTTGGCAGAGAGTTATATCTCTCGCTGGGACTTTTATCTTAGCCCGTTGGTCCCAATATTTTTAGGTGGGCGCAGACAAGGAGGTAGAGACCGTACTACAGAGGGAGGACAACAGTAACAAAGACAACAATAATAGCTCAAGTTGAGTGTGCTGTCTGTCGTGTCTTCTAGATAGAAGTCCTATGTGTCGTTTCTATACTCTCAGATCCTTAGGAGTTAGTACGTAATGATTTTATAAACGATATGAGATTTTAGCTTGTATGCCTCGAGATTTTATGTTGCTCATGTATATATTTGGGCATAGCAACTAGTATATGATATCCTCGAGATGAGATGGTACAATATATGTACAATGTGAACCATGATGTATATATCACTTTGGTTCTTTCTTTAAGAGTTTCCTGGCAATGGATCTCTTTACAAAATATTTTTAATTTTTAGTGATTTCGTTAGTCGGCTGCTAATGGTTATTCCACGTAATTACTATGTGATTTGGCTGTCGGTTTGATAGAGGTCGTCACAAGTTTTGGTATCAGAGCCTAAGGTTCGTTGAGTTTACAAAGATATAGGATTAAGATTGTTGCGTCTGTTCTAGTGTCCTCCAGTTTATCTTATAGTGACTTCTGCTCATATAGGAGAAGAAGTAAAGTTGAAAGATGGCTGGAGCACACAAAGAAAATGCTGCTGAGAGTAGTGTTGCTGCACTGGAAAGAGGTGCAAGGGAACATGCTCGAGAGGAATCAGTGCCTGAGAATCCCCATCTTGATCAAGCCATGCTAGAAAACCCAACCTTTCATGCTATTTTTGGGCAGTTCATGACCACAATAACACATATGGCAGATCAAATGTCAGCACCAGCACCTAGGGCACCAGTTCCCAATGAGGGACATGGGTTTGGTAAGGCCTTTGAGCAGTTACGCCGGATAGGAGCCACCGAATATGCCGGTACAACTGACCCAACAGATGCAGATTTATGGCTCACTGAGTTGAAAAAACCTTTCAAATCCTTAGCATCCCAGAAACTGATAAAGTTAGGCATGCTGTGTACTTTTTAAAAGGAAGCGCTGGCCATTGGTGGGCCATTGAAGAAGGAAAAAGGCCAGGTGTTGAGGTCGGATGGGAGGAGTTCCGACGTGAGTTTGTTAGTAGATACTTTCCCATCACTTATCTGGATGAGAAAATCTCACAGTTTGAGCATATTAAGTAAGGACCAATGAAGATTAGTGAGTATGAAGCTAAGTTCATGTAGCTTCTGCGGTTTTGTCCACACATGGCTACTATAGAGGAGGAGAGGATTCAGTGTTTTGAGAAGGGTCTGAACGCTGAGTTATCCACAGTTGTAGCTGCTCTAGAGAATAGAGAGAGGTTTGCCACATTTATGGAGTCAGCTAGGAGGATAGAGAGGTCCGTGACTGAGAAACGTGAGGCGAACAACTAGAAAGACCTGCCAAGTTTATGGGACAGAGGTCTGGAAGTTTCAAGAAATCAAGATTTCCCGCACCAGTAGCACCACAGAGGTTCAGTGCTCAGACGGAGTGGACGTCAAGCAAGGGTAGAGGCCGTAATTTTCTACCAAGTGGAGCCCATAGTACGGTATCAATGTCAGTAACATGACCATCTAGGCCGCAATGGGAGAACAGAACCTGCTTCAAGTGTGGGCAGGAAGGACATGTGATAAGAGAATGTCCAATTAGAGACACAAAGGTAACCCAACCACCGAGGAAGAGTCAACAAAGCTCTCAGAGGCAACAGTTTAGTAGTGGCACATGAGGACATGGACATGCATCCCAAGCAAGTTCAACTACACCAAACAACAGAGCACGGAGTCGGGAACATGCAACAGTGAGATTCTATGCTATGAATCAGCCGGAGGCAGTAGTCAATCCACGAGTCGTGACAGGTCAGATGTAATTATTTCATTTTGATATGTCTTCATCTTGCTTCATATCTGTTTTGATTGATCTGGGTGCTATACATTCCTTTATCACTCGAGAAGTGATTCATGACTGCAATATGACTGTAAGTCGTAGAGAAGATAATCTGTTATTAGAAACTCCGTTAGTCAGATCTGTAGTGTTGCATGAGGTATGTTCTTCCTATGTTCTTTCATTTTCAGAACACAACATTCAGGTAGATCTTATACCACTTTAGATGCACACGTTTGATGTAATTCTTGGGATGGATATCCTAGAAAAGTATAAGGTTGTCTTGGATTGTGGTTCCAAGCAAGCTATGTTCGTAGACAGTGATGAGACATGAGTTTTTCAGGGGGACAGAAAGTGTTATGACCCACTACATGATTAACTAATAAATACCTCGAATTACGTAAAACACCTCAATTAGTGTTGAGTATCAAATTAAACATCATAGATAATCAAGATAAGCTAAGATGTGAATTAATAACTGAGATTGAATCATCTGAGGTAAGTAATGATGTCAATGTTGATTATTTAGTACATTAAGTTGAATCAAGCAATCACAATTGTAATTAGAGCTTTGATCCAGTGAAATAGTCCATTTAGCATGTTTTGTACTTTGAGGTTATAGAGAATTCCGTGCTTGAAATGTTGCAAGAAGAATCGTCCAAATCGGACCTACGAGCCACAAGTTGTGACCTTTTTAGTTTCTAGGGTTTAAGTTGCAATTTCTCCAAATCCGGGTTAATAAACCCTTTTCCTTTTCTTTTATTCTCTCGCTTATCTTCTCCTTCAGTCGGCCGATAGAACAGGACACCGCAAGCGGTGCCCAACCAGCCCGATAGAGCAGCAGAGGAGGACGATGGGCATGGCGATTTTTCCTTGAGCCCTAGCTCCGATCAGTAACGCCACCATCACCCTCTCCTACCCCTTCCTCCATTCTTCCTCTACCTTGGCCTAGGGCGGTGCTGACCTGCAGCAGCAGTTGCCGGCCGGCCAGCTGCAACGGGCGGCCATGGAGCCGGTTAGGGAGCACTAAGCTCCAGGAAAGAGTGGCGCCGAGTTCGACTAAGGACATTGAGTAAGTTTCTGCGGCCATTAGCTACGATTCTATACCTAACCAACTCCTTCCTCCACCTGTGCGTGTGCAAATCACCTGTTGCCTGCAGCAGGTCCGACCAGGAGCATCAAGGGCGCGAGCTAACACTCCAAAGTGATGCCGTCGGACTCGTCTGGAGGTCCAGATCAGGGATCCGTAGCCCTAGCTGCGTCTAGAATCAAGTAGAGCCCTCTCCTTCAACCTGTTCCATTTCAACAGGTTTGTTCTAGTTTCCAGTCAGTGCGTCGTTCGGCCGAGTTGCGTATGATTCAGCCGAGTTTCTTTATTAAGGATAACGACCAGCGTTTTGATCGGCCGAATTGGGACTGATTCGGCCGAGTTTCCCTTTATAGGAAATCAATCAGGGTTTGGATCGGCCGAGTTGCGGGTGGATCGGCCGAGTTGTCAGCCGATCGGCCGAATTCCCAGATTGGTCGGCCGAGTTACAGTACTGTGAGTAGTAGTTCATTCAGTAATCATTATTTAACTCAATTTAAATGTTTAATTGCTTCTGTATCAGTTAGTATAACTTCTAAACAGTGTAGTACATACAATAGAGTATGTTAGTTTCATTGGAACTTGAAATACTTAATATGCTTAGTGTTTAATGATGAAATTTCCTGTATTATAGTTGCAATGTATTTGCTGATTTTTAAAATAGATGTTTAGCATCGAAAGTGGATAAATGATACTGAATCATGTTTAATGATGATAATGAATATATATTTGCTTCATGTATTATTCAGATTGTGCAATATGCATGAAATGTGATATTCCTGTTTAAATGTTTATTTGTTAATCAGTTAATAGACCTAGGTGCCCTAACACCGTAGAACCCCTAAAAGAAGGTCTGTTTCTTAGGGGTGAAACTCGTGTTGCAACATCATCCGTGCTTGTGTCACGGACAAACGAGAAAAGAGAGGCAGTGTCCAACAACAATCGTGCTTGTGTCACGATGGCACTGGGAAAAAGAAAACTTGGTTATCTAACACCATTTGTGCTTGTGTCACGAAGGTAACCCTGTGAGACACTCCGCCGGTGTACTCAGGTTAAAGGAGGAGTCTGGTGCACTCAGAGTAGTGCCTTGAGGCCGTAGAGCCTATGTTTCTGGCCGGAGAGCCAGGGGTCCTGTAGTAGAGCAGGGCTGGCGTCAGACTTAGCATTTCCCGGGTGTGTCACTAAGTCTTGTACGGTGGGATCGTAGCATGAACTTGCTGCGGATCTTTATATGCAGAGTACACTGCATATGATTATGGCATAATAAAATAAATATGAAATCATATAGGATCACAGTAAATTTAAAGTATTCGAACTTGTGTGCTATTTCTTTATATCTGATTATCTGTTCAAATTATGTGCTACTGCATGGAAATGTGATTATATTCTGCAAATCTGTTATGTTATTAGAACTGCCTTGCTTAGTTCTGCATTTATGTTTAATTTCAATTTATAAACCTGATGAGTTGTTTAGTGATAGCTAAGTGAAATGCTATTCACTGAGCGAGTAGGCTCATACCTCTACTCAAAACATTTTCAGGTTATTATCAGCAGTAGGAAATCTGAAGGATCCTTTCATCCTATCGCTTAGTCTGTAGAAGGTATATGTAGTTAGTAGTTAGAGGTCTCTTAGTCCATTCCCCTCGATCTTCGGGACAAGGTGTGAGTGAGAGAGAGAATGTGTACAGAGATGTAAATTAACTGTTATGCTTTATTTTATGTCGGACAATGTAATATGCTGTAGACTCTGTTTATATTGCTAGTCAGTTTATTAAAGATGCTTCCGTAGTTTGTTTAGTTTCATTTTACAACATAAATCAGATTTTCCTATTAATGTCTTTAAAATGCTTTAAAAAAGTGAAGAGTGGTTGGCTTATGTGTAAATCCCATCCTGTTGCGTCCTAATCTTGTGGTTTGTGGTTAATGTGAGATTGGGGCGTGACAATTTTTGGTATCAGAGCTTTGGTTTGAGTACATAGTTACTCAAGGTCAGGGGACGATAAGAGACCAATAGGATTAAGGTTTAGGTGTCTTTCTTCTATCTGTAATTTTCTAACAGGAAATGTTCTGTTATACTATTGCAGATAGCAGGGAGAGGATGTGGTCACGAGAATCAAGTAATGAGCTTAAGATAAGTCGTTAAGAATCATTAGGGTCAAAAGATAAAGTTATAAGTGAGACGAATAATAAATGATGTGTTTTAGCTCTGGAAGGTATGAGTGTTTAGATACCCTGGCCAGGTGTCTGAATACTTAGATTGACCGGTATCAAGCTACTCTGTCTGTTCTTCTCTGGATGCCCTGGCCAGGTATGCAGAGGGAGGATAGGCTAGAGAGAAACCCTAGAAATCTTAGGGTTAAGAAATCAGAAATTAATGTAGGAGTAAGAGATTAAATAAAGGATGTGATATAACTCCTACTTTATATTGCTTATTTGATTAAAGATCACTAGAAACACTCTTATATGCATGAATTTAGACTTTCAGTTTGAACAAAAAGATAATTCTTTTATATTGTTGTGTCATGAAGTGAATTGTTTAATGTTTGTTTTCTTTGTAATAAAGTAGACCTGAAATTATGTTTAAATGAGTTTTCCCTAAGTGGATATTATTTCCACATGTTTAAGATTAACAGGGGTTGATTAATCCCGAGTAGCTCTTGGCTTCAGGACTACAGGTTCGGCCTGGTCCGGCTGGCAGGATGCGTTACTGGGATCTAATGACTCCTATTAACAGTAAAATAAGAATAGACTCTGGATGATTTAGACCCGTAACATAGTGATAATATATATACATTAGGATGTTTTAACTACGATAAGAAGTTTAAATGTTCTTTGTTCTTGAGAATTAGGGTTTGAGAAGCATAGGCCCTAATTGGCCCAAAATAGGGTTTTGATGATACATAAATACAAAATTTGATAAGTAAAGTGTCTTAGTAAATGATTTTTAGTATTTTATGTGTAACTTTGATTTGGCTAAAATTGGGATATGAGTTGGATATATATAATGTGAGCAACATTTGGAAAATATCAGAATTTTTTTGAAGAATGCTCTGACCTGTTTATCGGTCGAGTTTCAAACTCGGCCGATCACATTTTCAGATTTATATAGCAGTGTTGTAATTGAATTTTATCTTTTTATTGGTATATCCAATTGATCTCAAATTTTAACTGTGCTTGAAAAACACAATTTTAGACACTCTGTTAAATTGGCATGATTTTTGGATGACTTTTGACCCCTGCAGTGAGGGTGTCGGCCGAGTTTGTAACTCAGCCAAACCTGCTGCAGACTGTAATATAGCAGTGCACTGTTCGATTTTTAATTAATTATTGGTAACTTGAAATGATCTGAAATTTTTACTGGAGGTCTGAAACTTCATTAGGTACAACATATAAAATTTCCAGAATTTTTGGAGCTTCTGTTAGCTGTTTAATAAACGAATTACAGAAACTATTGTGAAAACCGAATTTTCAGCCAATATAATTAAGGTTGAGTGTTGGGTTAATATGTTATTGACCCAAGCAACTCAATTTGATTTATATAATCGACCACACACACACAATAATGCTATGTTATTAATAAGGATCAAACCTTAGAATGATTAAAGTTGTAGTAGTTTAAGGGATATCATTAGTGATGTAACCTTGAATACTAGTGTCTTTGTAAAATAAGATCTTGAGATATGTTCTATGAAAAGTAAACTGGCTTTGAAAGCAATCTAGGGTTTTGAAGTAGATAATCTGATCAGTACATGAATAACATGAAATGATTTAGAGAAAAGAGTAAAACATAAACCTAAAATGTGACAACAAGTAAGTGGCATAGAAAGCGGAGTATTACCCGATATATGATCTGTAGATAGCTGATGAAGTTCATGTTTTTAAGACATGGCGTTACTATCTTTATGATGTAACAATAGATTATCACCCTGGTAATGAGAATATGGTGGCTGATGCTTTCAGCAGAAAGTCAAGTTCAACAGTTAATGCATTCTCTATGATAGGTTTCAATAGAGACCTGTTAGTAGAAATGTGAGAGATAAGCTTAGACTTAAGGGTGATAGTGAATTAAGCCAGACCATGCATGACCTGATAGGAGGAAAAGAGACTAGAGTTTAAGTTTTTAGATGATAAGATGTTATATTAGCATGACATGTTGTGTGTACCTCGAGATAGAGTAAAATTTCTTTTAAGGGGAAAAGGCTGAAAGAAAAGATTCTTATGGAAGTGTATGTATTGATGTATGCTATGCTTTCAGGAAACACTAAGATGTATATGAATCCCAAGAAGTTGAAATGGATGGTCAGATATGCAGAAGGATGTAGCTAAGTATGTGATTAAAAGTAATGTATACCAGTAGGTTAAGGTTGAACCCTAGAAATCTATAGCTACCTTGCAATCTTTTTCTATGCCTGAATGGGAGTGGGAATTTATCACAATGGATTTTGTGGTAAGATTACCCAGAACACCTAGAGGTTGTGACTCGATATGAATAATTGTAGATAGACTAATTTAGTCTGCTCACTTTCTTCATATTAAGTCGACCTTTGATGTCTCGAGACTTGACTAAGATATACATGGATGAAATAGTTAGGTTGCCTGGTAATCCAGTTTCAATCATATCATATTGAGATTCTAAATTCACATTTAGGATTGTAGAAACAGTTGCATCGTGCTTCGGGTACAAAGTTAAGATTCAATATAACCTTTTCAACTGCAGACGGATGACCAGTCTGAGAGAACCATTCAGACTCTTGAGGACATGCTGAGAGTATGTGTTTTGCTTTTCAGTGGAAGTAAGAATGAATATTTAAGTCTTATACAAGTTGCCTTATGTGAATGTTGAGTTTAGAAATACACAAACGATAATGGTTCAGTTTGGGTATAAACTTAGGAAAAACAAAATTAGTAAACCATTAGGTGCATGATTTTAAAATAGCAAGATGGCATTAAAATATGTAAATAAACCTAATTGCATGCTTCTTGTTATGTTAATGTGTACGACTTAAAATTTTCATGAATGGACACGTTTCTCTGAGATATTATTAGAATTCTCAAGTACTTTTAAATATTGGTGATATGATACATAAATAACTCTTAATTGAGTTATGTGATGCATAAACCAGGATTTTGGGTTAATATGCACATACTTTGAGAAATTCCAGATAATTGATAAATATTACAGATGGTTTCTTATAAGTGGAGTAAATTAATCTTATTGGTGTAAAAAGATGTTCAATTACATGAATTCAGTATGTATGTGCCGAAATTGATTTGAGTTTGGAATATTTATGAATTTTTAATCTGTCTGCATGCATGATATAAACATTACTCAGTAATTACAATGATTTTGAATATACTGCTCTGCCAGTTCTAGAATGATACCGTATTGTGATTTGAACTGCAATCAAACAGATGAGATAACAGAAACCCTAAGAGTAGGGTATTGCCATGTGACTAGCGAATGAGATAACCCTAAGAGTAGGGTGTTGGCATGTGATGAATGAATAAGGCAAATGAAACCCTAAGGATAGGGTATACGAAGAATCAAGTATCTTGATCTCAATTTTCATTATAAGATGTGATGATGTTTAACAGTTAAATTGCATGATTTTATTTTAGTACCAGATTGACATGCATTCTGTTTATTTAAGAATTTTAGTTTGTCTGCATGTATAGTATAATAATTTCTCGGTAATTACCATAAATTGAGATACTGTTATAACAGTTCTGGAAAGACAATGTTTTGTGGGTTGATCTGGAATCAGATCAGATGTGTCCTAGGTTAAGGGACCTATACAGATGGTTGATCAGTGGATCAAGAAACTCAAGAGTTGAGAAATCTTAACCTAGAGGAAGGCACGTGGAAACACGAGTCAGGAACGAATGACAAGTTTCCTTTCTCTTTTAGGAATTTCGGGACGAAATTCTTTTAAGGGGAAAAGGTTGTTATGACCCACTACATGATTAACTAATAAATACCTCGAATTACGTAAAACACCTCAATTAGTGTTGAGTATCAAATTAAACATCATAGATAATCAAGATAAGCTAAGATGTGAATTAATAACTGAGATTGAATCATCTGAGGTAAGTAATGATGTCAATGTTGATTATTTAGTACATTAAGTTGAATCAAGCAATCACAATTGTAATTAGAGCTTTGATCCAGTGAAATAGTCCATTTAGCATGTTTTGTACTTTGAGGTTATAGAGAATTCCGTGCTTGAAATGTTGCAAGAAGAATCGTCCAAATCGGACCTACGAGCCACAAGTTGTGACCTTTTTAGTTTCTAGGGTTTAAGTTGCAATTTCTCCAAATCCGGGTTAATAAACCCTTTTCCTTTTCTTTTATTCTCTCGCTTATCTTCTCCTTCAGTCGGCCGATAGAACAGGACACCGCAAGCGGTGCCCAACCAGCCCGATAGAGCAGCAGAGGAGGACGATGGGCATGGCGATTTTTCCTTGAGCCCTAGCTCCGATCAGCAACGCCACCATCACCCTCTCCTACCCCTTCCTCCATTCTTCCTCTACCTTGGCCTAGGGCGACGCCGACCTGCAGCAGCAGTTGCCGGCCGGCCAGCTGCAACGGGCGGCCATGGAGCCGGTTAGGGAGCACTAAGCTCCAGGAAAGAGCGGCGCCGAGTTCGACTAAGGACATTGAGTAAGTTTCTGCGGCCATTAGCTACGATTCTATACCTAACCAACTCCTTCCTCCACCTGTGCGTGTGCAAATCACCTGTTGCCTGCAGCAGGTCTGACCACGAGCATCAAGGGCGCGAGCTAACACTCCAAAGTGATGCCGTCAGACTCGTCTGGAGGTCCAGATCAGGGATCCGTAGCCCTAGCTGCGTCTAGAATCAAGTAGAGCCCTCTCCTTCAACCTGTTCCATTTCAACAGGTTTGTTCTAGTTTCCAGTAAGTGCGTCGTTCGGCCAAGTTGCGTATGATTCGGCCGAGTTTCTTTATTAAGGATAACGACCAGCGTTTTGATCGGCCGAATTGGGTCTGATTCGGCCGAGTTTCCCTTTATAGGAAATCAATCAGGGTTTGGATCGGCCGAGTTGCGGGTGGATCGGCCGAGTTGTCAGCCGATCGGCCGAATTCCCAGATTGGTCGGCCGAGTTACAATACTGTGAGTAGTAGTTCATTCAGTAATCATTATTTAACTCAATTTAAATGTTTAATTGCTTCTGTATCAGTTAGTATAACTTCTAAACAGTGTAGTACATACAATAGAGTATGTTAGTTTCATTGGAACTTGAAATACTTAATATGCTTAGTGTTTAATGATGAAATTTCCTGTATTATAGTTGCAATGTATTTTCTGATTTAAAAATAGATGTTTAGCATCGAAAGTGGATAAATGTAGGGGTGAACATTCGGTTAATTCGGTCGGTTATGGTTAATTCGGTTCGGTTAAATGGTTAATTTGTGGTTTGATATTTTAACCATTAACCTAACCGAATTGCGTCGGTTAATTCGGTTATTGTCCAATCGGTTAACGGTTAATTCGGTCGGTTAATTTGGTTAACCAAATAATACATGTGTAATAATGTTATTTGAAATACTCATTGAATTTTGAACAATTGTTATATTATAGTGGTATTTCTAGAAATATAATGTTGTATGGCTCGTGAAAACTTGATTACTATGTATATGGGAAAGTTTTTTGAAATAAAAGTACAACTATATATGTATATATACGTGTGTAGGATATTATTTAAGAATAAGTTATAACTATTCGGTTAATTTGGTTAACCATACCAAAAATATCTTTAACCATGAAATTAACCATTTAACCGATTAACCGAATTAAATTAACCAAATTATCCGAATTAACCAAATAGTCTAAAAAAAATTAACCATTCGAAATTAACCATTCGGTTAATCGGTTATTAACCAAATTCTGCTCACCCCTAGATAAATGATACTGAATCATGTTTAATGATGATAATGAATATATATTTGCTTCATGTATTATTCAGATTGTGCAATATGCACGAAATGTGATATTCCTGTTTAAATGTTTATTTGTTAATCATTTAATAGACCTAGGTGCCCTAACACCGTAGAACCCCTAAAAGAAGGTCTGTTTCTTAGGGGTGAAACTCGTGTTGCAATATCATCCGTGCTTGTGTCACGGACAAACGAGGAAAGAGAGGCAGTGTCCAACAACAATCGTGCTTGTGTCACGATGGCACTGGGAAAAAGAAAACTTGGTTATCTAACACCATTCGTGCTTGTGTCACGAAGGTAACCCTGTGAGACCCTCCGCCGGTGTACTCAGGTTAAAGGAGGAGTCTGGTGCACTCAGAGTAGTGCCTTGGGGCCGTAGAGCCTATGTTTCTGGCCGGAGAGCCAGGAGTCCTGTAGCAGAGCATGGCTGGCGTCAGACTTAGCATTTCCCGGGTGTGTCGTTAAGTCTTGTACGGTGGGATCATAGCATGAACTTGCTGCAGATCTTTATATGCAGAGTACACTGCATATGATTATGGCATAATAAAATAAATATGAAATCATATAGGATCACAGTAAATTTAAAGTATTCGAACTTGTGTGCTATTTCTTTATATCTGATTATCTGTTCAAATTATGTGCTACTGCATGGAAATGTGATTATATTCTACAAATCTGTTATGTTATTAGAACTGCCTTGCTTAGTTCTGCATTTATGTTTAATTTCAATTTATAAACCTGATGAGTTGTTTAGTGATAGCTAAGTGAAATGCTATTCACTGAGCGAGTAGGCTCATACCTCTACTCAAAACATTTTCAGGTTATTATCAGCAGCAGGAAATCTGAATGATCCTTTCATCCTATCGCTTAGTCTGTAGAAGGTATATGTAGTTAGTAGTTAGAGGTCTCTTAGTCCATTCCCCTCGATCTTTGGGACAAGGTGTGAGTGAGAGAGAGAATGTGTACAGAGATGTAAATTAACTGTTATGCTTTATTTTATGTCGGACAATGTAATATGCTGTAGACTCTGTTTATATTGCTAGTCAGTTTATTAAAGATGCTTCCGTAGTTTGTTTAGTTTCATTTTACAACATAAATCAGATTTTCCTATTAATGTCTTTAAAATGCTTTAAGAAAGTGAAGAGTGGTTGGCTTATGTGTAAATCCCATCATGTTGCGTCCTAATCTTGTGGTTTGTGGTTAATGTGAGATTGGGGCGTGACAGAAAGATTCTTCCAACCAGCCTAATATCAACAATGGTAGCTAAGAGACTGATATGACAAGGATGTGAAGCATTCTTGGCACATGTGGTAGATACCAAAGAAGAAAGTCCTCATCTTCCTGAAGTTATTGTTGTCAGGGAATTCAAGGATGTATTTCTTGAAGAATTTTTAGATATTCCTCCACCTTGAGAGATTGATTTCGAGATTAATCTAATCCCGTGTACGCAACCTATAGCCCAAACACCTTATAGGATGGCGCCTGCTGAGATGGCAAAACTTAAGACATAGTTACAGGAGTTGCTTGTGAAATGTTTCATTCGACCGAGTACGTCGCCATGGGGTGCTCTAGTTCTTTTTGTTAAAAAGAAAGATGAGTCTTATGAGATTATGCATAGACTATAGACAGCTTAACAAGGTGACTATAAAGAACAAATATCCTCTGCCAATGATAGATGATCTGTTTGACCAGTTGCGTGGTGCAACAATGTTCTCTAAGATAGATCTAAGGTCAGGATATCATTAGTTATGTATCAAGGAGAGTGACATACTTAAGTCAGCCTTTAGGACAAGGTATGATCATTATGAGCTTGTAGTTATGTCGTTTGGACTAACTAATGCACCAACTCCATTCATGAAGCCGATGAATAGAATACTTTGGCCATTCCTTGATCAATTCACAGTGGTCTTCATAGACGACATCCTGATATACAATAGAGATGGTCAATAACATGAATACGACCTTCGTCAAGCCTTAATTTTGCTAAGACAACACAAGCTATATGCTAAGTTTAGCAAGTGCGAGTTCTGATTGTCAGAAGCGTCTTTCCTAGGACACATCATATCTGCTTTAGGAATTCGTGTTGATCCACAGAAAGTGGAGTCTGTTTTAGAGTGGGAACAACCCAAGACACCAACTGAGATTCACAGTTTCTTAGGTCTGGCAGGTTACTACAGAAGGTTAATTAAAACTTTAGTTCTGTAGCATTACTCCTAACTAGGTTGACCAGGAAGGAGGTTCCTTTTGTCTGGAATGACAGGTGTCAGCGTTCTTTTCAATTGTTGAAGGAAAGGTTGACTAGTGCACCTGTGTTGGTTTTACCTGAGCAGGGAAAGGGATACACTATTTTTTGTGATGCCTCTAAGAATGGTCTAGGATGTGTGCTGATGTAGAGTGATCATGTAGTTTCTTTTACTTCCCGATAGCTTAAGAAATACAAAGAAAATTATTCGACGCATGATCTAGAGTTAGCTGCAGTGGTCCACACGTTGAAGATTTGGAGGCATTATCTTCATGGAGAAACACATCCAATTTTTACAGACCATAAAAACATAAAGTACATCTTCTCACAGCACGAGTTGGGTATGAAACAACGCCGCTAGATGGAATTATCAAGGACTATGATTGTATAATTGATTATCATCCAGGAAAAGCTAATGTAGTGACAGATGCACTAAGTAGAAAATCTTCATCTCCACCCATAGATAAAACACTGTTGAATTCTTTAATGTGCTTTAAACAGTACATGTTTGTTTCTTTGAGACAAATAAATGTACAGTTAAAAGTATCTTTGTTAGCTGGATTGCTGGCCGAGATGCATGTGAAACCTACTCTGAGACAACAGATTAAAAAGACACAACATGCTGATACTGTGATTCAATAGATCAGGTCAGAGTATGGTAGTGAGAAACAAAATGATTTTCATGAGTCAAAGGATGAGGCAGTCTGTTTCTATGGTAGGATGGTAGTACCTGATGCCAATGACTTAAGAAAGATAGTTATGGAGGAAACTCATTTATCCATGTATGCAATGCATCCATGGAGTACTAAAATGTATCATAACTTAAAAGATATATATTGGTGGTCTGGTTTGAAGAAGGATGTAGTTGAGTTTGTTATGTGGTGTCCAGTGTGTTAGTAAGTTAAAGTAGAACACTAGAAGCCTGTAGGAACATTACAACCCTTACCTAAACCACAGTGGAAATGGGATCACGTGACAATGGACTTTGTGGTTGGTCTACCCTGAACAACCAAAAGTCATGATTCTATTTGGGTGATAGTTGATAGGTTGACTAAATCAGCACATTTTCTTCCTGTTAAAACAACCTATACTGCTAAAAAACTTGCACACATCTACATAGATGAGATAGTGCAGTTGCACGGAGTTCCAACCACAATTTTGTCTGATAGAGGTCCTCAATTTACAAGTCGTTTTTGGGAACGACTACATAAAGCCTTGAGTACGCAGTTAAAGTTTAGCACATCTTTTCATCCTTAGAAAGATGGACAATCTGAAAGGACTATACAGACTTTAGAGGACTTGGTTATGGCATGTGTTCTTCAATTTGTAGGAAGTTGGGACTTACACTTGAGCTTAATAGAGTTTGCCTACAACAATAGCTATCAGAAAAGTATTGATATGACACCATAGGAAACATTATATAGTAAACATTATAGATCTCCGTTATGCTGGTATGAGATAGTAGAATACCAACTTCTGGGTCCTGAATTAGTGCAAAAGACAACTGAAAAGATTAAAGTAATACAACAACAGTTGAAGGATGCACATGATAGATAGAAGTCATATGCCGATAAACGTTGTAGACCTTTATAATTCTAAGTTGGAGACAAAGTGTATCTCAAGGTATCTCCTTAGAAAGGTGTTCTCAGATTTGGAAAGAAGGGTAAGTTAGCTCCTAGATTTATGAGACCTTACCCAGTAACATCACAGATTGGAAAGGTAGCCTATAGGTTGGAGTTGCCACCTGAGCTACATAGACTACATCTAGTGTTTCATATATCTATACTGAGAAAGTGTCATCCTGATACAGAGTTGGTGTTACAACCTATAGAGGTAGAATTGAATGAAGATATATCCTATGTGGAAGGTCCAATGATGATTCTTGATAGAAGAATCAAGAAGTTCAAAAAGAAAGACATAGTTCTTGTGAAAGTTCTCTGGAATCACTGTGGCTTTGAAGAAGCCACATGGGAGCTGGAGGAAGAAATGATGAGGTAGTATCCTTCTCTTTTCTCTTGAGATTTTAGGGACAAAATCCTTGTTAAGGGTTGATAATTGTAACATTCCTAACCTGGGTCATGCCATAACCCTGGAAGTTTTGCTTAAGTAAGTTATTTATAAACTTGTTTTTATCTTTTGAAAAGTAATTAAGACTCAGTGAGATTTAGTTTTCAAGTTTGAGCTTATTTGTAAATTGTTTGTGTATTATATGATAGTTTGATTGTAAATTGTAATTTACCCAAGATGAGGGGTTATATTGTAATATGCCACATTTTGAATGTGCCTCAAGTGTTTTATCATCATAAGAGAGATAATGATGCTAAGGGGTGTCTTGTGGAAAGCCTAAGTTCCAAGTTGGAGCTTGTTTGAATAATGCTTGTGCATTGTGTACCAATTTTGGTGCAAATTGCAATTTACCCAAAATTTAGGGTTCATATGCAAATTACCAGCTCTAGAGTGTCCCTACTCTCTCTTAGCATCATCTATAGGAGAGAGAAAGAAAGAGGCACCATGTTTGAATCATATTTGAGTGATGGTATTTTTGGTGATGAAAAGACTAAGAAGAGTTGTATAGTTGAAACCCAAAAATGAGTTGTATTAAGTTGTATTGAGTTGTAGAGCTTATATGGGAGTGCCTATTGTCCAAGAAGCCATAGAGGAGGCCCCATATTGTTTTTTTGACTCTTGGCAAAGGCCATGATGAGTTAATCACCTCAAGAAGGTGATGGATATCGGTTTACAACTTTTCTTGGAAAAGTTGTATCAGTTTGTGAATAAAGTGATGTTGGGTTGAAATATCTTGTTCAACAAGATAACTAATGGCTGAAATATTATTCCTAGATTATCCCCAAGAGTATTGCATGTCAAGATAAATATGTTTTCATGCATGGACATGTGTCAACCCATGCATGGACATGTGTCACCTAGTAGTATAAGGTGATGACACCTCTTATACACTCTCTCTCATGAGCCTCAATTATATATACCACTCCTTTCACCTACTAGTAAAACTTTTCGAATCCCACAACTCTCTTTCTATTAGATATCATGCATAGTAGTTGAGGAGAAAGGAGGAGCTCGAGCCTTAAGCTTAAGGTGAAGCCACGGTCATCTTCAACCTTGGTTGAAGCATGAATCTCGAGTTGTGATTCATCCTTTCTTTTCTTCTTCACCAAGTTCTTATGTATGGTGATTCTTTGCATAGAGGAGTAGTGAAAAAGTCTTGGATCTTTGATAAGTTCATATTCAACCTTGGGAACATGAAGCTTTAGAGCTTGGAGCTTTGAACTTGTTCTTGTGGCAGGTTATATAACTTGAACCCAATCATGTTATTATTCACCTTCAATCTTTCTATACTTGTTGATCTACTTTCAATTTCTATTTTTCTTAAATGATTCATGATTCTATGAGTTCTAATAGTTGCATAGGACGGTTGTCCATGAACTAGAACAGTAAGGGAGGAAAGTCTAGATCTTGATGATGATGACATCATCATGGCACAAACCGATATCGGTTTGAAGCACCTCTAACCCGATATGGTAATGAAATCCAATATGGTGATATGACATTTGTTATACCTTGGAACCCCACACCCCTATTGCTTTGTACATTTGAGTTGGTTGAAAAAGGACTAACCAATTGTCTAGGCTGTCACTCAACACATGGTAGGTTGATACTTTGAAGGTTTGAAAAGGTATGAGCATAAGGGTCTAACCCGATATGCAAAACCCTACACTTGAGTAACCTGATATAAATGACACACACACCCCTCTTGGATGATATGGTGGTAAGCACACACCTCTTGGATGATATGGTGGTAAGCACACACCTCTAGAACGATATGGTGATAAGCACACACCTCTTACATGATATGGTGGTAAGCACACACCTCTTGGACGATATGGTGATAAGCACACACCTCTTGGATGATATGGTGATAAGCAGACACCTCTTGGACGATATGGTGGTAAGCACACACCTCTTGAATGATATGGTGGTAAGAATACACCTCTAGCCCGATATGGTGGAAGCACCTCAAAACCAATATGGAGGTAAGCACCTCAAATCTGATATACTTGATTGAGTAACACATGAAGTGTCTTATGTCAAATGATACATTAAGATGTAAATAGTTTAATGCATTTTGATAAGTGTAGGCCAATGTACCTTCAGAAAAGGGTTGAGCCAACTTAATAAAGTATTATGTAATCAATATCATAGTGAGGATGACAGAGAAACTCATATTTTGTGTGATAATCATTTAATGATAAATGATGAGAATAAACAAGTATGATTGAATACTTATGATATCAATGTATGCTCCTAATATGTGTGGAACTGTGAATTATGATTTTGATTCTTGATAATATGAACTTGAAACCCTAATCGGCTAAAAAGGGAAACCCTAACCCTAATAATGGGAAGGTTGTATTTCTCTTATATTGCATGGTGATGATATGTACTTGATATTGTTTTTATCATGAAGTACTAACCATGCATGTATCATGAGATGATGAGCATAGTCAGGTATGAGCTATGATGTTTCATATGATATAGATTAAATGGGCCTTGTGAGCCTTGTGAAATACTTGTGCAACAAGTATAATGTATATCTGGGTCTGAGGACCTAGAGGTAATAGTTACCTGATAAGAGGTGATAATGTTCAGTGATGAGCTGAGGGTTTGAATATCCAGATCTAGAAATCATGATGATGATAATGTTAAGGGATGAGAATCCCCAGTAATGTGATAAGGGACTGAGATCCCGAGTGTTATGCATTCAATGTGTTCCAAAGATTATGAAAGTACTTGATAAATGTATTACACCTTTCTTTGTAGCATATGATATAATTCATACTTGTAACTTGGTTGATGCTAAAAGATACTGTAATGTACCTAATTAATCAAGTGGAACCTTATCATGTAGTTGTTGTGGCTATAGATCCATTTAGTGTCAGAATTTGCTGAATGGTGAAATGAGTTTAACTCGGAGAGCATATTTTTGAATATGTGGGGGTAATGAGTGAAAATATCCTGACGTCCAAATAGAGATTGTTGTGTGGTCTCCCTCATAATCATAAGAGTATGGCTATATGCCATGACTATAACTCTATAGCGAAGATGCCACTTGGCACATGATATCACTGCGAGTGGTCTCGTACTGACTGAGACATGTGAGGTCTTGGAAGTCGGCTCTTCCTTTGACCTTGTATGGTACCGATGCTTTACGTAGTCGTGGTCAGTTGGAGCATGAACGATATACCTCATCTCCTCATGGCATAAGTGTGATTGTAAATATGTAATCATTCATGTAGCATATTTGTTTAAGGATTGAATACGGAAACATTGGATGATGTTGCATTATTTTTATACATCTTAAATGGATATTTGTTATATGTATTCTTCATATTCCTTATAAAGTGAATATATGATTTATGTCTCTATCATATATAGTTGCATTATTTTAAAAGATGATATTGCTCTATTCTTCTTTTAAACAGTGATTAATCTTGATTATTAATATAAAAGATCCTCTGCTCAATTTTATACTGTTAACCTGTGATAATAATGTTGTTGGCGAAGAGTTATATCTCTCGCTGAGACTTTTATCTCACCCCGTTGGTCCCAACATTTTTAGGTGGATGCGGACAAGGAGTTAGAGACCGTATTGTAGAGGGAGGACAACAACAACAAGGACAACAATAATAGCTTAGGTTGAGTTTACTGTCTGTCGTGTCTTGTAGATAGAAGTCCTATGTGTTGTCTCTGTACTCTCAAGTCCTTGGGAGTTAGTACGTAATGGTTTTATAAACGATATGAGATTTTGGCTTGTATGCCTCAAGGTTTTATGTTGCTTATGTATATGTTTGGGTAAAGCAACTGGTATATGATATCCTCGAGATGAGATGGTACAATGTATGTACAATGTGAACCATGATGTATATATTGCTTTGGTTCTTTCTTTAAGAGTTTCCTGGCAATGGATCTCTTTACAAAATGGTTTTAATTTTTAGTGAATTTCATCAATCCGCTGCTAATGGTTATTCCATGTAATTACTGTGCGATTTGGCTGTCGGTTTGATAGCGGTCGTCACACATGTCATTGCCCTCGTGCATTCATGTCTTCATATTCCATGTATTCCTTCATTCATGATTTTCCAACCAACTATAGACCCTCACCACTTGCCAGATCCCTTTCTTGTCCTCATCTATCATACGATCAATATGATGTTATGCGTATGAATTTATCTTCACCCCCACTTCCTCCCACCACAACCCAAATCTACCTGACCTACCTATGTTGTCCAGGCCCACCTCCTCCACATAGCCACACCTTCTTATTATCTTCTTTTATATCCTCACATCTAGTTTAGTTTCTGATAAGAACACCACCTGGAGACCCTTCTTGCACCCATATGTTTGAGTATGTGCATACTACTGGTATTTCCCAACCCCTAATTGCTCAAGCTTGACAATTTCATTGTTTTTCATGGTGGGGCTCATCTACCCTCACTGCTACATTTTCGTTGGGAAAGCAATCCCCAATCTCCTCATCACCGGCATTTTCATTACTCCTCCACTCATCTCTTCAGATGGATTCTCTCTACTTCTTACTCCATACTCCCTCCTCTATTTTCCCTCATTTCCCTTGCCACTCTACCCTCTATTTGGAGTAAATTCTCACTTACTTCCTCTCAACCTTCTTCCCCCTCTTCCCACTACCTCATTCACTAGTATATATATTTTCTTTTTCTTCCTCACATGTTGTAGCTGCTTCTCAAGTGGCATTGGTATCTTTTGTATTGATATGCTTATTATGCCCTTATCTCTGGATGTGCCCCTTGGCTACTCACATACCCAATCATCTTCATTTTTGTTGATCCCCTATGTCCCTCATTGAGCCCTTGTAACATCAAAATAATTTTATGTGAAATATTGAAATCTTTATTATAATTTATGGACTTAATGTAAAAACATTGTTCCTTTTGGAATAATGAAGTAAGGAAAATAAATCAACCCAAAATACATTTTACCTTTCAAATATTCATTAATGTGTTTCAACTATATCAAAAGATAATGATTAGTGTCCCTTCCTTTTGCTCTTTCCTCCATGATAATTTTTGCAAAAGGCATACAAATATATGCAAGATAAATCTTAACTTAGATTTGGACTCAACTAAAGAATTAAGTAATATTACTTCTCATGACTTCACCCTTTAAGTACATGAAAATAGAAATTTATAACTATATGGAAATTATGGCAAAAGTTATTCAAAACCCCACTCCTACTGTTTAGGAATTCTCTAGACCCTCTAATTAACCCATGCTCAAATTTAGAAGTCTGTTTGACTTCCTTTGACACCCCAAACAATTTAGGAAAGTTTCCTATATAGTTTGTAATGAAATTTAATCATATATCCAATTGATACATTAATTTAACCTAAGTTCTATTTTTTTGTTTTCCTTCCCTTTTATGATGCACCATTTGATGGCTAGCACATTATTATCCTAATCCAATGGTTTTCTAGTCATCTCCTTCCTCCACTTTCTTTACAAGTCTGAAAAGGATTTACAAAATTTCTTTCTCGCATATGGTCACCTCCATTTTGCGAGATTATTTTTCCTATATTTTTTGTCTCTCTTTCCCCATTACAACAAGTGGCCACTCCTCTGGTTTTCGGTCAAGGAAACACCCAATCTAGGGATTTTCCTTTCTTGACACCTTAAGTTGTAGAGATCAACATAGTCCTTCCCATACCTATTTAAAGGATCGTCCTCTATGCTCAGAAATGAATCCACTCATCGTCCACCACCAATTTCATCTCTTTCATCCTACACTTCCTCGACCATCTCGCTTAGTTTTTTCACAAGGACTTCTACTTGAGCTTCGAATACAACCTCCCTCTTCTTTCTGGAGCCATTTGGTTTTTCCTCTTGAGAGTTGAGTCTTACCTCATAGGCTTGTAGATTTCCTGTGAGCTCCTCAATAGGAATAGAGGAGAAGGACTTTGTTTCTTTTATGGCAACATCTTTCTTGTCCCATTAGAAAAAAAGAGACAAAAAAAATCTTTAAGTTGATCTTTCCTTGGTCCATAGTGTGGCCCAAACAAGCAAGTTCATTTACAATAGTGTTGAGTCTAGAGTACATTTCAGCCACACTTTCTTTCTTCCCCATCTCGAATGCTTCAAAGAGCTCAATGAGTATGTAGTCCTTACTTTCTTTGACTAGCACCATGTTGGTATGTATGCCCAGAGAGCCAATCATATGACAATTGGAATCTGGCATTAGATACTTGATTTGATAATAATAACAGTAATTATGTCTGTTATGTCTATCTCAATCATGACATGATACCACATGCATAGTAGATGTCTAAAGAATGATGTTAATGACATATGTCTTTAGGTTGATGACCTAAACGATGAGATCATATGTATGATAAGAGTACACACACTCTTGTTATGTCCCTAGTCGGATATTGTTGTGGAAGCAAAATAGAAGACAATAATACATAAGACCATAATGTGTTGGTTGATGACAAAGTCTTATTAGTCATGATATGTGATATCAAGTCAAGCACACATGCACATGTTAGAGAACAGTGTATCAGACAGACCCATGTTGAGAGTGATACATGGATACCATTAAATGGTAGATAAAATCATCTCTTATAGTGATCGTGGTCATTGTGGCGCTTAGACTTGAAGTCACTGCACTCATCACATGTTGTTCGATGTACTTAGACATAATCCAATGTTACCTTGAATAAGGGTTGCCATAAAGGTGCTTCTCAGGTGCATTGTGATACATGAGGATTGAGTTTGAGTGATGTACATGAGATTTGTCCCTCCTACATGAGATTGATATCGAGGCCACTTGGCAAGCGAGACTGAGAAATGTATGACCACACTCATGTGACTCAATATGTGATATGTGAACTCACACACATCTCAGACAGTCTGTTCTAGTTCAAGGAACATGGATTGAATGTTGAGGGGATGACGATTCCATTCCTTGAGTTCCATCCAGATATTATAGAAAAAGGAACTATATCATCATGGTAACACTGATCATGGATAGTAGGTTGAAGTTATTTTCCTACTTTTTAAACTACTAGGATAGAAATTGTGTTGCTCGACACCACTAATTGTTTGTGATGTCAATAAATTGTTTATGGACATTCACTGCCAATGTAATTTGGGACCGATAGGGTCACACACATAGGATGCACTTAGAATATTAGGAGTTTAATCATGAATGATGTTTAGATTGATTACTAAAAATGTTTAGGTATTCAACTAAACAAATGAGATTTAAAATTTATTGACTAGACTTTGAACTGACAGGTTTAAGTGTTGAACCGATCGGTTGCATTGTCAGGTCAATTGGAATCAACATTGGTTGAACAATGCCTAAACCAGGGCATGAACTGACCGATTCACCTAGGGCATGTTTGTTTTGTAGGATCTTGTTGGATTTTTAGGATTACCGAATTACGTTGATCCTGGTTTCCATGACTCCCTGGTTATGAATAGTCCAGCAATGAAAACTTTTTGTTTGGCAACAAGGACGAGATATCTACATTTCATATAGGTGGGGACCATGAGTAGAATTTTAGCTCTGACAGTCGGGCAAAAGAAGGCCGCAGAGCATGGAGGCGTCACACTCCTTTACTGTATACCGGCATCCTGCCATTTTGAAACAAGAAAGCTTATCCAACTATTAGTATGCATGAGAAAGATGCAAGATTCTTATCATTCTCTAGCTCCATTGGACCAAACCTAAAATTAAGGTCGATGGATTAATGACTGCGATCCAATACAACAAAGTACATGAAAACAAATGTGCCCCTAGTGAATCGACCAGTTCATATGATGAACCGCCCGATTCAATGGTCAATTTAATTTGATCAAGGATTGATGTTGATGTCATGATTTGTATTAATTGTGCATTGTATACCAATGTGATTCAAAACAAGAAACTACACGAAACGACCAGTTGGGCATGGGAACCAACGCGTAAGCCATTTGTAATTTTTAGAAAATTTCTAAATGATGTCTTTTCGACTCCCGCACAGATTGGGAACCCTGAACCTAGCCTCTCCTATAATTAGAGGGGTACTGGGGGCTTCCCAGATACAAAAATAAGCTCTTACAATTGTTTTCCTCTGTGGTTATGGTAACCAATAGAGATACCGAGTAAGTCCTACCCATAAAAGGGAGGATAGCAAGGGAGAGATAATTGTGGGAGAGCGAATCGATGCTAGTACACTGACGTTCAAAGGGACAACTCCTTCCCATTGGCTCTGATAGCACAATGTGGAGTTCCTGGTGGTCTGCGTGGACTACTCTAGAGGCAAGGAGTTTTTCCCTCTAAGAGGACAATGTTAACCACCATCTGTAGGTGCTGCACTAGGAGGCCATTAGTGATGACTATTCGAGTGTTGTTGCCTGAAGAAGAAGCACATTGTTGCTTAGAGAAGAAGCACAATACTACATCAAAAGAGTAGAGGATGTTAATTTCTCTATCATTTAATTGATCCTTCTTCATGCTTATATCATCCAAAGTGCCCATCTCACCAATTGGAGCATTATAGGGGACACCCAACTACCTTCCACATGTCAAAGCTCATGCCTGAAATGTAGAATTGCACCTCCTTTTCCAATAGAGGAAGCTTTTACCATCAAAGATAGGAGGATGACAGAGAAGCCACCCTCTATGTTGAGAGTATTTTTTTTGTCGATCTTCTCTTTCTCATGAGAGTAATTTGTTGGAGAATACCTTTCTCTTTTTTTTTCTTTTTTTGTACAACTCCTTCAACTTTATTCAATGTGTAACCTGGTACAAATTACAATTTCTTTTATCACAGGCATACAGACTCATGATACAACACGGAGGGTTAGCATGGTAAGCTTGGTACAGAGGATTATTGAGGTGCATTTTAGCTAGCTTGTCAGCTACTCGATTTCCTTCTCTTCTACAGAAATCTACACTGGAAATGTTTGGCATACCCGCCTTAATCTTTGTTGCCCAAAGGGTGCAGCTCAGCCATTCTCCTTCTCCCTCCTTGAGCAGCTTGATCTCTAGAAGACTGTCGGACTCGATGATTGTCTGTGTCCAGCCACTCCGTTGGACTTGCTCACAGGCTAAGTGAATCCCAGCCAGCTCTGCAGCAACCATCGAACCCGCCTGTGTTTTCCTAACCCAGCCACCTAACCAGTTGCCTCTGGCGTCTCTGGCCACTGCTGCCACCGCAGCCTCCTCCCCCTTCACTGCAGCATCGACATTCAGCTTCACACACCTAGGCGGCGGTCTTCTACAGACGACCGAGCTTCTGGTGTTGCTAGTGCCCCTGGTCATATCAGGCCAGGCTTCCTTTTTTGTTTCTAAAGCTTTCTTTAATACCTTTCTCTAATACCAGTTGTTGGGTCTATGGGCTGTAGATGAGGACCAATTAAACAAAATTGACTAGACCTTCAAGATATTTCCCAATATAATATTGCAAGTTGAAAATCAAGGGCAAGAGAGATTGATCAAACACCACACTAGAATTTATAGTGGTTCCAACCTCCAAACTAGGACATGTACATCCACCACCTAGAGGGGTCAATCTCTAGGATTTAAACCATGTGGCACTCCTTATATTCCACTATGAGAGTTACAACATAAGACCACCCTCTATAGATCAAGGGCTAAACTATATTTTATTTTTGGATAAAGGAGATAATAACCATTACAAGGACTTGCCTATCTACCTACTAAGAGTCTTAAGCCTTGAATAGGGTCTTACTCACTCTTGTAAAAGATCTTTAGCCTTGAATCCACAACTTCCTTATTCAAGGAAGCAATCTTCAATCACCACTTTTCTAGAGAGAGATTGTCAAGAAGAGTTGAGAACTTTTACAAGGGTATAATGAGGTAGCTCTTTTATAGAAATCCTAACTCACTTAATTGGATGTATAGTAGCGATCAAGCTTGAGGGAGAGCATGGTCTCTTGGAGGAAAAATCACTCAATTATAACAAAGGAACATAGAAGTCTAAGGGTTCCTTTTTATATTTGAGGTTGCCTACTATCCAGTAGAGACACTTAGATTGAATTCTAGCCATTTTTGGGGGTTCCAACAGATCTATTTTTGAAGTTTTTGCCCCTCTAAACGACGATATATGCTTTTAATCACCTTAGAGTATACTGTTGTAGGATGATTTACCTTTTAGGAAACTCGACTGATAGTGCTAATAGTCAAGCCAAAACATACATCGGCTCTAACTGATAAGAAACTTGACAAACAAATTTTTGTTGGGGAATATGGTGACAAAGATGACAACAAAACAAAATTTTCCTTGACATATTCCCCTTGACCAGTCAGATCACGCTAACAAAGATGTATCTAGGAAAGAGGGTAGCAAGAGTTATACTTGGTCCTGGAGCATATCCCACGACTCCTCTTGCATAATTATGGGCCTCCTTGTAAGACGCACATGAACAACTGATGACAATCTCCTGATGCAACACCATGGACGACGATGGTAGTTGTCCTCCTAGCATGGAGGCAACAACCTCCACACCTCTACTTAGTCTACACATACCACCAAGAACTCCACGTTGTGCTACCAGAGCCAACGGGAATGAATTATCCCTTCAAATGTCCATGTGCTAGTGTTGATTCACTCTCCCTTGTTGTCTTTCTATTGCTGTCTCTCCCTTTGACATGTAAGACTTGCTCAGACTCTGTAGTTACAATAACTACGAGAGGACAACATATGTTCTGCCTCTTGAAAGGCTTGAATACACTCCCTATTTATATAGGATGGTCATGGGCAAGGTTCCCAAATCAAGCAGGAGTCGAAGAGACATATTTTCATGAATTTTTGGCTGGTGCGAATCATGAATCAATTGGTTTACTTCTGAACCAGTCGGTTCATATGTGAATTGGCCGGTTCAACACGAGACCGGTCAGTTCACATGTGAATCGGTCGATTCAACACCTGAATCAGTCGGTTCACTATATTTCATATTCACAAATGTATTGGCTTTCAATGTGACGATTGATACACAACAAGGCGTCAACAACAATCCCTGATCTAATCATATAGATCGCTGAACCGGTCATTTCACATATCAGACAGTTGGTTCACACTTTGAAACTATCAATTCATTTCTAAACAAGGCAATTCATGTTCTAAAATAGGTGGTTCAAAATCTTGTTAGCCAATGAATAACCAATATTGTTTAAATTGAATACCTAAACCGTTTCGTGATTAAGTTAAACCTTATTCGTTACTAAACTCCTATTCTAGGTGCATCCTATGTGTGTGACCCCATAGGTCTCAAATTACGTTGGCAGTGAATGTCCATAACCAACTTATGACATCACAAGAAATGAGAGGTATCTAGCAACACATTATTGCTACCCAAGTAATTGGAAAGTTGGACAACCACTTCAGCCTAAAATACATAATTAGTGTTATATTGATCTTATAGTTCATTTGTGTCCAATATCTGGATTGAGCTCGAGGTATGGAATCATCATCCTCTCAACGTTAAATACATGTTTCTTGAACTAGAGCAGATTGTATGAGATGCATGTGAGCTCACATATCACATATTGAGTCACACGAGTATGGACATACATATCTTAGTCTCGCTTATCAAGTTGCTGGGATATCAAACTCCTATAGAAGGGACAAATCCCATCTACATCACTCACACTCAATCCCCATGTGTTACAATGCACCCGATCATCACCTTTATGGAAAACCTTATTCAAAGTCACGTTTGATGATGTCAAAAATACATCAAGCGACGATGATAAGTTTAGTGACTTCAAGTTCAAGAACCACAATCGCCACTATCACTATGAGAGCTTATTCTGACTATAATTCCATGGTCTCCATGTATTAATTTCAGGGTGGGTCTGTCCAATACAATGTTCTCTAACATGTATTTATGTGTTCGGTTTGATATAACATATCATGACTGATGATATTCTATCATCAACAAACACACATGCTAGTCTTTTGTATTAATGTTGTATGTTTGTCTTCCACAGTATTATCCGACTAGGGACATAACAAGAATGTATGTCCTCTTATCATACATATGATCTCATTTTTCAGGTCCTCAACCTAAAGACATATGTCATCAAGTAATATCATTCTTTAGACATCTATTATGTTTGTGTCATTATCTCATGATTGAGACAAACATAATAGGTGGAATTGCCTATATCATTGTAAAATCAAGCATATGGTGCCCTATTACAATCATCATATGATTGTCTCTCTGAGCATACATACCAACACTTTTTCTAGTCATTGCTTACGTATCAATGGACTTACTTCAAGGAAACTCAAACGACTGTGGGTTTTGTGAAAAACCTATAATAGACTTTCTACTGAGTTACCCTAGGGGAAAACTCATTTGACAAGCCTCCATGCAATGGCTTATCACAAGTATCCTACAAGAATATATATATATTCAAATTTAATGCTCTAATTATCCATTAAGCTTGTCTACAAATCATAAATTTCGTATAAATGATTTACAACACAATATTAGTGGAAAAACTAGGTATTCTTCAATTCTTGAATTTGTGTTGAAATTGACTTTTTCTGTGGCAAACTAGGGTTTGCTGATTTCATCCCTTTGATGTACCCATTCTCTGAAATTTATCCAAAGTAGACATGTTAGTTACACATGAATGACGTGGTTATGCTATCACTGAAATATGGACATAGTATAACAGTTAGTTCAACAAAAATGTATGAAAGAGGTCCTTCAAGTCAAAATTACATCTGATCATCCTAAAAACGGCATACACAACCCATTGAAAGCTCCTTCTAGCTAGATCTAGCCTAAAATAAGTCAAAAAGAGAGAAAATGAGAGATCTTTGGTTATCTAAAGCTACAACCTCCATGGTTTTCCATGGATCTTGTCCTAGAAGAGACAACAGATGGGAAAAAACAGGAAAAGATAAGAAGAGATGAAGATCTTACATGATCTATGCCAAGAACAAATCTATCTTGCTTTAGATCCACAAACAAAGCTTGATATTCTTTGGTGATGAACACCCAAGCTTCAAACCCCTCTCCTAGCAAGCCATCAACATCTTTGGGCTCTCCTACATATACGATAAGCTTTGTTCGGTTGCAAATGGAGATCGAGATGATGTGTTTAGGGTTTATATAGGCCATGGTAGTCAAAAGTCTAAATAACATTTGACAAATGGACCCATCGAGTCCTTTGCAAAAGTGATCCATCAAGTCTATTTAACTTCCACCCATAAAGGCTCAAGTTTTTCCGAGGCATCAAGGCGCAAGCCTATCAATACCCATTTCACCTAGCACCATCAAGGTCCCCTACACATGACCCACCTAGGTCTATCAACACTTGCCCATAGAGGTACATCTCAACATCACCCATCAAGGTACACTTATTGAAGACCATCTCTACTCCACCCATAAGGTCTAACTGATGCAACACCATTTCAGGGCTTCATCTTGTGTCTTTTTGCATCTTAATCACATCCAAACATGTTAGAATGCAAGTTATTTTCTTCTATCCATATTTCTATCAAATGCACTTATGGCCACTTTTTGCATATTTTTTAGGGTTTTGGAATATGCATCCAATGTAAAGGAGAGTGAAGAAGCGAATCCTTGGGTTTCTATACCCTAGGATTGGACCCAGACCTTCCCAAAGCATCCCTCAAATAGAAAAAAATTGGTCCAAGGAAAAAAGCATCCATTTGGACGAGCTAAGTGCAAAAATGGGCAGATGAGATCTTGCCACAGGACGTGGTACTCTGCCACACCCATGGTCAAATTGCTCAAGATCACAATAGAATCCAAGCTACAACAAAGGCGCCACCATGACTGTTGCCAGACAGAGTCATCACACCCATTTTATCTTCCACGATCATGGCGAAGAACTTCTCCAAGGATCAGAGTTTCAACCAGAATGGTCATGGCCATACAAGGCCACCTCGACTGTGGAGCCCACCACACCTGTGGCGTTCAACATTGACAACGACCCCCAGAACGACTGTGCTACCCTCCATCCATCACAGTCGTGTCGCCCACCACCGTCGTGGCCACTGAGCCTCCAAGGTCACATTTGTAACTGTCATTTTATCCTTCACCACGTCACCAATGCCAACCCACCAGGAATATGATCATCCTCATATACGACAACCATGGTGACCACTATGGCTGTGGTGGCAACCCAAACCCTACTAGTTTTCACACTATTTTCCCCATTTTACCCCCACTTATCCTAGTGCTTCCTCACCATCTATATATACTACAGTGGTGACCACAACACTAAGGAAGCTACCTCTAGCATTCATTTCCATACTCTTAGAGCATTCAAGAGCTCCTACCTACCCCCTTCCATATCCACCTCATTTCCACCCAAAAGTCCTACTTTTCTAGGGTTTTCCACCATAATCCCCTATATTTCCATGCCATTCATCCACCTTGGAGGAGGGGGTACGACCTACAACAACTAGGAGGTGAAGGAGAAACAGTTTCCACGACATCCATGGCCTTCTACCTCTTTCTTCTTTCCTTTTTACTCTTTTGTTTGATTATGAGTAGCCAAGCCCCCTTGGTGGGCTGTTTGGGGGATAAATGCACTGTAGCCAAACCCGCCACTGTCCACTGCCCGATTTTGTTGCAATGACATTGAACACTGATCATCACTTCTATAAAAGTTAAAAAGAGCATTTTGATGCTGGTGGATCTCACTGGTGTTAGGCAGGAGAGCATTTGGTCTAGGCATGTCCTGCCTAGAGCTACCCGAACGTCACCAGACGCTGGTTCACGCTCTGCCGAACAGAGCAAAAATGTTACTTTGATACCTTGTTGGGGAAATATAACTTATGATGAACAAATTTCCATTCTACAATGATTGTCTCTTACTTGTGTCTCATTTTCCATTATTTTACTTGTGATTTATGCTTTTAAACATTGATCGCTTGTTGTATGATGCTTGAAAAACCTAGATTCTAGGGGAAAACGAATTGTATGTGGCTATCTTAGGAATTGCTCCTATGTCCAACTAGTGGATACCTAGATAGCACCCCATCTTCCTACATACAAATCTTGTATCCTACAACTAAGTGTGAGATCTAAGTAGCTAGTGTAAGAGTGATTAGTTCAATAGCCTAGAGTTTTCTAAAGGCTAGAGGGTGAGTAACATGAGATGAAACACCCTCATCTGTACTCTCCCTTCCTAACCTTGGACCTCAATTGCCCTAATAACCGTTACCCTAGAAACCTAGATTAATCGAACCCAATAGAAATGCCACTTCGACCTTGGTCTAATTGAGCCACGTAAGACTAGACAGGGAGTGAAAGGGTGTAATTCCCCTCTCACACTCTATTCTATGAATGGCCGACCAATAGTCTAGGGTTATTTCATTGCATTTGACTATTTTGTTTGGTTTGGCAATCTAGAAAGAAAAAAAATAAGACTTGCATGTTATTTTAACCCCCAACTTGGATTCTTGTGACATTCCCCCAAACGGGCCACTCTTCCATAACTTGTCTCATCTTACTTGTTAGGTTGCTTAAGCTGGTGTAGTTTCTTACTTTTATTTCCTCTTAGTAAATTTCTTAGGTTTGGATAGTTAGGCCGTGCTTGAGTAGTTAGTGCTCTTTTGAGCTTTCTAGTGTTAATCTCACTGGTTAGTGATAATCTAGGTCATCAATTACTCTAGTGGTTAACCTACTTCATTAGTGTAACTTACTTGTAGTTGCTTGCTCTTATTTAATTAGTTGCCTTATTTTGTTAACTATACTTCACTTGTTTAGGGTAACATAGAGTTTGCTTGTCTTCTCTTGTTATCTTGTTTCAATTCTTGCATCATTAGTAAAATCAACTCAAACCAACATCAAACCATGAAAACCCTACTCTCCGCATTCGGAACTTTTCTCACCCTAATCTAGCTCTAGTGCCCCCCTCTCCCTATGGATCGACTCCTCACTTTCCATTCACCTACGATACAATACGATCCCGTACGGTTGAGGGTGATATATTGCGGTCTAAGTGATTTTGTTTGTATAGGGCCCCCATTTATAAATTTGAAAGACCAAAATGTGTTTTTTCTTCAGGATGCATCTATTCATATCTCCGTTGAGTAGTGTGTAGCCCAAGGTAGGGAAAACTCATCACTAACCAAGAACCATCAAGGTTCATTCAACCTTACCCATAAAAGCTCATCTCTATTCCACTCATCAATGTTCATCTTATCCAAGACATCAAGGATGATAACTACCTCACCCATCAAGGCTCTACCTCAATCAAGACATTGAGGCACTAACTCACTGAGTTCAGGCTCATCGAGTCTAGTCTAAGAGAAGCCCATCTAGGCACTTCAACCTTAGACCCATTGAGGTATAGGGTTAGCCATTTAGGCTAAGCACCTTCAACCACTACACAAAAGATATCGTTAGGGTTAGAACACAATGATGAACTACTATATAACCAAACTTTAAAAACTTCCCAACACCTCATACAACGTACATACAAGGAGTGCATCATGATTTTGAATATTTTTGATAAATTTGCAATTAACTCCTAAAATTTCAAGAAATCATGAAATTAAGGCAAACAAAGTGCAATAGTGACAAACTAGGGGTTCCACATAATAATTTTATTCAAAATATTAATCAAGCATACAATTGTGGTTTGCAGGAAAGATTAAAATTAGACTAGGGTTAATCTAGGTTTATTTGGAAATATGATAATAGATAGGAAGCAGAAACAAAAATTTATCTGTCATATTCCCCTTGACAAATGATTATCTCAATAACTATGTAATGAGAAGGATGGTTTACGAGGTCATACTTGGTCTTGGAGCAAGTCCAACGACTATTCTCTCATTACATTATGTGCCTTTCTTCAAGTCACACTCAGACGATGTCAGTAGCAGCTCCAAGTTGATCACCATGGATAGTATCTTGATGTTGTCCTCCTAGTGATAGGCAACAACATCCTCACCTCTATGCTAGTCCACATAGACAACCAGGAACTCCAGTCGTCCTAGTAGAACTGATAAGGAGTTGTCTATTCTTATTGGTGTACTAGCACCAACTTGCTCTCCCACAATTGTCAGAGATAATTGAATTGTGTCTGAGCAACCCCTAGTACTCCTATATTTATAGAAGGGTTATGGTTAGGGTTCCTAGTCTGAGTGGGAGTGGAAGGGATCGGAATTTTATCAATTTTCACATCCTACAAGCAGAGAAATGGTTGGTTCATAGTTGAACCGATCAGTTGGTATGTGAGCCAATTGGTTCAACCCTTGAACCAGTCATTTCATCATATTTCCCAATCGCTATTGCATTGGCAATTTATATCCAAATCAATACTCAACATGACTTCAACACTCATCCTTGAATCAATCGAATTGATCCACCAAATTCTTGGTTCACAATCTAAGCCAGTCGGTTCATGTTCTTGAGCCGATCGGTTCACTTCCTGAACCAGCCGATTCACGGTTTAGAATTGCCAAAGTTGGTTCAATTGACCTGACATAAGGAAATGATTGGTTCAACACTTGAACTGGTCAGTTCATTATTTTGTCAGTCAATATTCAACCAATGTTGTTTAAATTGAATACCTAACCTTTTAGTAATCAAGTTTAAACCATATTCATGAATGGACTCCTATTCCAAGTGTATCCTATGTGTGTGACCCTATAGGTTCCAAGTTACGTTGATAGTGAATGTCCATAACTTATTTATGACATCACAAGAAATGATTGGTATTTAGAAACACATCATTGCCACCCAAGTAATCTGGAAAGTTAGAGAACAACTTCAACCTACAATCTATCAATGGTGTTACAGTGATTGTATAATTCCTTTGTCACTGATATCCGAATTGAACTCGGGGCATGGAATTGTCATCCTCTCAATATTCAATCCATGTTCCTTGAACTAGAGTAGACAGTCTGAGATATATGTTACCTCAATATCATATATTGATCCGCATGTTCATGCACATGCTTTTCTTAGTCTTGCTTATCAAGTGGCCTAGATATCAAACTCTAGTAGGATGGACAAATCCCATCTACATCACTCACAATCATCCCCATGTGTCACAATGTAACCAAACATCACCTTTATGGAATCCCTTATTCAAGGTCACAGTAAATGATGTCAAAGTATATTGAATGACATGTGATAGTGTAGAAATTTTAGGTCTAAAAACCACAATCACCACCATCACTATGAGAAATGATCCTGACTACCAATTATGGTTTCCATGGGTCATTCTCATGGCGAATCTATCCAATACACTATTCTCTAACAAGTATCTATATGTTTGGTTTGATATCACATATCATGATTGCTGAGACTCTATCATCAACCAACACACACTCTAGTCTTATGTGTCATTGTTGTCTATCAGCCTCCCACAATAACATACGACTAGGGACATAACAAGAATGTACATACTCTTAACATCAGTATGATCTCATTGTTCATGTCATCAACCCAAAGACATAGGTCATCAAATAATATCACTCTCTACACATTCTTATGTTTCATCATTATCTCATAACGGATTGAAATAGAATAAATTGGAAGGTTGACTTTATTATTAATCATTTTTTTACAAGATATGCCATCTCAATCATCACGTGATCGGCTCTCTGAGCATACTTACCAACAAACTCCCACTTGAGCCAATCACCCACAAATCTTATTCTTAGTTATCTAAATATGTCCATCGTGTTTATGCTGTGCAAGTGCTGATCCAGCAAGTTAGCAACTGATGCATGTGTTTTTAATCGTTATTTCAGGCACATTTTCCTTGATTTCATGTGTAGATTAGTCATTTATTTGATTTATTATGCATGGAATGACTTAGACGGCCTTTGTTTGTTAAATGCATCAAATCATATGATTTTTACTATTTTAAGTAATATTTTACGCACCCCAATTGCTTATAATGATTTTGTGTGTTTTCATGTAAGGAAGTGTTGGATCAAGGGCTCTAGAGGGGAGGGGGTGAATAGAGCTTCACAATTCTCACAAAATGGATTAGACCTTCAAATTATATTAAGTGCAAAAGCTAAAGCATATAGCCAATTTGAAGTCCTAACTAACAAGCATAGCAAGGGTGAGAGACAAAGATAGCATACACTAAGACAAAGTGGTTTCGAGTGGTTCCACACTTCAAACTAGAAGTGAGTCAGTCCACTACCTAGAGGTGGTTAGTCTCTAGGAGTATGCGATCTTGATACTCTTATATTCATTCATAAGATTACAAGACAAAACCACATTCATCCAATGACTTAATACTTCAAGTAAGGATCTTCAACCTACCGAAGGAACTTACGCACTTGAGCAAAGGAGTATTCAACCTTCAACAAGGACTTACCCATTCCATCTTTAAGTCTTTGGCCTTTAAGGAATTACCTATCCTTCTTGAACGTCCGCCTTATCTATCTCCTTCACTCGGAGATCTTGATCACCATGCTTTCTTCAACCTTGAAGAATATCAACTCCTTCTCCTTCACTTGGAGAAGATCTTCAAGCCTTTTCTTCAATGAGGAAAGGGGGTAGGAAGATGGAGGTGGAGAGCTTTACATGGATACAAGGAATAACTCTCTTATGATGGATCCTAACTCACTCATATTCACGGATTTGAATTGAGAGTAGAGAGAGAAAGGGGCTCATAGGGGTGCAACACTCTCAACTAGGCTAGGACCAAGCTATGCAATGGAAGAGGAAACTTTGGATGAAGCCCAAGGGGTCCTATTTATAGTTAGGGGTGCCCCTTTGATAGCGGGAACACTTGGGGACAAAAAATAGCCATTTTACAACTTACAACAGATCTATTTTGGGTCCCAACACATCTCCAACAGATGGAATTGCTTTTTCTATGTTTCCAGTACAGTCCAATCGGTCGAGTTTTCATAAAGGTAACTCGACCGATCCACTATTCGACAAAGATGATTTTTGAAGTGTCAGTCGAGTTTGTCTGAGAAAACTCGACCAATTGACCAAAATCAGTTTTGGACCGAATTGTCGATCGGTCGAGTTCTGTGAAGTGTAAACTCAACTGAATCATCCAGATTCCAAAATCTACACTATCCGGTCGAGTTGGTAACTCGACCAATAGAGTGCATGTGACAAATTTTAAGGAATTCAATTTGGATGATCAAACTGTGGATTTTTGTGTCCCAAACATTTTTCTCATCTTAGTTACAGACTTACAGTACATAACATGTATATAAGTGATTACAAAAAAATGTTCTAGGTCATTTGGGGCTATTTCCAAAATTGGTCACTTGCATGTCTTTTTTCTTGAACTTGATTAGTTTGATACATGTAGAATTTGATTCTTTTCTTGTACCTAATGCCTAAAATCAATCTTAAATAGATACATTAGATACATATGAATGGAATGGTTGAGTCATTATCAAAATATGGACAATGTGTGACACTTAGCTCAACATTTCCCCCCTTTTTGACAATGACAAACCATTCCTTAACATATTGAAAAGAATACGAAATGTATACCTTTGCCATGAGAATTGCAAGGGGATGCATGTTTGAACAATTTGAATTACTCCCCCTCAATTTATGCTTACCTATTCCTGCATGGTTAGTTAAAGAACAAGCAACCATTGCACATATATGGTCTATATGATTCTTAAACAAGTCATGTTAACTTTCAGTTTAGTAGACAAGAAAAGAAGCATATAAGAAAGAAAACAATATGTTTGAGCTATTTCTCCCCTTTGTCATCTCAAAAAGGTAGGGGGTAGAAGAGCTCCCAAAGCATAGGTGTTCTGCATAAGAAATACAAACCTCAAAACAAAGATCACCGCAAGCTCAAAACAGGCAAACACAGAGAGAAACACCAAACAACAGTCATAATCAAAATATGGTAGAAACATACTCCAACTCGTAAGATATGATAGATCAATGAGTCACAATACATAAAGATCAAGATTACAACAACAAAGGCGTTCTCACAGATGCAAACTAAAGACATCATACAAAGCAAGAAATGAAAAATAGTACATCTCAGATGATGTTCCTAATGTCATAAGTACAAAATAGTCCAGCAAGATAATATGATCAACATACATGACTAAAAACCTAGACATCGTACATCTATATCAACTATATCTAACTGGTCATCATCATCTGCCTCGGGATGGTAGTCCTCATCGTCGTCTGAAGGAGCTGCATGAGTATCCTCATCTCCAGACTCTCTAGAAAAGCCATCATCAAAACCATCAGAGCTACCATCACCATCATCCTCATCAACATCCTCACCAGCAACTTGGTCAGGCATGTCCACGTCAGGGGAACCATAGCCACGACCTGACCATCTGGCATTCTGCTCAGCCCAAGACTTGCCAAGTGAGTGTAACTCATTGGCCTCTGGGAAGGAAGGAGCAGAAGAACCGATGCTGGCGAGAAGCTCAGCCAAGCGACCAACGAGAAGGGGTAACACCGGGTACTTAGGTCTACCAGCAAAGGGATCAATGGAAACAATAGGGGGTGGAGTTGGGTAGAAGTCACTGTATGCGTAGGAAGCATAGTCACCACTGGGATATGGCTGGTAGGTGGGGTAGGGATGGTTGCAAGAGAGGTTCATGGTCGACATAATCTGGCAAAGGTCCTGGTGTAGATGTTCTTGGACCTGTAGGTTATACACATGCTGATGCATCATATAGCCCATAAGGGTTTCATTTGACACATTGAAGGAGGCGCGAGTAGGCTGCAGGGGGCTAGCTGGTGGAGGAGGTGCCTGGGTGGAGGTCGAGGCGGAGCCTCCAGGTGTGGTAGAGGCTGGGGTAGGAACACTCTTGAGAAGTGTGGTCTCACTGATGCAGACTCCCTTTCTTGCAGGTTTCTAGCAGAAATCCTGAAAGAGAGACTTGCCAGTGGCTTTGTGAAAAAGACAACAAATCAAGGCTGGATAAGGAGGATGGGTGCCTCGAGTGTTCTTGCCGGAGTCAAAGCAAGTCATGTGGTGAAGGATATATCGGGACCACTTGAGTATGACATTCTTAAGGATACAATACATCATAACTGCAGTGTTTTCTACAATGTTCATCTAATTCTTCTTGGGATGGATATTGTAGTTCAACACTAGGGCTAGGATGCAGTTTCTATGGTCTAGGGTAGAGGATGGTAGGGTTCCCTTCTTCCTATATGGAAACTGAGGTTTCTTCAATTACATGTGAATCTCAGACAGGTTAATGTCGAGTTTCTTGTAGAAATTCTCAGAATCCAAAAGGTTGAAGTACTCATGGTAGTCACGCCTTCAAGAACCAGTCTCCTCATCACCTTTGAAAAGATATTAAGGGAATCTTCAGTGATTTGAAACTTCTTACCGGCTATCATCGAGGTAAGAACTACCTGAGTGTCAGGAGGGGGAAGTCTAGTGTCATAATTCCACAACAGATTAGTGTAAAATTTGTAAACTGCTTTCGTGCTTGTGTGGCATTTTCGTAGCATGGGTGTTCGACACATAGAGAGGATAGGTCATGATTGTAGAGGTTGGTAGCTACCCTTTATAGTACAACTTGCTTGATCGGATTAGGCTCATAAAGAGGTCGGAAAGGAAAGGGGCTCCTAGGGAGGAGGTCCTTGTACCGATTCACAGCCTTGGAGGAGATGAAGAATGTATCATCAAAAGGGATGAGCCTTGAGGATGAGGAAGAAGAGGGAGCACCAGTGGGAGCAACATGTTTCCTCCTTTGGGTCGCCATGGAGACGAGAATGGCGAAGAGGAACAAGCAATCCACGGAAACAACACCACCAAAACGGTCATCGGACCTAGGGGAGCAAGGAACAAGGTCGAGGGAGGTCACACTAGGTCAAATTAGGGCTAAGAAGAGGAGGGTCGAGGCTAGGGTTGAGGGAGGCAGAGCTGCTCTTGAGGATTCGGTCGACTTTTTTCTAGTTGAGAGGGAGAAAAGGCAACCAAATCGAGATATAAGTTGCAGCTCTACAGCCGACCGGTCGAGTTTTGTCCTGGGAAACTCGACCAATTAGTTGTAAAAAGTAAGCCCTCGGCCTCAATCGGTCGAGTTAGCAACTCGACCGATTAGTTGTAAAAAGTAAGCCCTCGACCTCAATCGGTCGAGTTAGCAACTCGACCGATGGTCAACATGTCCAAAAACTGACATTTTCGATTTCTAGCCACATATATGCTAATCAAATTTATTTTGCTGGTCCATTATGCATATTAAGTATATTTAGGCACATTCCATTCATCATGGGGTACTATTTAGCGATAAAAACCCAAAATTCGAACAATGGCCAAAAACAAGCGAAACTAAGCATAACCACAAGCAAATTTTAGCAATTTTTATCAATTTTAGGCAAGCAAGGTGATTTAAGCATGAGAAAGACATATAGAATAAAGGCAACTAGCTAGATAACATGTCAATATCATCTAAAGCAATTATGAGAAGTTTAGTTCTAATGAAATTAAATTGCTCTCTAGCTCGAGGTTTGGTGAAAATGTCAGCCAACTGATTTTTCGTATCCACATGCGTGATATAAATATCCTTTTTGGCAATGTGATCATGAAGAAAGTGATGACAAACCTCTATATGTTTAGCTCTACTACGCAATATTGGATTATAAGATAGATTGATTGCACTAGTATTATCACAAGAGATAGGAGAAGCATCAAAATGTATGTTAAAGTCTTGGATCATTTGCTTTATCCAGAGGACCTGGGCACAACAACTCTCGACTGTTGTGTACTCAGCCTCAATAGTTGATAATGCCATAGTGCTCTGTTTCTTGGAAAACCAAGACACCAAGCATGGTCCTAGGAGGAAGCAAGTGTCACTTGTGTACTTTCTATCAATCAAACAACCCGCGTAATCAACAACACTATATGCTACAAGAGTAAAGTCCCTTGACTTGGGGTACCATAGTCCAAAGTTTTGGGTTTTGGCGAAGTACCTCAAAATCCTCTTAACAACAATAAGATGTGTTTTCCTAGGGCTTGATTGAAAGCGAGCACAAAAGCCAACACTAAACATTATGTCAGGTCTAGAGGCAGTTAAGTAAAGTAAACTTCCAATCATACCTCTATAGAGCTTCTCATCTACCTTCTCACCTTCTTCATCTCTATCAAGTTTGGCAGTGTTGGACATGGGTGTGTCCATCGGCTTCATGTTCTCCATTCCAAAGCATTTGAGTATCTCATTGGTGTACTTGCCTTGGTTGATGAAATTTCCATCTTTGGTTTGCTTGATTTGGAAGTCGAGGAAGAAAGTAAGCTCACCCATCATGCTCATCTCGAACTCACTCTGCATAAAATAACTAAGCTCTTTGCAAAGATCAAGATTAGGTCTGCCAAATATGATATCATCAACATAAATTTGAATGATAAAGAAATTGCTAGAAATGTGTTTTAAAAATAAAGTAGAATCAACTTTGCCCATGACATAGCCATTGTCTGACAAAAAGTTTTTTAAATTCTCATACCAAGCTCGAGGTGCTTGTTTGATTCCATAGAGAGATTTTTGTAGCAAATAAACATGGTTAGGTAGCTTGTCATTTTCAAAGCCTGGAGGTTGAGCAACAAATACTTCCTCCTCAATTGTACCATTCAAAAATGTACTTTTAACATCCATTTGATATAGTAAGAAATTCTTATAACTAGCAAAAGCAAGTAGCATTCTAATAGATTCAAGTCTAGTAATAGGAGCATAAGTTCATCAAAATCAATACCTTCATGCTAATTGTAGCCTTGAGCCACTAACCTTGCCTTATTCCTTACCACCTTGCCATTTTTGTCAAGCTTGTTGCGGTAGACCCATTTGGTGCTAATGATTTTTCTATCACTTGGTCTTGGCACTAGAGTCCACACTCAGTTCTTCTCTAACTGCTCTGGTTCCTCCCGCATGGCTAGGATCCACTCGTCATCTTCAAAAGCTTCCTTGATGTTCTTTGGCTCCAGCTGTGAGATGAAGGCACTGTCTGCTTGTTCTTTGTTGTAGGCAGCTTGTGTCTTCACCCTCTCAAATGGATCACCAATGATTAGCTATTTGGGATGATTCTTTGCAAAGCAAGGAGTGGAATCCTTCTTTTCTTCATCTTCTGCTTCAACCACCTACTTACCTTTGTTGTTGATGTTGAGGTCTTTTAAGATTGGAATTAAGTCATCTGCAACATCATTATCAATGACATTCTTTCCAATTGTAGGGTTAGATTCAATAAATTTGACATTAATGGATTCTTAAATTTTAGATAGTTCAATATTGAAAACTCTATAAGCCCTGCTTGTAGTGTTATATCCTAGGAAGAAAGCCTTATACGATTTTGGATCAAACATGTTGAGAGAATCCTTTATGCTCAAAACAAAATAAGGACATCTGAAAGCGTGAAAGAAATCGATGGATGGCTTTCTACCATGCCATAACTCATAGGGAGTTTTCTTCAAAGATGGATGCGTAAAAACTCGGTTATGCACAAAGCATGAGGTGCTAACAGCTTCAGCTCAATTTTTTTTGGAGTGTCATACTCTAGAAGCATGGTCCTTGCCATCTCCTATAGCGACCAATTCTTTCTCTCTACTACCCTATTTTGTTGAGGTGTACGAGGAGAAGAGAAATTGTGTGAGTAACCATATTTTTCACAAAGACGTTCAAAAAGATCATTTTCAAACTCTCCCCCATGGTCACTACGGATAGAAACAATCTGACAAGAAGCTTCATTTTCAACTTGTTTGCAAAAGCTCGAGAAAACATCTAGAGTATCACTTTTAAAAATGAGGAAGAATTTCCCAAGTATAGCGAGAGAAATCATCGACAATCACAAGACAATACTTGGAACCATGAAGCGTTTGAGTTCTCATAGGTCTGAATAGATCAATATGTAGAAGCTCAAGAACTCTTTTGGTACTAAAGACTCCTTTGGATTTGAAGGAGGACTTGGTTTGCTTTTCTTGTGTGCAAGGTTGGCATTCTTCATCCTTTTCAAAATCCAATTTAGGAAGTCCTCTGACGAATTCCTTTTTGCTCAATTTCTTCATTTGATGCATATTCACATGACCCAATCGGCGATGCCAAAGAGATATATCATTTTTATCCACAACTAAGCATCTATCAAGTATGGGCTTTAGAGCATCAAGCACAATAGCATATAGATTACCATTTTTAGTTCCCTTATATATAATATTGTAAGTGAGGGAATCTAGAAACAAACATTCTAAAGAAGTAAATAGAACAAGATAACCATTATCACAAAGTTGGCTTACACTTATCAAATTGTGATGTATACCATCAACAAGTAAAACATTTTTAATACAAAGCTCATTTCCTACATCACCCTTACCTATTACCTTACCCTTTTTGTTGTCCCCAAAGGTCACCGATCCTCCTTTCTTCTTTATGAATTTGTTGAAATGGCTGATTTCACCTGTCATGTGCTTTGATCAGCCACTATCAACAATCCACTTTCTTTTGACCTGTATGAAAGAAGGATGTCGGTGCCCAACTCAAACTTTAGGATCTAGGGTTATCTTGGGGACCCATTTCATCTTTGGGGTGGTCCCCTTTGGCTTGTAAGGACAATAAGTTGAATAATGATCATCACATTTACAACGAGCACATACCATTGGGTTCTTAGAGCCAAAAGTTTCTCCATGGAAGAAAGGAGCTTCCACACTCTTCTTCTTACCCTTACTCTTGTTCTTATTTTTACTCTTAGGAATAGTCCCATCATATCCTAAACCACTAGTACCAACTTGTTTGGTAGAGTGTTCTACGACAACATTAAGAGATTTCTTTCCCGTAAGAAACTTTTACAAATAAGCTCTTAATTTTTCATTATCATCACTAAGACTAATGACAGTAGAAGATAAACTAGCAAGATCATCTCTAGCATGCAACAAGTAGGCCTTTAAACAGATGGCTTTAGTATGAAAAGAATCACGTTCTAGAGCAGTGCTAGCTACCTCATTACTTTGCAAGATAGGTCTAGAGGATAGATCATTTACTTAAGCAAACAACTTAGCATTTTTAGATTTAAGCAATTGAATTTCTCTTTGATAAGAATTAGTTTCTTGTCTCCTAGTTTCATCAATGAGGTTAAGTTCTACATTTTAAATTTTAAGAACATCAATCTCATCTTGGCATTTTTGGTTCTCTTCCTTAAGAGTAGCAATGGTTACACAATTCTCAACTTCAACTCCATTGTATTGGAGCTCAAGATCAATAAATTTCCCTTGCAAAATATCAATACTATCAAGATGTAGCTTTTCATTTTGATCTAGAATCTCAATCTTAGCATAAAGATCATCTATAGTATTTCCTAACATTTTCTTTTTAGCTTTGCATTTAGTAAAAGATGACCGGCTAGCATTAAGAATATCAATAAGAGTTTATTTAGACAACTCATGCAAACTAACTTCACTTACCTCACTTACCTCACATACATCTTCACTTATAGAGGCCATGAGAGCAAGATGTCATTCTCCATCTTCAGAGCTAGAAGAACTTGAGGAAGACTCCTCCCAAGCTGCATGAGCTGCATCCTTGCTTCTTCTTTCTTTCTTCTCCTTTCTCTTGTATTTGCCTTCCTTCTTATACTCCTTGTCCTTCTTGTGGCTGCTCTTGTGGTGGCTCTTCTTGGCCTTAGGAAAGTCACTATTGTAATGGCCTTTTTGGCCACATTCATAGCACCTAGGAGTAGATGAAGAAGACTTCCCTTTGAAGTGTTTTCCTTTGGAGTAGTTAGCTTCATGCTCATTTGAGCCTTCATCTTCACTTGAGGAAGGAGTAGGAGACTGGAGTGCAAGTAGTTGTTGCCGAATCATCTCTTCAATTTGAGCTTTGAAGGCGGTGTCCTTGATCTTCTTGGATACCTTCTCTTCTCTTTTTTTTCTTCTTCTTGCTTGTCAAGCCTTGGCTCATGAGATTGGAGGTTGTCAACTAGCTCCTCAGTTGCCAAGTCACTAAGCTTGTACACTTCTTCAATGGAGGTCACCTTGGGCTCCCATCTCTTTAGAAGATATCTCAAGATCTTTGAGTTGATTGTGCCTTTGTCCATCACACTACCAAGAGCTGCCAATCCATTGATGATGACATTAAGCCTTGTGTACATGTCTGCCACTCTTTCATTCTTTCCCATCTTGAAGTTCTCAAAGAGACCTCCAAGCATGTAGATCTTTGACTCCTTCACTTGTTCCGTTCCCTCATAAGTGACACATAGCTTGTTCCAAATCTCGTGTGCAGTGTCCCATGAGGAGATCCGGTTGAACTTGGATGGAGTGAGGGCTACATAGATGATGATCATGGCTTTGGTATTGAGCTGAGCTTGCTTCATTTGGGCTTCCGTCCATGTAGAGATTTCCCCATTTGGATCTTCATACTTTAGGTGCACCACCTTCCACATCTCGTAGCTTACTCCTTGGAGGTAGAACTGCATCCTTCTCTTCCAATAAAGGAAGTTGGTGCCGTCGAAGATCGGAGGTCGCATGGAGAAGCTTCCCTCCAAGTTAAGAGATCTAAGTGCTAAATCGCCCATCTTCTCCTACTTGTGGAAGTAGCTTGAAGAAGATCTTCTCTGATACCACTTATTGGATCAAGGGCTCTAGAAGGGGGGGTGAATAGAGCTTCACAATTCTCACAAAATGGATTAGACCTTCAAATTATATTAAGTGCAAAAGCTAAAGCATATAGCCAATTTGAAGTCCTAACTAACAAGCATAGCAAGGATGAGAAACAAAGATAGAATACACTTGGATAAAGTGGTTTAGAGTGTTTCCACACTTCAAACTAGAAGTGAGTCAGTCCACTACCTAGAGGTGGTTAGTCTCTAGGACTTTGAAGTCTTGGTACTCTTATATTCATTCATAAGATTACAAGACAAAACCATATTCATCCAAGGACTTAATACTTCAAGAAAGGATATTCAACCTACCGAAAGAACTTACCCACTTGAGCAAAGGAGTCTTCAGCCTTCAACAAGGACTTACCCACTCCATCTTCAAGTCTTTGGCCTTCAAGGAATTACCTATCTTTCTTGAACGTCTGCCTTGCCTATCTCCTTCACTCAGAGAACTTGATCACCATGCTTTCTTCAACCTTGAAGAACATCAACTCCTTCTCCTTCACTTGGAGAAGATCTTCAAGCCTTTTCTTCAATGAGGAAAGGGGGTAGGAAGATGGAGGTGGAGAGTTTTACATGGATATAAGGAATATCTCTCTTACAATGGATCCTAACTTACTCATATTCACAGATTTGAATTGAAAGTAGAGAGAGAAACATGTTCAAAGGGGTGCGACACTCTCAACTAGGCTACGACCAAGGTATGCAATGGAAGAGAAAACTTGGGATGAAGCGGAAGGGGTCCTATATATAGTTGGGGGTGCCCCTTTGATAGTGGGAACACTTGGGGACAAAAAATAACCGTTTTACAACTTGCAACAGATCTATTTTGGGTCCCAACACGTCTCCAACGGTTGGAATTTTTTTTTCAGCATTTCCAGTACAATCCAATCAGTTGAGTTTTCATAAAGGTAACTCGACCGTTCCGCTATCTGAAAAAGCTAAATTTTAAAGTGTCGGTCAAGTTTGTCCGAGGAAACTTGACCGATTGAACAAAATCAATTTTGGACCGAATGATCGATCAGTCGAGTTCTGTGAAGTGTAAACTCGACCGAATCATCCAGATTCCAAAATCCACACAGATCGGTTGAGTTGGTAACTTGACCAATAGAGTACCTGTGACAAATTTTAAGGAATTCTATTTGGATGATCAAACTGTGGATTTTTGTGTCCCAAACATTTTTCTCATCTTAGTTACAATACATAACATGTATACAAGTGATTACAAAAATTGTTCTAGGTCATTTGGGACTATTTCCCAAATTAGTCACTTGCATGCCTTTTTGCTTGAACTTGATGAGTTTGATACATATAGAATTTGATTCTTTTCTTGTACCTAATGCCTAAACTCAATCTTAAATAGATACATTAGATACATATGAATAGAATGGTTGAGTCATTATCAAAATATGGACAATGTGTGACACTTAGGTCAACAAGAAGAACCACAGTGACGGTGCTACCAACTTGGAAAAAGTCGGTGGTACTGACTTGACATCAGAGACCCATTAGAAACTCACCCAGAATCGGTGCTACCGACTGCTGAAGTCGGTGCTACCAATTTAGCATCAGCAAGCCCTGACATGAATCGAGAAAACTCGGTGTTACCGAGTGTCCAACTCGGTACTACCGAGTTGACATCAGAGAGGCAGATTAAAAATCACAAAATTGGGTGCTATCGAGTCCAACCAATAGTATCGACATGATCGGGATCACGTGACCAAACCTACGTGACTCGGTACCACTGACTCACCTAGTCGGTACTACCGAGTCTGCCTAATCAGGCCAGCCACAAATTTATCTTTAATCCAATGATTGACGTTAATTAGTACCCTAAATGCATCCTATGACTTAGGGGGACGACGATCAAAGTAAAGGAGGCAGTTGTTTTCATTGCACGACGATCGGAAAGAGAGAAAAGAAGAACTGATGATCGAAGGCTTTGACCGAGGAGATCTCGACACCTTTGGAGGACGATTATGCAACTAAAAGACAGCAGAACGCTCACACGACAGAGGGGATCTTCCAGACGGGTAGAGATTCATGGGTTACTTTAGTTTCTTCATGTTTCCCATGTTTTCTTCTTTCCTCCCATGTATTCGTCGATAAAAACCATGCAAGGCTGAAAACCTGTATTCCTTAGGATCTGAGAGTATCCCAGATTTACACTGTGATTGATTTCCATGCATTAATATAATTTTTATCTTTTTTTACTAGATATACATCTATGAAAGCTTCATGTTCTATTTGTGCTTGATCACCATGAGTGGATTGATAGACGCTTAGTCATTTCGGGAGAGAGGTTAAGGGCCGAAGAGTGTAGATTTATCCATATACTGTGCCCTTTGGGAAATGTGGAGTGTAAATGGGAGGTGAAACCCAAAGAATGACCATAAAGCATCTAACTAATCAACAAATAACCGAGGAAGTGGGATTGACATTAGATTAGGTAGTGAATTACACCATGGGAGTAGGTAATTCTGGCTACATGCTCCTTATCTAGGGATTGAGATAATAGATCTTAGTGTGTGTGAGATCGATTATTATTGTTGTCTGTGGTGAAACCACTATCCTAAGGAATTCACCCCATCTATGATTAATTTCACCTTTTATTCATTTTATTTTTGCTTTTGTTCTTTCATTCAACCCAATTCAACCAATTACAACCGACTTAGCTGATTTGATCGCAGTTAGTAGTATTCTACTGGAGAAATGCTTCCCTGTATTCGACTTGGACCTCACAAGGCCTTATTACTTTGATACGTTTGCTTGCGTATGACGCATGGTAAACTCGTGTCAAGTTTTGGCACCATTGCCGGGGAAGCGGCAACATCCAACACTATGAGTGTTGTGGTCGGCCACTCTAGGCCAATTTTTCTTTTCATTTTTTTTACTTAAATTTCTTTGAGCTGAATCATAAGATTTTTCTTGATGCATTATATATTTCTTATGCTAATACCTACTTTCTACTATTTCAGGAAAACTAGTGCATGGTGCATACCAGAGCCATAGAGTACGAAGAACCATCCTCATCAGGATTTGGACAAACATAGCTCTTACAAGGAGAATGGAAGTCTGACAGATCTGTGGTTAGGTTTAACCGAACCCCTCTACCAACACCTCCACCTGAGAGACCTGCTATGCCAGAAGAACCAAAGATAGCAGGAATGGAGGAAGAAAAAGAAATGACAGTATGGGAGAGGATAAAGGCTTCGTCAGCTACAACCCATAAATGACCCGTCAAAAGGCAAGCCATCAATGTGGGCAGCTACATAATAGATCCTGGACTCGTGGCCTTAGTAAAATCTCAAGAGTTCCATGGCCATCCCTCTGAAGATCCAATGACACATATAAGCAATTTCATGGAGAACTATGACATGGTCAAGATAGACAAAGTCCCAACGATTACAATATACCTTAAGCTGTTCTCATTGTCACTGGCGGATAGTGCAAAATCATGGTTCAAAAATCTGAATGATGAAATCATTGAGACATGGGACCAGATGATAGTTGTTTTCTTTGAATTGTATTTCCCTCCGCAAAAGACGAATGATCTAGTGAAGAAGATCACAACTTCAGAAAGCAAGAAGCTGAGTCATACTCAGAGGTATGGGAAAGGTTTCAGAATATGCTTAGACAAGTGCCTCATCATGGCATTGATTTATTGGGGCAAGCCAAGATTTTCTATTATGGCCTATACAAAGGGTAGAGAAAAACTCTTGACATTGTAGGAGGAAGCTTCTTCCTCAACAAGAAGCATGCTCGCTGCCATGAAATCCTCAAGAACATGTCTAAAAACCAATCATGGGGTGAAGAAAGAGAGCCACCATCAACCATTAAGAGTGTTGGGGAATCCAAGGTGATATCTGCATTGAATGAGAAGTTAGACCTTATTGCTAAGAAGCTATGTGCTACAGATAGAGTACCTACTGAGGAAGAAGAAGAAGAGTGCAAATATGTGCGCCAGGGGCAATACAAGAACAATGATTATTCTTGGAGGAAAGACTCCAAACTTTTTTGGAAGGATCCTAACAACTTCCAATAGGATCCATCATAGGTGTAGCAAAAACATCCTAAGTCACAATAGTATGTCCAAGTGTAGTATCAACTAGAGCAGCACGAAATTGACAAGATTGAAGAAATATTGGGCACACTGTTGAGTCAGAATGAGATTCAGATTGCACAAACTCAAAGGGATCTTCAAAATGAAGGGGCACATATTCGCAACATAGAGACAGAGATCTCTTAGATAGAGATAGATTTTAGTGCATTAAAGCAACCAACCCAACAAGGATTTTCGGCAAACACCAATGTACCTTCTGAGAACCAACATGTGAATGTTGTGCTGCTACATAGTGGAAAGAAACTACTGAATGACGCATCACACGAGGAAGTTACTGAAGAAGCTACAAATCAAACTATACCAGTGGGTGTAGAAAAACCAGACATGGCAGCGCAAGAGAAAATGACAGAGGAGCAAGTTGATGAGGTGGGGGTAATAAGAATCAAGCTTATATTCCACCTCACCAACAGGAACCAGTAGTTCTGGTCTCCTTTCTGAATAATTTGAAAGCAACCAAGATGGACCGGAAGTTCAAGAAATTTCTAGACAATTTTTAGAAGTTATCTGTGAACATTCCTTAATAGATGCCATTGAGAAGATACCATCTTATGGGAAGTTTTTTAAGGATATAATTACAAAGAAAAGAAAAATACTAGAATCTGATGTTGTGGTTATGAAAGAACAAATTAGCGCCTTCATCTTGGGGACACTACCTCCTAAAAGATAGGATCTATGATGCTTTAATATCACATGCTTCATAGGCAAGACAAAATTTGGAGAGACTCTATGCGATTCAGGGGAAAGTATAAATCTGATGCCTCTATCTACCTTCAAGAAGCTCAGATGTAAGGAATCTAAGAAGAGTAGCATGATAATCCAGTTGGAAAAAAATTCCGTAGTTAAGCCATATGGTATATGCGATGATGTCCTGGTGAAAATGGATAAGTTTGTCTTTTCCGTAGATTTTGGTGTGATGGAAATGCAAGATGACCATGGCAATGAGCTTCTACTTGGAAGACCATTTCAAGCTACATTAGATATGATACTTGAAATGGGAAGAGGGCGTCTGACTATGGGAATCCAAGATGATAGGTTCAAGATCAAGATGCCGGAGCACTCTAAAACCACATGTGATAAGGAGCAATGCAACATACTTCAACACGTGGATAGCAAGTTTTTGGTATTTCTAGGGAAGTTGTTCCTAGATATGGCCCATGTTATGATTAAAGTATAAAGAGGTACTCTAGCAGTGGACATTCTGGAAAATACAAGGTGATCTTGCTGATTCAAGCAATGCACTATCCATACAATGAGGGAGATGACTACGACTCTGCTGCAAAAGAAGAAGCTGTAGCTGATTCTGTGATACAATCATCACCCATGCTACCCTTAGAAGCATGCTTGTCGAATAGAATGGAGGACAACATATGCAACAACCATATAGAGGAGTACGCTTTGATGCTAAAGGCAGTACCTTGCTACAATGCAAGGCGCTTTGAGGACCTTGGACCACCGCCACCGCCATTGGTCCCATCTCTATTGAGCCCACCAGACTTGGAGCTAAATTCATTACCACCACACCTGAAGTATGTCTTCTTATCTATAGAGGAAAATCTCCCAGTGATCATATCATCTTCTTTGAGTGGTGGGGAGAAAGAAAAGTTACTCACCGTGCTGAAAAACCACTGAGCTACATTCGGGTGGTCCATAGCTTACATTAAAGGGATCTCTCCAACTTTGTGTCAACACAAGATCTGGCTCAAATAAGGAGCCAAGGCAATTGTCCAACCTCAGAGGTGTCTCAATTCGATTATGATTGAGGTGGTCAAGAAGGAAGTTGTCAAGCTACTTTTAGCAGGTATAATCTACGCAATCTCTGACTCAATGTGGGTTAGTCCTACTTAAGCAGTTCCTAAGAAAGGAGGGATCACGATCACTACTAATGTGGCTAATGAATTGATTTCCACTAGGCTAGTGATAGGATGGCGAGTGTGCATAGATTATCGTCATTTGAATGCAACCACTCTTAAAGATCATTTCCCTTTATTGATCAGATCTTGGAACGATTGGCTGGCCGTTCGCATTTTTACTTTCTTTATGGGTGATTCAGGTATAATCAGATTCCCATTGAGCCTAAGGATAAGGATAAATCCACTTTCACCTTCCCTAATGGAATGTTTGCATATCGATGGACGCCTTTTGGTCTTTGTAACACCCTTGCTATGTTTCAATGATGTATGCTCGCCATTGTTTCCGACATGGTAGAGCGGTGCTTAGATGTTTTTATGGATGATTTTTATATGTATAGGAAATCTTTTAATGATTGTCTATATAACCTAGACATGGTGCTATGGAGATGTGAAGGCACTCACCTAGTTCTAAATTGGTAGAAGTGTCACATGATGGTAAGTGAAGGGATTGTCCTTGGACACAAGGTGTTCGATAAGGGCATGGAAGTGGATCTAGAAAGATTGAAGTCATCTCCACACTACCTCCACCAACATCGGTGAAAGGAGTGAGGAGCTTTTTAGGACACATTGGATTCTACCACCGTTTTATCAAGGATTTCTCGAAAATCACCAAACCTTTGTCTGAGATTTTAAAAAAAGACGTCGAATTTCCTTTGATGAGCGATGTGTAAAGATTTTGAAATTCTTAAAGAAAGACTGATCTCTGCACCTATTGTGCAGGCTCCTGAATGGAGCCTGCCCTTTGAGCTAATGTGTGACACATCAGATTGTGTAGTAGGAGCTATGTTGGGTCAACGCAGGGACAAGACTCCAATTGTCATATATTATACGTCTAAGACTTTGAATGATGCGCAGTTGAATTACACTACTATCGAAAAAGAATTGTTGGTGGTAGTGTTTGCTTTTGAAAAATTCCGCCAATACTTTAGTTGCGGCTAAAGTGATAGTTTGGACCGACCATGCTGTGATTAAATACTTATTTCAAAAGAAAGATGCCAGACCTAGATTGATTAGGTGGATTCTTTTGCTTTATAAATTTGACATTGAGATTAGAGACAAGGAAAGAGTCGAGAATGTAGTAGCTGATCATTTGTCTAGGCTGGAAAGGGCAGATGAAAAAGATATAGCTATTCCCATTATTGAGGAACTCCCTGATGAGAAATGGTTTGTAATTAAAACTGAAGATCCTTGGTTTGTAGATATTGTTAATTACCTAGCTTGCAAGGAATTGCCTGTAGATTGGGGGTATTAAGAGAAAAAATAATTTTTCCACTCATTGAAGTTTTACATTTGGGATGACCCAATTCTTCTTAAGCAATGCAGGGATAGGCTATTAAGAAGATGTGTACCTGAATGTGAGGTAGAGAGCATCTTGTCACATTATCATTCTCTACCCACAAGTGGATACCATGTTAGCTCTAGGACTGCTGCTAAAGTGTTATAGAGTGGGTTTTATTGGCCTACCTTGCTTAAGGGTGCTCACAACATTGTTCGTCATTGTGACGCATATCAACGCGTAGGTAATATCTCTAAGCAACATGAGATGCCCTTGAATGTGTTTTAGGAAGTTGAAGTTTTTTATCTTTGGTGTATAGATTTCATGGGCCCATTTGTGTCATCTAATTCCATTATATATATATGTATATGTATATATATATATATATATATATATATATATATATATATATATATATATATATATATATATATATATATATATATATATATATATATATGCTAGAATACACTTGAGTGTATAGATCACACGAATACATTTGGATGAGTGTAAGTCACTCATCTAAGGGAAACAAAATCGACATGTGAAACTAATTTGAAATGCATAATTTTTGCGATCTTTATAACATGGCCAATAAATGCCCAAATGTGCTCAAATTTTACATATGAGCTATTCATAAGATGTTTAAGAAGATCAATGGATTAAATTTTTGAAAAAAATATTACATCATGAAAAACTACTTGAGTGTATTCTAGCCTGACTCTCTCTCTCTCTCTCTCTATATATATATATATATGTATATATATATATATATATATATTACTTGTAGTTGATTATGTGTCTAAGTGGGTGGAGGAAATTCCGATCCGCACCAATGATGCACAGGTAGTGTGCAGGTTTGTGAAGGAATACATTTTCTACATGTTTGGTGTCTCCCACCTAATTATTAGTGATGGTGGTTCCCATTTCACTAATAGGCAGTTTGGAGCTCTTTTAAGCAAATATGAGGTGAAGCACCAAGTGGGCACTCCTTATCACCCACAGACTCAAGGACAAGTTGAGGTGTCCAATAGAGAGGTGAAGAAAATCTTAGAAAGGACGGTCTCAATCAATAGGATGAACTGGAGCCATGTTCTAAGTGTTTCTCTTTGGGCTTATAGAACAACCTATAAAACCCCAATATGAACAATACATTTTAGGCTAATCTATGGCCGTGCTTGTCATCTACCCGTAGAGCTTGAGCACAAGGCTAAATGGGCTATGAAGAAGCTAAATTTCAACATAGACGGAGCGGGTAGAAAAGGCTTTTGGAGCTTAATGAATTAGATGAGCTAAGGATGGATGCTTATGAAAGCTCTAGGATATATAAGGAAAGGACTAAGAAAATCCATGATAGACACATTCTAAATAGGGTGTTTCTTCTAGGTCAAAAAGTCCTCCTTTTCAATTCTAGGCTTAGGATACATCCGGGTAAGATAAGATCTAAGTGGAGTGGACCGTTTGTCATTGAAAATATCTTTCCCCATGGTGCTGTGAACATTGTAGACGAGAACTGGTCATTCCTTATCAACGACCAAAGGTTAAAGCACTATTTTGGGGGTGAGGTAGAGCCCCAGATAGAGGAGGCGCAACTTTGCACCATTCCATAGATATTTTCTCTATAGACCGTCTAGTCTAGGATGTTAAACAATGACGCTTGTTGGGAGGCAACTCAATCTTTTTTTTTATTTATTTTATGCTCAATTTTCATTTTTAATTTCACTTTAACAATTTCTGTAAAAATGGTACCTTGACTTGTTTTTGGGAGTGTGTAGGGCTTTAAAGTCGGTACCACCGAGTTTTGCAGTCGGTGGCATGAAATGAGGTCAACGTTCTGTCCGCAACAACATCACAAACTCGGTACCGCTGACTCTAATAGTTGGTACCATCGAGTCTCTGAAGATCTTTCTAGGGTTCACTGATAAGGAATTGGTACCACTGACTATTCCAGTCAGTGCTACTGACTTTTGGGCACGCCCATGTTCGGTATACCGAGTCCCATATTCAAAAGCACTGACAGATTGCAACACTCGGTACTACCGACTCAAGAAGTCGATACTACCGACTCACACGTCAGCAATCCAAGCGATCATGATCCAACAGCCATGACACACTTCATCGAGCAGTCAGTGACACTAATCCGTGACACAAGTCCATACCATCGATGTGTCATCAGTACCATCGACTCAGGATGATCCACGCCATCTATGTCAGCCAATCGTAAGCTGTCGATGCAACCGACAATGGATTGTGCTAGCCAACTCGGTACCATTGACTCTGAAAGTTGTTAGTACCAACTCTATTGTGATCAGCTATAAAAGGAGGGGTGGTGGATCCATTTTCTTCGCACCCTCAACATGCACTCCTACATTCCAGAGCAATGCTACACCAGGAACCAACAGTCTTCCCCAACTTTCCATTCTCTTAACCTCCTTTTTGCTCCTAGGTGAGGAGTTGTTCCGCGGCAGGGTGAGTTGGTCCCCTGTCTAACCCGCATTCAACACCCATCCTCGGAGATAAGGAAGGTCTATGAGGAGTTGCAGACAAGGCATGTCATCCCGACTAGATATGGCGATCACACATTGATCAAGATGGTGGGCTTTACTGACAACATGCACTGGGTATGTCAGTAGCAAGAAATGGAGGGAGATAATCCTTTCTTCAGCAACTGGCATTCCTACCTAAATCTTCTCTTGGAGTTCTTGGCGTTACTTGATGTTGTTGTTGCCCCCGAGTAGAAGATAGGAGGTGAATGTCGGGAAGGCAAGGTCAACTTCCGCCTCTTCAACAACTACTACTCTCTCATGTTGAGGGCCTTCAATCATATCTTCAACTGGGCTCATGTCCCAGAACACTCGATGCCATCGAATTTTGACTACGACTTGGCCTGGGAGCAGCTGACTGAGGTGCTGGTTGGATTTCAGATAAACTGGCACATCCATTTTGTTACTGATATTGAGCATCATTTTGCTGGTATGCTTCACCATCTCTGCATCAACACTATCTTTGCTCGATCCGGTCAAGCTCAAGGGAAGGTCCAGAAGGCAGACCTCTACTTTCCATACTGACTATTAGAGGGGGAGATGGTTAATTTTGGAGCTTTTCAATTGCTCCATATGATTTTTGTGGGGCAAAATGTGAAAAGGAAGGCGCCAATCTTATTTGAGGGTCTCATCACCCCTATTTCTCTCCACCTGCACCTTGATCTATCCATCCTCGAGCCATTGGAGGATACAACAAAGTTGGACCTCCTTCACTTCCGCAAAGCACATCTTCTTTGATACCACCACAATATACTCTATGCGCATTGCAACTGCTGAGGCATGTTTCGGGAGTGGAGGCTCCCCGACCCTGTCTTCAACCTGCGTGGGGTGGAACATCTCAGGTGGCCGCTGAATGAGGGGGAAGCTGAAGATCCACCCAGGGTAGCAACTCAGGGTGACAACGAGGATCACAGTGGCAACAACGACGAAGAAGTACCAGCAGTACCAGTAGTGGCAACAACGATGAAGCAGGTGATCTAAGGGAATGAACGCCTTCTCTTATACAACCAAGAGAATGTTCACATACACCTATAGGGGATGGAGAAGTACCAACAACCTTTCTTCGAAAACTACTGGAACTGTGGATACTTCGGGGAGTACCCACACCCGCCACCTATGCCACCTAGAGACCTCTCATTCCAGGGGATGTTCCCTCTACACTACCCCAACATGCCACCTCCACCATTCTGAGCCATGGTACCACTATTCCACCTCTTAGGTGCGAGTATTGACTATGAGGTCATAGTCATATTCAAGCTTGGAGGGTGCTGGAATAATATTCTATCTTTGTTTTTATTTTTTTTATCTTTAGTCGTTTGTTTTATTTTTAGTTGTGCAAGTGTAGGATCCACGTCTATCTAGTGTAATTGTGGAGTAGTAAATGCATGGTTTTATTTTCGAATAGATTGTACTCTCTGGGATGTTGTATGAAAATGGTCATGTCCTTAAAAGCTTAAATTGCAAAATCTTTCTGTAACACCTCTTGAGGAAGTGTTTGGACTAGTCAGCATTAGTACTTAGGACATACATGAAAATTTGACTCAACTTGAGAATGTGAATGATGAAGATGTTGAGACTAAACTGACCAAACCATAACGAGACCTTAAATGAAAATCAAGAAATAAAACTTTAGATCACCCTAAACACAGGTCAATTAAGAGGGACACATCATAATATAACGAAAGGCATTGTCTCTTAGTTGTGTGATTCCATTTCTTTTCCATTCATTTTTTACTCACCACCTCAAAAATTCATGAGTACTCCAAGCTATTTTCCTTGATTTCATTGCATGGAACAATATGAACATATTAGTTAGTTTGCGTGCATTTGAAAAAAGAAGAAAAACATTGCATTTGTATGCATCTACTTTAGTGCATACCATCTTAGCTTGCATAACATTATTCATGTAGTTGCATACATTTCAACACTGCATGCATATTTTCCTAAACATGTGGATTTTAATTTTGAGTTATAAAGAAAAGAGTGCAGGGATACACCTCCAAGAAAAAAAAGAGAAGTATAAAGGCAAGAAGCATGAAACTTAGTCTTTAAAAAAGAAAAAAAAAGAAAATCTTGTATAAAAGGAAACAAGGAGGAAAGTGTATTCCAAATATTTGTGTTAGTGATGATTTAATCCACATGTGCATTCTTCTGAGTTGTCAAACAAAATCAACTCATTCATACATGCATCATCTCATAAAAGAAAACAAAGTTTTTTTTAGGCATTACGATTCATTCATGGAATTTTTTTCATCCATCTAGGTTCATTTTTCTCTATGCATAAATATGTTGGATGTACTTATGAATTTTCATTTGCCATCCATCTTGAACCATTAATTGCTCTTATTGGTAAGCCACTCTAATGACATATCTCCTCATTCATGCCTATACGGAAATCTACTTCCAAATAGTTGGTAGTTAGGAAAGAGAAATTTAGTGTAGGGAATCACACAATGCACCAAGCGAATGTCTGAGTAATTATGATGTTAACTGCTTTCTTGATAGTGTCATTGACCAAAGTTGGACATCTTTTATGGAAGCTTTTGGTCACTTTAGAGGAGTTTTTGGTTCAGTTTTCAGTGAAGGCCGATTTAGGGCTGGATAGATGGATTTGATTAAGAAAGGAATGTATGTGTCATGTCCTTCTATTGACTCTTGTCAAACAGATCGTAGAGTGTTTCTCGAGGACGAGCAACATTTAAGCTTAGGGGAGTTTGATGCATGTGCTTTTATTCGTTATCTCAGGCACATTTTCCTTGATTTCATGTGTAGATTAGTCATTTATTTGATTTATTATGCATGAAATGACTTAGGCAATCTATTTCTGTTAAATGCATCAAATTATATGATTTTTACTATTTTATGTAATATTTTACGCATCCCAATTGCTTATGACGATTTTGTGTGCTTTTAGGTACAAGGAAGAACCACTAAGTTGGTGCTACCGACCTGGCAAAAGTCGATGGTACCGACTTGACATCAAAGACCCATTGGAAACTCACCCAAAATTGGTGCTACCGATAGCTGAAGTTGGTGCTACCAATTTAGCATCAACAAGCCCCAACATGAATCGAGAAAACTTGATGCTACCAAGTGTCCAACTTGGTACTACCGAGTTGACGTTAGAGAGGTAGCTCAAAAACCACAAAACTCGGTGTTATCGAGTCCAGTCGATAGTACCGATAGGATCGGGATCGCGCTGCCAAACCTAAGTGACTCAATACCAATGACTCACCTAGTCAGTACTACCGAGTCTACCCGATTAGGCCAGCCATAGATTTATCTTTAGTCTAATGATGGAAGTTAATTAGTACCCTAAGTGCATCCTATGACTTAGAGGGACGAAGGTCAAAGTAAATGAGGCAACCATTTTCATTATGCGACGACCAAAAAGAGAGAATAAAAGAACCGAGGACCGAAGGCTTTGACTGAGGAGATCCCAACACCTCTGGAGGATGATTCTGTACCTGAAAGATAGCAGAACGCTCGCATGATAGGGGGGATCTTCCAGGCGGGTGAAGATTTAGGGGTTACTTTAGTTTATTCATGTTTCCCATATTTTTCTTCTTTCCTCCCATGTATTCGTCGATGAAAACCATGCAAGGGTAAAAACCTATATTCCTTAAGATCCGGGAGTAGCCCAAATTTACACTATGATTGATTTCCATGCAATAATATCATTTTTATCTATTTTTTATTGGATATAAATCTATGAAAGTTTCATGTTCTTATGCTTGATCACCATGAGTGGATTGATAAATGCTTAATCATTTTGAGAGAGAGGTTAAGGGTCAGAGAGCGTAGATTTACCCGTCTACTGTGCCCTTTGGGAAAAGTGGTGTGTAAATAGGAGGAAAAACCCAGAGAATGATCGTAAATCATCTAACTAATCAACCAATAACTCCAAAGTGGGATTGACATTAGATTATGTAGTGAATTACACTGCGGGAGCAGTTAATTCTGGCTACAGTCTCCTTATCCAGGAATTGAGATAATAGATGTTAGTGTGTGTGAGATCGATTGTTGGTATTGACTGTGGTGAAACCACTATCCTAAGGAATTCACCCCATCTCTGATTAATTCCACCTTTAATTCATTTTATTTCTACTTTTGTTCTTTCATTCAACCCAATTCAACCAATTACAACCGACATAGCTGATTTGATCATAGTTAGTAGTAGTCTACTAGAGAAATGCTTCCACGTGTTCAACTCGGGCCTCACAAGGCCTTATTACTTCAATACGTTTGCTTGCACACTACACACGGTTAACTTGTGTCAGCAACATTTTGCTATTAATCAATATATTGCATGTTTCACATCCCCTCACTGTATGACATCTTGTATGAGATAGAATTTGCCGCAATATGTTATCAAATATTCCCCACCTAACCAGTATCTCCATTATTGTCATAGTATTTCTACTATGTCATTAATGGTTGTAACATCTATAAGTTCATCTACATGAACTTCTAGATCCATACATTATCAATTCCTATGTTCATAATACCATGATACTCGACTTCTATTATAGATTGGAAATAATGGTATGTAGTTTGGAACCTTTCCAACTTACAACTCTTCTTTTAAGATTAAACACCATTTTATACTGCGATCACCATTGCCATTTAGGAAGCTTACAACAATGTAACTCATTGTATCAAACTCTTCCTTATTTCCAAATCCTAGGAACTAATCTTGATTTCTTCTCAAGTACTAATGAATGTTCTTTGTGATATTCTAATAACCTTCATTGGATTTTAACAAAATCATCTTTCCATGTCCATTACCTACAAGATTATGGGATGAGTACATTATATAACATACATGATAGATCCAATTGCTGGTGCATATGTCATCTTACTCGTGTTTTTCCATTCTTCATAAGAATTTGAATAAATGGTTCTTGAGAGACTAATCCCATGTAACATGGACATAGTCTCTCTCATGGAATACTTCATAGTGAACTCTCTCAACATCTTACCAATATTTGTACTCATATTTAGATCCCAAAACTTTCTAAAACTACCTCTATAGATCTTAATTCCTATTACATAGGATTTCTCACCTAATCCTTCATGATGAAGGTGTTTTCCATGCCATGTCTCAATACTTATAGTCTTGGGAAATTAAGTCCCATCAATATTTGGAATATTTATATGCTCCCACTAAATCTTTTGTAATCACAAATTTTATCTTTTATCTTGATTCAAGTCGAACTCTTTGACCATCTTGTCAAAACAAAAGATTCCAACTATGAGATGCTTGTTTAAACCTATAATTTGAACACTATATCTTATAGATTTTTTTTGCCTTAATGAAGTTTTAAAACCTTTAGGCTGTGTCCGGTACACGTCATCTCTAATATTCCTTTAAAGCAATGCAGTTTTAATCTTCATATGCCAAATATCATAGTCTTTGTAAGAAGCAATAGCAAGCATGATAATTGTGAGAGGGATTTCATCATGTTCAACACTTTTGACTTTTTTGAAAACCTTTGCAACAAATATGTCCTCTTAGGTTATCCATGTTGGTCTTCTTCTTGAAAACCGAACTGCACCCTATAGTTTTTTCCCCTTTAGGTGGTACTACCAAAGTCATACCTTGTTATTGTACATGGACTCCATGGCTTTATGCCTTTTCTTAGATTTTGGTCCCTCAATAGTTTCTAGTTAGTTGTTGTCTCATCATATTATGACCAACTCACAACTTATATGACTTATAGGATTCGTAATATTTCAATCACAGGCATGTTCAACTAGAAATATGACTCTTGTCTGACACAAGGAACTTGAGATTCCACAACTATTTGTGATTCTTCTTGTTCCTATTAGACCTCCTTGTTGACCTAAACTTTTCAAGTTCTACTTTACTCCCACTGATTCTTTTAGAACTCATCTGTCCTAGTAACAAACAATGTTGTTGCTGGATTGGGATTAAAGACAATTTTCAACAAATGAACATTTTGTGATTTGTGGATAAACCCTTTCCAAGTAACTACTTTCTTTTATAAGGTTCAATCCTTATAGAAGACATGTCAGGACATTCCCGTACCATATCTCATGCGGCATATTTTAAACCATTTTCGATGGTACATCATTTTAGTGTAAAACATACATCAAAAGAAAAATATAAGGTTACACTAAATGATAATCATATCATGACTCATCAGGATGTGATTCCTTCTTTCTGATAGATCATCATGTTTTAGGTGGATTTCATCGTGATACACCATCACGGTCTATGTAGAATGTTCTCCAACTCTTAAAGGTATTTCAACACCGATCATACCAAAGTGTCTTAATACTTTTGTGAAAGTTAGTTGTGTACTTACTTCATGATCTTCTTCAACACTACAAGAGATTCAAATCATCATATCTTCTGATATCATCAGTAAATATAATGAGGTACAAATAAATACCTCTAGCATTTATTCTAAAGGTCTTTGTAAATCATTATGTACAAGTCCTAATAGAATGCTTATTCTCCCACTGAATATAGTGAGAGATATTTTGTTATGTTGCCCATAAATTGAACTTGCATGTCTCTTATTGGTTCAGTAACCAAAGGAGTCTGGATAAACATCATCATGGATTCTAGAAAAAACATTTCTCATATATGTTCTCTAGATGACAATGCTATAAAAATTGATTATTTCAGTTATTAAATTTTAATCCTTTTGATATTGAAGTTATGAACATTTATCTTGAATCCTTCAAACAAGGATCATAAGACATTTTGGGGCATTTCCACACAATATCACATCTTTGAAAATAGAACATTAACTATTTTATTCGTAGTCATCCTTGTCCATACAAGATGTAGAAAGTAAAATGTTTCTATTACTAGAATAAATGAAATACAAATTCATTAACTATACTACATTACATGTGGGCTAAGATAAATTTTTTTTTTACTGAAGTTTGTAGCCACTCTTGATCCATTGTGACTTACAATCCAACCTTTCCATTTTGCAAAGGCTTACTTTTTATTAGATTTTGCATATTTCAACATATGTTAGATCTACATCTGATATCATATAACCCTGATGAAGAAGTAATTAGATTTAAATATATACCTAAAGTGGAGATCTCTATCCCCTACTTCTTTAGTTCTTTCAGGTAGAGAGGGCAATTCCTCTTCCAATGTCCAAGCTGGTGACAATGGTGATAATTGGCTTCCTTATCACTCCTCCCTTTGTCTTGAGTGCTGAAGACTTGGGCTTTTGGCTAGCATTAGAACTGTTCTTAGATTTGCCTTTTCCTTAAAATTTCCCTTTAGTTTTATGATCATCATCACAAATATGGGTGTGTCTTTCTTTATTTGTTCCACATCTATTCTCAACATGCCAAATAACTTTGTCAATGGCATGTCAAAGTCATTCATGTTGTAGTTCATGACAAACTGACTGTATGGCTCTGGTAGAGACTACAGAATCACATCAGTGGACAACTCTTAACCGAAGGATAATCCCAGTCTAGAAAGGTTCTCCACATACCCAATGAGCTTGAGCACATGATGACCTACTGGGTATCCTTCTACCATGTTATATTTGAACAACAGCTTGGGGACATCATATCTCTCATGTCTTTCTGATCTATGAATATGTTGTTAAGATGTGTGACAATATGAATAATATCCATGTTGTCATGCTGCCTTTGCAACTCAAAGTTCATGGAGCACAACAGTACGAATTTGACATCAACAATATCTTCAATGTGATTTTTTTAAGCATCCCTATCAGCCTTAGGTGCATTGGGAAGAGATTCATCTAGCTTTGGTGTTTCTAGAACATAGATCTTGCCTCCTATGTGAAAACAATTCTCAACATCCTGAACCAGTCGTAGAAATTATTCCCATTCAACTTGTCCTTCTCAAGGACATATCAAATAGAAAAAATTTAATGTGTTGCCATTTGATTCTATAAGAGAAAGTTGCAATTTTTTCAAAACCATTTTGACTTGATTTGATTTATAAAATATGATGATATTTAATTAGGCCTTTAATTAACTATCACTCCATTTTTTTTTAAATTGATAACCCTCAATCATAAATTTGGAAGATTACATTGTACAATCTTCTCATGAGCCAAGATCCAAAATAATTGAGTTATTATCTAGGCAATGCCAACATTCGTAATCAATCATTAAGGTAGACATCATTTTCCAATTGCATCTTATCCAATTCTTAGATATATGGTATACGCAAATCCTTGACATAGTCATGTGCATGCCTCTAGGTGCTTAATCTCATTAAGCATACCTGGTTAAGCCTGACCCAAAAGCCAACACGATAGAAATGCACCCTTCTTGGCCGGCCCATATGACTACCACCACACTTCCAAAAGATAGATAGAGCACCGCTCTTGGTATGCCCACACATAATCGATCAAGCTTTTCATGTGGATTGCTAATGGAAAGCATCATATACTTCATATATTTGATTGTGGGATTTTATATATTTATAAACATATATACATATACATATCCAATAACCACATACTATAGTATGTATCATATACATGCTATGTCCCACAAACTTAAACATGCAATATAATACATTAGTGATGGTTATGGACATTCTATTATAATCCTTGGAGCCAAAAGGAATTACTATCACCTAGGTCTACATCACATGAGTGAAACTATTGTTGGTGTAGATCTATGCTTGAACCAATCCTGGTTGACCAATTCAACCCTTGAACATATCGGCTCACCTCTTGGTTGGTTTGTTAGACAAATCAGTTGGTCTCCGGTCCAACATCTTCTGGACTTCTCCAACCAATCAGTTGGGTCACCAACCAATCTCTTCAGCTCATGTGGCTGTCCTCGTTGGTCCTCCAACTGGTCGGCTGAGCATCATCTTTGTCATAAAAAATATCATAATCCTATTAAACTTATTACATGGTAATTTAGAAACCTTGAGTTACATTTAAGGGGATCATAGGAAGGAGAGAATAATACTTTTACATTTGGAAATAAGAAGGTACATGCTCAGCATGCAAATTGAGATATAAATATGAATAAACAAACCTTTCAACCACACACATATATATGAGTTATTGTCCATGACCATGGTACACATCCACTACCAAAACCAATTTTAGGGTGACATATGTAAATTTCATATATATATATATATTAGTTTGGGGTTGTATGTTGTCTTTAATCAGATATGCACATTAATCACTTTAAGTATTCACATTGTATGCAATAAATAAAAGATAAAAATAAAAATCCAATCATATCGATTAAATCCCAAAACAAAGTGAATTGATGCGCTCTGATACCATTATTAGGAATATGGCAACTAATAGGCAGCGGAAACAAAATTTTTATCTTCCATATTACCCCTGATAGACAATCGCATCAATAGCTATGTAATGGGATAGATGGTTTACGAGGTGATACCTAATCCCAGAGAAAGTCCAATGACTATTCCCTCATTATAGTATGTGCCTTTCTTCAAGTGACACTCGGACGGTGTCAACAATGACTCTCAGTTGATCACCACAGACAACAACTTGACATTTTGCTCGTAATGGTAGGCTACGATGTCCTTACCTCTATGGTAGTCCACACGGACAACTGGGAACTCATGTCATTCTAGAATAATTGACAAGAAGGGGTTTCCCCTTCTGGTTGCTATGCTAGCACCAACTTACTATGCCACAATTATTCTCTTCTTGCTATCCCTCCCTTTATTGGGTAGGACTTGCTCAGGTTCTCTCAGTTACCACAACCAAAGAAGACAAATAATTATCAGAGGTAATTTAATTGTGTCTGAGAAACCCTCAAAACCCCTCTATTTATAGGAGGGTTAGGGTCAGGGTTTCCAGTCTGAGTGGAAACGGAAGGGACCGTAATTTCATGAATTTTCACATCCTACAAGCGGAGACACGACCAGTTCATAGGTGAACTGATCGGTGGGCATGTGAGCTGATCGGTTCAACCCTTGAAACAGTCAATTCATTTCCTGAATTGGTCGGTTCATGGTCTAGAATTGCCAAAGTTGGTTCGATTGACCTGACACACTAAAACAATTAGTACAACACTTGAACCAATCAGTTCATCACTTGAAATGACAGATCCATTGTTCAGTTAGTGAATATTCAACCAAAATTCTTTAAATTGAATATTTAACTCTTTATAATCAAGTTTAAACTATATTGATGAATGAACTCATGTTCCAAGTGTATCCTATGTGGGTCACCCTATAGGTTCTAAGTTATGTTGGCAATGAATGTCCATAACTGATTTATGACATCACAAGTAATGAGTGATATCTAGCAACACATCATTGCTACCCAAGTAATTTGAAAAATTGGATAACAACTTCAACCTACAATTTGTGATTAGTGTTGCATGGATTGTATAATTTCTTTGTCACTGATATCCAAATTAAACTCAAGGCATGGAATCATCATTCTCTCAATGTTCAATCTATATTCCTTGAACAAGAGCAGCCTGTCTGATATATATGTGACCTCAATATCATATATTGATTCACATGTGCATGCACATGCTATTCTCAGTCTCACTTATTAGTGCCCTGGATATCAAACTCTAATAAGAGGGACAAATCCCATCTACATCACTCACAGTCAGCCTCATGTGTCACAATGTACCCAAGCATCACTTTATGACAACCCTTATTCAAGGTCACAATGGATGATGTAAAGTATATTGAACGACATGTGATAAGTGTAGTGATTTTAGGTCTACGAACCACAATCACCACCACCACTATGAGAGATGATTCTGACTATCAATTATGGTTTCCACGTGCCATTCTCATGGTGGGCCTGTCTGATACACAGTTCTCTAACAAGTATATATGTGTTTGGTTTTATATTACATATCATGATTGATGAGACTCTACCATCAACCAACACACACTCGAGTGTTCTGTGTCATTGTTGTCTATCATCCTTCTACAATAACATCCGATTAGGGAGATAATAATAATGTAGATACTCTTAACATCTGTATGATCTCACTGTTCAGATCATCAAACCAAAGACATATGTCATTGAGTAATGTCACTATTTAGACATACATTATGTTTCATCATTATCTCATAACTGATTGAAATAGAACAAATTTGAAGATGTCTTTATTATTAATCAAATTGTTTACAAGATATGCCATATCAATCATCATATGATTGGCTCTCTGGGCGTACTTATCAACAAGGTTCATGGTCTTACACATACCCTTTCCCATTCTCTAGTAAAATTAGAACACATGGAGTTTTCATCTTCTATTTCTAAGTCTGGAAAAATTCCTCACAGTTCTGTGTCCATCACAACGGTGGTTCTTTTCTAGTCAATCTTGTAAGTGAAACATACACAAATTTTCAACTTTTGAATAAATGGGCGAGATAACCTAATAATCCTAGAAAATTCCAAACTTCAAAAGGTGTCTATAGTTGTCTCTATTACTATACAGATTCTACCTTTTTAGGATATACACAAACTTAGGGTTGTGAATTGGTACGGGTATAGCCTTAGACCCACAAATCCCGACCCTTTATAAACCCATCATAGGTCTAAATAATTGTACCCCTATAACCATGAACCCACATACCCATGGATCCACTAATAGATATGGTTGGAACTAGACCTACTAGACCTGTTTCCTCACTATACATGAATAACTACTTAAATAATATGTTATTTATATCATATTTACTAGTCTAACTAATATAATACGTGAGATTATATCCTACTTTAGTTAAAATAAGGTTTTGACCACTCATCTAATTGAGAAATAGCTATTATAACTACAATTACAAGCAACATATGTAAACGTAAAATCAAAATAATAACATGATATTCTACATAATTAAAGATCTATGACGATGACTACAAAAATGTAAACAAGTAACTCAACTACTATTCAGTCTACCGAGTCTTGAATTATTTATTTTAACTATTACTTGTGAAAATCCAATATAATAATAACATCTCATTGTATTAAAAATATATAGAATGTAGTCATAAGTTTTCTAACAAAAATTATATTATGTTTTCTATAGAACCTCTTAGATGCTTTCCCGCACCACATACTTGCAATAAATGTGAGTATGGGTAAGGTGTGGGTTTAGTTTATATAATGCAGGTCTAGAACTGACACCAGACCCACTAAATCAAATGGGTATGGCTTGACCCACACCATTTACACCCTTACAAAAAATCCTAGTTTATAAATGTGATTTAGTAAGGCAACATCTATCAGCCATAATTCACACTTCTTGAAGTTGGCATACAACTTATTTTGTCGTATTAAATTAAATGTTGATCATAGACAAAGATCAAGTTGATCTTCATATTAGACTATATCAAATTATTACTGATGAGTTTGAAATAGGACACCTAATGTTAGATATTTGGTTTGATACCAAAAGGTCTTAGGTTCAATATAATATTAATATAATAGACTTTTTTGTTGTAAAAAAGAATCTTATTGAAAAAATACTACAACAAATTGATCTAGAAACTGATGCAAAACATTATTCATCATATCCATAATTGTTTCTAGTGCATTGGTTAGCCCAAAACATAATTTATAATGCATGACAGTCATATTAAGGTGCAAATGATTACCTCAGTACATCCCTAACTTTGATTTTCAAGTTATGGTAACTCAATCATGGAATAGTCTTTTTGGATACCAAGATCATTTTTCTACTTGTAAAAAAGTTTTTATTCTAAGTAACAAATTCTTATTATGATTATGAAATCAATGTGTTTCCTATAGTCAATGCATAAACACATTGTTTCTTCTTTATTTATTGACAAATAAGACATATTTTCCCCAAGGTTTTGTAATTAGATGCATGAAAACTTTTTCTAAGAGAACCTATAATTTCTTGTTCATATCTTTGTGCTCAACTATTTCCATTTAGAATTGTACTAGTGATATTGGTAGTGTACTATGTGTGAGGTTAATAAATCTCCTTTAGTTATAGTAGACCTGGTGGTTCACAAGGTAGGACATCTACATATTCATGAGCTACAAGTACACAAGTCAACTTAGGGCTTTCTATCTATTTTGTATCACATGAGCTAAGTATATATTGTAGCCTTTACTTTGAATCTTTTTAGTCATTATTATTGATACCACACATATAGGCAACGCTTTTGTATCTCCAATGAAGATTCATGTCCTCCCTACAACTAAACTCAAATTCCTTAATAAAATAGTCTAGTATCTCTTCGTATTATCTAGCAAATCCACATCAAAAACTACATAGAATCCATATGTAGGAAAATACAACAAAATAGATGGAAGCGGAAACAAAAATCTTCTTGGAATTATCCCTATGACCACCCGATCACATCAATAACTATGAACGGGAAGGAAGGTTGCAAGGTATATACCTGGTCTTGGGACTAGTCCAGTGATTATCCTTGCAACGATGTGCTTCTATGTCAAGCATCACCCAGACGGCTGTTAGCGGCGGCCTCCTGGTGTAGCACCACAGATGGAGGTTGACGACGTCCTCCTAGTGAAACGGAAACAACCACTAAGCATGTGAACACTTGATCTTAATGGTCAAATATTTACAAAGTAATATTAAAAATATAAACAATTCTTTTATTACAATCATGCTTTTACATCAGAGTTGTAGAAGATTTTAAAAAGAAAATTTAAAATATACATAAACCTATGTAATCTTTGACAAAGGAAAACTCCTGCACGTCTCCTCTAGTCCTTCTTTGTATCACCTGTCCATGAGTTTCTGAAGGAACAAAACCACACATGGATCCCATGAAAGGAAATTATAGGTCAACATGGCTGGTACTAAATTCAACTATTGGGCTATTTAAAAAGTAGGTACACAATATGATTTAGGTAAATGATCAAATCTTAGGAGGGAACATTTGGTGGATGTAATTTAGCAAAATAAGGATTACAAGTATCAATATTTTCGATGTTCAAAATTCAAGATTAAAAATTTCAAAATATTGTATGGATATCAATTATGCAAGATTGCCCATGTGTAATATACCAAAAATATCCAAGAGTTTGTACAACGAAATCAACAAATTCAAATATTGTGATTAAGCATTGTCATATCATTTCTTTATCAATGACTACAATGCCATGTGTTCTATCATCTATGAGAGAATGAAACGATAGCCTATTATTTCAACCAGTATACTGGGGGACCTCTGATCTATTACAACGTGTGCACAGGGTAGTGAGACGTATCCAAACTCTAGGAGCCCAAGCTCTAATGGGGCCAAATTCCAAAAGGACCAAAGTATAGGGAGTTGAATCTCCAAGAATTCAATTCTAGTTCTTATCTTAATATTTAACAAAATTCATCAATAATGTCTTTAGGGGTGGTGACCTTCAAATGCAGGAAAGGCTTATAAAATAGTTTAGGGAGCACCACCAAACAAGATATATGGAATTGAAGAGGGAAACAAAATAACTCAATAATTAAATCAAGTATATAGTACCTACTTCAAATGAAATTTTATAATTGAGATGTCCACAAGAATAAAAGATGCCAATTTCTCATGAATCTAGCAAGAAAGAATTTACTAAGGTTATTTTATGTTTCTTGGCTTGGAAATCACTCTCTTGGTTCTTATTAGGTGATATTACCATTTTACCCCTTAGTGAGCTTTATATTTGATAAACACCTATGGTTGTTATAATATCTCATATTTAGTTGATTAGGATAATGGTCATATTTATACATGTAGTCACATATATTATATTATTGTTCATGTTCATAGTATATATAGTTCAGACATTCATATTCACAAATGTATATGACCTTTAGGTTAAAAGTGTCCATTTATGTAGGATTCACCGAATGATATCCTCATATATAAGGTGCTTAGAAATAATATGTGTATAAAATAAGTGTAGAATTCATATTTCCATAGTTATTCCTGGCCTCCTTACAATATTCATTTGTCTCTTTATAAGGTCATAATCCCCATTATATGAATCATGAGTACTACTCTTTCTTTAGAACAACTATAGCGAACCTATGGAAATTCTCTTTGATCTTCTCTAATTCTTAATTATACATTAAATTTCCTATAAAATTATCTAGGTCATGCATGATGAGGTTAACCTTGGTATAAGGATATGTCTCGTGATCCTTGCTAACTTTTCAATTTGTGATACATCATCAATATGTATATATATATATATATATATAAATATATATATATATATATATATATATATATATATGTATACAAAGAATGATATGCCACATTGTAATCAATTGTCTAATTTATCTATGTGAATAATTATTTCACGTTCTGAATATTTGGTAATTATTAAATCTTAGTTAGTATATTGGTGTGATAACAGTACAGTTAGGGGTTTTAGTTCACTAATAATATAATGCATATATCCCCTTTGTATCAATAGTTTATGGAGATTATACTCTTTTTTCATAAAAGTGTTTCTTTGGTGTATATACTGGTGTTCATGGAAGTTAATTTCATGTTTAAAATTTGAAATGTACGATGATTACATACCTATTGTCCCATGTTTACTAGGCCATGGCTATTGATTCTTGCTCAAAGTGTGGTTCACATGCCTTTCCATCAACTCCCAAGTCATTTGGTGCGAGGTGGTTCATCCTATGTCATCCTTCTATTGGCTTGACCAAACTTAACAAAATTGACTTCCAGTTGATCCCTACGATTTGAAGAGCTTTGGAGATGGAAGGTATGCTCTACTCTATGGTTTGGATAAGGGGGACTAGGGAGGTGATGATTCCTTTTTTAGATGAATAGAAGGTAGGTTTGTTCTTACGACCAAGGTGAATAAGGTGAGTGGATGCATTCCATGACGCCAGGGAGATGGGTGATTGGCTCCTCGAGAAATCAAAAAATAGTGCCATGGCGAAGACATTGGTGAATGTTTGGATGACATGGGTCCTGCTAGGGTTATGATGGTGTCTGAGATGAGGTGGAGGAAGCACGGAGAGAGAGGGAGGAGGTATGTGTTTCCATTTTTCATGCATATCTGTAGGTCCTCAGATGTTGTAAAGGCCTGGTGAAGGAGATCTATGTGTAGGTTTTGTTTGATGGTTGTGGCTAACTGCAATGGAGCATGGATTCACAAACTCAAAAGGTTGTGAGGATAGGATAAAGGCAGTGGGGTGCCACTATAGGTTGTTTGCTGGTGAGATAGCCTCCACTTCCTGTATTGTTGTAGGTCTGCAACTAGGGGTGTCAATGGTCGAAAGAGACCCAAGGGGTTCATTGGAGAGTCAAAAACCATGTGCGGATTCTTATTCTCTCAGTCGGAACAAGGGAAGGGGAGGCCTTGATTTCAGAGAGTCGTGAGAGTTTAGGTTTTGGATCCAATGATTGTGCTGAGGTGGATGATGACCGAAACTTGACTGTAATGACACCATATTCAAACAAAAGCAGGCTCAGTGGGTTTGAGGCGTCTTTAGGGTTCAAGCTATATAGAATGAAGTCATAAGCTACACTTTTGTCAAGAAGGAAGATCTTGGTGCCTGGGTTTTAGGGTTGTAAGGTAGGAAGGAGCCACAAATGTGTTGCATGCCTTCCTTGTGTTGGATATCCTCTCATCAAGGGGGTTTATAGGGTTTTATAGATTGGTGTGAGGACGAGGAGGGGTTGGCATCAGTGGACAAATTGAAAGAGGGAAGAAAATGGTATGTATGATGCGGGAGATGCTCACAATTAACCCTATAACAGTCGCAACTTGAAGGAGAGGAAGATCCCACATGCGGCACGGGTTTGGGCCAATCAATGCATGACTGACATTGTAATTAAAACAATTTCCCTCATTTAATACCATGCTTAAGTTAACTTTGAAATTATTATCTCCTATGTTACTCATCCATTCACCCTTTAATTTTTTCCATGTATTTTATTTGTAATAAACTAAATTCTAAAAATACTAACTTTTTTTTTATGATTTCTAGGTGGATAATAAATGTATTCTCCTACTTAATACTAATATATTTATGTAACAATGAAAACTATATTTTTTGGTGATTCAAATGCCAAGAATTGATAATTGATTTCAATTATCAATTTGTGTTCTAGAATTGAATGGTTAGCGCAAAATGAGGACACTTTGCATTTTTTTTCAAATCATAGATAATACAAAGAAGTGCAAATATGAATGCAATTTTGTGCAAAAGAGAGTTTGAATTCTAGAAGATTATGTATAATATCTCATAACTAAATTTATTACCAAAATACAGTATGTTACAAGGCCTCTATGTAGTCCACACATACCATCAAGAAGTCCTCATTGTGCTTGCTAGAGACAACGAGAAGGAGTCTTCCCCTTCATTTGTCAATGTGCTAGCCCTAACTTGTTCTCCCTTCTTATCACTCCCTTTTACAGGTAAGATTTGTTCGGGCTATCACGTTACCACAACTATAAGAGGATAACGTTTGTCAATGTCAGTTGTGTGTTTTAAAGGGCATGACTAGGTCCAGGGTTTTTGGATCCAACTGGGAGTTGAAGAGGTGAATTTTCATGAATTTTTGGCTACTACAATTCACGAATTGATCGACTCACATTTGAGTCGGTCAACTCGCATGTTGGTTGATTGACTCAACACTTGAGTTGTTTGGTTGACAATATTTCCTATTCACAAACATATTGATTTTAATGTGATGATTAATGCACGTCATGACGTCAACATCAATCCTTTTTCTAATCTTACTGATCACCCAACTGGTGGACTAGACTTCAAAATTGTTCGAATCAACACTTGAGTCAGTCTACGCACATTCTGAGTCCGTCGATTCACATTCTAGCTAGCCAATTTTCAGCCAATGTTGTTTAAGTTGATTACCCAAACACTTTAGTAATCAAGTCAAACCTTATCCATGAGTAAACTCCTATTCCAAGTGAATCATATGCATGTGACCCTATAGGTCCCAAATTACATCGACAATAAATGTCCATAACTAAACTATGACATTAAAAGTAATGAACGGTATCTAGCAGCACATCATTGCTACCCAAGTAATTAAAAAGTTGATGAACAACTTCAACCTACATCCATGATTAGTGTTATCGTGATCATATAGTTCCTTTGTCTCAGATATTCAGATTGAACTCGATGCATGGAATCATCATCCTCTTAATATTTGATCCATGTTCCTTCAACTAGATTAGACTGTCTGAGATGAATGTGAGCTCACATATAACATATTGATTCACACGAGTATGACCATATGTTTTTCATTCTCACTTATCAAGTGGCTAGGATATCAACTCCATTAGGAGGGAAAAATCCCATATACATCACTCACAGTTAATGCCCACGTGTCACAATATATCTGAACATCACTTGTATGGTAACCCTTATTCAACGTCATGTTGGATGATGTAAAAGTACATCAAATTACATGTGATGAGTGTAGCGACTTTAGGTCTAATAACCAAAATCACCAATATCACTATAAGAGCTGATTATGACTATCAATCAATGGTTTTCATGTATCACACAAAATGTGGGTCTATACATCACAATGTTCCCTAACAAGTACCTATGTGCTTGGCTTGATATCATATATCATGAAAAATGAGATTCTATCATCAGTCAACACACACTCTAGTCTTATGTATTATTGTTGTCTATATTGTTTCCACAACAATATCTGACTAGACACATAACAAGAATATATATACTCTTATCATACATATGATCTCATTATTCATGTACTCAACCTGAGACATACATCGATTAATATCATTCTTTAGACATCTATCATGTTGAACCATCATTTCATCATTCAACAAACAAATAGATGGTAATTGCCATTATTATTAATAAAATCAAGTACAAGATGCCCAATTACATTCATTGTATGACTGGCTCTATGAGAATACATACCATTACATCCCCACTTGCACTTAGAGCCAATCACGTATGAATTTAATCCCAAGTGATCTAAATGACCGTCATGCTTCTGCTTTAAGGTGCTTTTTTTAAGGGGTCACCAATATTGCTTTCAGTTGGTACTATGTAAATCTTCCCATCTCCTCATTGTAAGATCATTGCTATGAAATGAAACATTGTAGCATACTATCTGGGCTTCCTAGCCTATCCAGTAGATATATTGTTGTCACATTATTTGTATTGTACCATCAATGGTTGTAACCTCCCACAAGCTCATCTAAATGAACTTCTTGATCCATACAATATCCTCTGTTGTGCTCAAAGAAACAAGGTACTTGACTTCTATTATAGAATTAACAACTATATCTTACTAAAAACTTTTGCAGATTACAGTTCTGCTTGAAGGTCAAACACAAATTTGGATTGCAATTGTTAATCTTTGTTGTCAATTTGGAAGCTTGGATTAGTGTAACCGTTTACAACCAAATATTCCTCACCAAAGTAGACAACAAACTGATCCTTAGTTCTTCTCAAGTACATAAGGATGTTTTTCATGGAGGTCCAGTGGCCTTCACCGAGATCTAATTGATATCTTCTCATGATGCTCGGGCATATGAGGCATCAAGATGAGTAAATAACACTGTGTACATGATATATCCAACTATAGATGCATATGGAATCTTACTCATCCATTCTCGTTGTCTATAAAAACTAGGACACTGAGCTCTGGATATACTAACACCATCAGACATGGGTAAGTTTCCTCTCTCTGAGAACTCCATACTAAACCTTTCCAACACTTCGGCAATGTATGTTCTCTGGATCAGTAGAAGGATCCTTCTATATATATATCTCTATAGATCTTTATTCCTAAGATATATGATGTTGCACATAAGTCCTTAATAGAGAGTGTATTTCCCAGCCAAGCTTTTACAATTGGTAAAGTACGAGTGCATTCCCATTAATAGTATGTCTTCTACATGCAACATGAGGAACACAATCATGCTCTCACTAACCTTCTTGTAAACACATGGTTCATCTTCATTTGGACTAAAGATAAATCTTTGACTATTTTGTCAAATTGAAGACTCTAGCTCCCAGATGCTTAACTCAATCCATAGATTGATGTTTGTAGCTTGTAGACTTTATTGGATTCTTTTGGATATATAAATCCCTTAGGTTGTGACATGTACACATCCTCAAGCAAATTTCCATTATGGAATGAAATTTTAACATCCATTTGCCAAATCTCATAGTCATAGTAAGTTGAAATGGCAAGCACGATACTGATGGACTTAACCATGGTAATTGGGGAAAATGTTTCATCATAGTCAACACGTTGAACTTGTCAGAAACCCTTTGCAACCAATTGACCTTTATAAGTTTATACATTACCATCCATGTCAGTCTTCTTCTTTAAGACCCATTTACAACTAATGGGTTTATACCTACAGGTGGATCTACCAAGGTCCATACCTTGTTGGTGTACATGGATTCCATCTAAAATATCATGGCCTCAAGCTACTTCTCGGACTCTAGTCCCTTAACAACTTTTAGGTAGGTTGTTGGTCATCATCTATAGGCAACTCTTCACCTTCTTAAGTAATAGAATAGCCAAAACTTTTAGGCTCAAGGCTTATCCTACTAGATCTGTGAGGTTCCTGTGTTACATGAGGAACTTGAGATTTCACAACAATTTGTGACTCTCCATGTTCCTTTTGAAGATCTCCAGGTTGAATATTTTCTTGTGGGTCTTAGAACTCTTCGAGTTCTGCTTTCCTCCCACTGATTCCTTTGGAAATAAATTACTTTTCTAGGAATACAACATTCTTGAAAAAAAAACACTTTGTTGTCGGATGGAGTATAAAAGTAGTATCCTTTAGTTCTCCTTGGATATCCAAAAAATAATATTTTTCCAATTTGGGTCCAAGATTTTCGACAAACTGTTTTCTCACATTAGTTTTACATCCCAAAATCTTCATAAAAGACACATTGGGATGCTTCCCATACCATATCTCATATGGCATCTTTTGAACTGATATAGATGGTACATAATTGAGTTTAAATGCTGCGATTTCTACAACATGTGTTACGACCCCACCTCCCGATAACCCCCAATTAAGGGAGACCGAGAGGTCGAAGCTGCACCCATAACTTTCAGATCAAAGGTTCGACAATTAACCAAGAATAATTATCAAATTTTAACATACTATACTGAAAAGCTGTAAGAAAATAAATTTTTGCATACCTTTTTGAAAACTTGGATCTCTACACTTCTATCCACTTAAGGATTCTACTCTATCTAATCCATCTTGTATTTTACTTCATGTTTTTCACAGTATGACGATTTACTGTTTGTCCTTTTGGCTTGTACCTAAAATGCCGACGAACAAAACGTCAGTCAACCGAAGCTGGTATGTGGGGGAAACAATAATTATGTAAATACGTTAACAATGTGAACATTCAATTAATCATTTAACAACCCATATTACATTTTAGATATAACTCCGCGATCCAAGAGTACCCTATCCTCTATGTTGTCCCCATTAAACCCCTCATGATCCACCTATAAGTGAACCAATTTCTAGGGTTGAGTCACATGGCACTACTCGTAAGTAGCCCACTCCTTAACTCATGGTAGGATAATGAGTCTCATGACACTACACGTAGTTAGCCCAGTTTCTAACTCTCGGTAACCTAGACCTTGCTCTAGGATTACCCCTTTTTTTAGCCTTTTCAAAGCAATAGAGGTGGACCCGGATCTAGTCAGTTATATACACACATTTATAGTGATAATCATAGTCACTTTATAGTTGCATGAAATAAATAAACATCCAACAGTTATTTTCAAGCGACCGATTAAAACTTCGGGAATCACCGTGAAACTAGAGTGATTATTCATAAGCGTAACCACATACCTGATTTGATGAGTCATGCAGATTACTCAACATATACTTCATGTATATACAATCAAGCCAATCAACAGATCCAAGCAAGTAATTCAATCATCGCATAATTCCTGAAAAGAATATGCGCTCTATTTATTACACACTTTATCAAGAATCTACTTTATTGACTTGGATTCACTTTCTAGGGTTTTTGTATCCATTTTAGGGTTTCATTTTGCAATTAGGGTGTCCATTCATCTTTAACCATATTAAACCCTAATTTTATGCCATTACTCATAAACCCTAATTATCTCATCTATTCTTCAATATTAAGGTTATCTTAACAACATAAAACTCTATTTCCATATTAAAGGCACATTAAACATTAATTATTTCATCAAGCTTCTTTTTCGTTAAAGCTACTATCTTTATCCTTATAATCCATGACAAGATCATTATGCACATCTATCATTAATTCAAATTTCATTAGGATCTAACTCACATCCGAACTCTATTTGTCATTAATTCTACCTTTAGCCATTAGAAAACCTTAATCATCAACTTAAGCATATTAGGTTACCCGTGACACCTAACATTATGATCATAGAAAGATGTCCATATTGGTTTCAAAACCTTAAATAGCATGAAAATAAACTTATAATTCTAGAATCATCTATTACTCATCATTATCACATATTTCCATATTATACTCGGCAAGATCAGGTGTTAGCCTATCATGAACGGATCTATTCAATTAAGCATCAAATAAAACGAATCTAGGTTTTCCCTTTTAACTTTTAGAACAGGAAACATAATCAAGTTCTGATAATATTTTATTTGGATTCGTCTCATTTGCCTGATCAATTTTCATATATTATATGTCTACATCTGATCATCCTAGCAGTTACTATGATATTTGCAAAAACATCATTTTTGGGCCAATCACCAAGTGCCACGTAAGAAATTAACTCTGTTTTATCTATTTTCGTGATTCACATTAAATTATAATGAAGGTACCTTTTTGTCCCTCTCGTAGAGACTTGGGCTGTTGTGAGACTAGGGCATCATTGTCCAATGGCCGTAAGCCATCCCCAACCTTGTTGTGTCGGGCTACCGCACGCATAGCAGTGCCGACGTCACCCCTTTCTCAACCCCGTAGGCATAGGTCAGGCCGCATGGATGTTGACACAGACTGACATCCACCTACTCGCAGCCGCGGATCATCTCTACCTTCGTGGGTCACCCTTCCTCTACCGTGCGCAAGTCACCTCCTGCATGTACACATCACCGGTGCCCTGGCGCTGCAGACAACGATCTCCTACGAGACCCTTGCGCCTTCCTGGCTCTCATTCACACTCCACTAGTGTCATGGCTCTGTCTTCGTACCCGAACTTTTCTACTCATAAAGGCGGCGCTCGGCCTTGCGTGCCTCCGCCTGCCCCTACAGCAGACCACCACCTAAGGACCAGCCGCGCTGTAGCGTCGGTCGCCGACATCAAACCCAGGGCGATCGGGGCCGCTGGTGGCTGACCTTGGCTGGAGCAAGAGCCACTACCTGGATGACCTTCTCCCCTCGGTCCCCTGTCTTCTTCCTTACCTCGTCTATATATGGACAGATCACGCTGCCTCCCCCTTCTCTCATGTCAGGGCGACTACCACTCCAAAAGCTCCAGTGCAGACTCATGTGTCCCACATTCAAAGCCGGCGCCTTCCCACCTCTGGCCTGTGGTAGCTTGGCAAGGGGGCCAACCACCTCTGCTGGGGATCCACCGATCCCGTACATGAGCTGGGCTACTTCGAGGGCACCCAGGTTGGCAAGGACGAGGCTGACAACAACGTGGTCACATGCACCACCTTCTATCTCGCCATCACCACCTGCACCTTGCCTTAGAGGTCTGTTCGAGAAGGTTTCAAACATTAGGAGTTCCATTGTTACTTCTATGTATAACCACATCATCCGTGGCCACGAGAGGGATGCCTGGGTTCCATATATATATATACAACTTTGGAGAAACCCTAAGGGCTATCGGAGAGAGGAACACATAGAGTCCAGTCCTTTCCCTATTAACTCGTGGATGGGAGGAAGAGACCAGATGGTCTTGGAGAGGAAACCTTCCTTATACGTATTTGTTGAGTGAAAAACAGCGTGAGTCACAACTTACCCAAGTTGGAATTACTGATTTTCGTACGTGATAGCCAAGGATAGAAAATAAGCACTTGCAATATATTCCTTCCTAAAGGTAGATGGACTCCTTTCCATTATTTCTATTCCTTGGAATCCAAGAAAGCAAGTGGGGTTCAAAGTATTTCTCAATATCCTTCATTTCCTTTTCTCTTTTCCTATTTCTTTTATTAGAAATTACGTATAAAAATTTTTTATTCAATATCTTGTATTCTTTTCTATTATTTGGACTTTTCTTCCTTTCTTCTCTTTTATATCCATTAATGGATTAATCTTAATAGGAATCATGAAATTCCTATCAAAAGGGATATTTGCAAAGTAATCCATTGTTTGAAGCAAAACCTAAAACCTTTTTAATTAAGTCCAATACATACAATCTTTACATTTCTTTTATGAAAACATATACAAATTTGGTGTTGTAACAACATGTCCCCACTTAGAAGTTGGAAGACTAGTTAGACTGTCATTTACTAGACCCTATCTAGTAATATACATTTCCTTCATTCATATACACCATTATGTTGTGGTGTTCCAGTTAGAGTCCATTGTGATATGATACTACAGTCTAGCAGAAGGTCGTCAAACTCTTGGCTTAAGTACTCACCACCTTGATTGGAATGAAGTGATTTAATACTTTCACCAAGATGGTTTTCGTACTTCATTCATGAAATCCTTGAACTTTTCAAGGGTTTCTAACTTATGTTTCATCAAGTAAACGTAGCCATTCCTACTGAAGTCACCAACAAAGGTAATGAAGTATTGGTGTCCACCTCTAGAATTTGTTCTAAAAGGTCCACACACATTCGTATGCATGAGTTCCAATAGATCACTCACTCTCCCACTATGTCCAATGAAAAGGAGCCTTTTTCATCTTTCCCACCAAACAAGATTCACATGTCTCTATTGATTCGAGGTCAAGAGAGTTTTGATAACCATCTTTATGGAGTCTAGGAATGCATTTCTCATTGATGTAAAATGTATGTTTTGTTTGAGTTATTGAGTTTTAATCTTTCAATATTTATGTTATATACATTTTTCGCTACATGTAATAAGTAAAGGCCATAGGAAATTGGGGCACTACCATAAAAGATCTCATCTTTATAAATAGAAAGCTGACCATTCTTAATGTGAAATTTAAATTCATTCTTATCCATACAAGATATAAAAATAATGTTTCTATTAATGGAATGTACAAAATAGCTATTTTGTAACTCTATTACAATCCTTGTTTTCAGAGATAAATGCTAGATATATTTTACAGTGGCAACAACTCTTGATCCATTTGCAACATGCAGTTTGACCTCACCCTTTCTTAAAGGCTTACTTCTTTTCAGATCTTGCATATTTGAACATATGTGAGCTCCACATTCTGGTATCTAGTACCCAAGATGAATAAGTAGACATATTTATCTCAATAACATATATACCTAAAGTGGAGATCTCTATCCCCTACTTCTTCTTCCTCAATTTCCTTAAGTGAAAAGGATAAATACCTTTTGCACTTACCCTTCTCCTAATATTTAGTGCACACGACTTAGACATCGGCCTAGCCTAAAAACTTTTGGCCTTGCCTTTTGTCTTAGACTCCTCTTTGTTGATCACCATCACAGGTTTGTCCTTCATTCTAGCTTCAAAATTTATCAACATGTCAAGAAATTCAGGAAGCAGTTTGGCCAAGTTACTTAAGTAATAGAACTTGATAAACTGGTTATATGTTCGGTTAAGGATTGTAGAATCACATCTGTGGCCAACTCTTCACTTAAAGAAAATCCCAGTCTCTCTAAATTTTCCACATGCCCAATCATATTGATCACATGGGGCTCTACTAGAACTTCCTCTGTCAATTTGTGCTCAAACAACACTTTGGAGACATTATATCTTTCTTGCTTTACATTATTCTTAGGATGGGTTACCATATCAGGAATGTCCATATCTTCATGGTGTCTGTGCAACTTATAATCCATGTAGATCAACATAATTTCTTTGATGTCTATGACATCATTGGCATGCTTTAAGTAAGAATCCATTTCAGCCATAGGCACATTTGGGGCGGGTTCCTCTGGCACTGGTGTTTCATAGACATAGAGCTTGCTCTCATGAGTGAGAACATTTATCGAAGTCATGAATCTGTCATGTATTTATTCCCTTTTAACTTGTCCTTTTCAAGGAACGATCCAAAGAAACCATTCTGTTGTTTTGCATTTGTTTTGTGAAAATAAAATTACAATTTTATCCAAACCCTTTTAATTTTATTTGATTAAAATAAAAGTTTAACAATATTAATTAAGCCTATAAGTAATCAATACTCTCTCTATTTTGATCAAATTGATAGCTCTTACTTATTAATTTGAAATATTGCATCATACAACGTTGTAGTGAACTAAGATCCAAATAATTAAATTACTACCCAGCCAACACTGGTGTCCATAACCAATTATTAAGGTACAAAACATTTTTTAATTACATGATATGAAATTCTATGATAGATGGTATGCATAAATCCTTACCATAGTCCATATGTATGCTTTAGGCACTTAATCTCATTAAGATCACCTAATTAAGACCGACCTAAAAGCCAACATGATAGTAATGTACCCTTCTTGGCAGCCCCACATAACTACCATCACACTTTAGACGAAGCACCACACTTGGAGTGCCCATGCTTAGGTGATCAATGTTTTCATGTGTGTTGGTTATGGACATCATCTAAGACTTAACATTTGACTGAGGGATTTTATTTGTATAAATATATATACATATCCAATCACCACATACTTATAATATATATCATATACATACTATATCCATAAATGAAACATGCAATCAACAAGTATGAGCGATGGTTATGGCCACACTAATACAATTCTTTGGAGCCACAAAGAATTGCTATCCACCAATGGTCAAACACCACTTGTGACAACCTATAAAAGAAAATGTGATGTGTTGAAAACAAGCCGGTCGATCGATTGGACTCTTCGAGTCGATTGATTCATCTGCTTTTCGATCGATTGGACTTCGTCAATCGGTCGAATGGCTCTTGGATCAAGTGGCTATTTAGACTCATGTAGTTAGTGGATTGGGCCTCAATTTGATTGATTCATCCTTTAGTCGGTATCATCCTCGTCCTCTCGTTGATTGACTTACCTAGTGCAGAGTGTCTTCTTTTTCATTGGGACAAAAATTAGAAATATCCTATTATGTATTACATTGTACAAGTGAAATTTTGAGTTACATTCGAGGAGAGTATAGGAAGGAAACTATTAAATAACATATAGAGAAAAGAGAGAGTCTCGGTATACAAACCAAATTTAAAAGGAAAGAATAAAGCCAATCAACCAAGCACATACATCCAAGGATATTGACCATAACCAAACATACATCCACCATCAAAATGATTATATGGCAATGCATATAAATTACATATATATCACATCATATATAGAGGATCTACAAGATATTTATTAGCCTATGTGGTATTTAATCGAATATGCACATTAATCATTTAAATATTTTCATTGTATGTAATAATAAATAAATGATGAAAACCAAAAATCATTCATATTTATTTATCCCAAAATATAGTGAATTGACATGTCTTTGATACCACTATAGGAAAATACAGTTATAGAGCTGGCATCATAAACAAAAAATTTCTTGCCCTATTCCCAATGGCCAGTAGACCGCATCAATAAATATGAATGGAAAGGAAGGTCGCAAGGCATATACCTTGAGTAAGTCCAGTGACTATCCTTACAACAACATGCTTCTTTCTCAAGCAAAACCCAGATGGTTGTTAGTAGAGGCCTCCCGATGTAGAACCATAGAGGGTGGTTGACAACATCCTCCTAGCATGATGACAACAACATGCACATCTATGTAGTCCACGTGGACCACCAGGAACTCCTCACAACACTTTTTAGACCCAACAGGAAGAAGTCTACCCCTTTAATAGTCAACATGCTAACACTGACTTATTCTCCCTTATTGCCTCTCTCTCTCTCTCTTATGGGTAAGACTTGCTGGGGCTCTCACGATACCACAACTATCATTAGACAACATTTGTGAACGTTAGCTGTCTATTATGAAAGCGTTGACTACCCTCCTTTATATAGGAGGGCCAGGGCCAGATTTTCTGGATTCAATTGGGAGTTGAAGTGGTTGAATTTCATGAATTTGCATTTGCTGTGAATTAAGAATTGGTTGACTGACATTTTAGTCGGCTGACTCACATGCCAGTTGATCGACTCAACACTTGAGTCTGTCGGTTGACAATTTCCTATTTGCAAACATATTGGTTTTCAATGTGATGATTAATGCACTTCATGACATCAACATCAATCCTTGATCCAGTCTTAGTGTTCACCCAACCAGTTGACTAGACATATGAATAGGTCGACACAACACTTGAGTCACTCGACACAACACTTGAGTCGGTTGACTCACATTCTGATTCGATCGATTCACATTCTAGTAATCCAATTTTCAGGCAATGTTGTTTAAGTTGATTACTCAAACACTTTATTAATCAAGTCAAATCTTATCCACGAGTGAAATCCTATTCCAAGTGCATCCTATCTGTGTGACCCAATAGGTATCAAATTACATTGACAATATAGGTCCATAACTAAATTATGACATTACAAGCAATGATCAATATCTAGAAACATATAATTGCTAATCCAAGTAATTAGAAAGCTGGAGAACAACTTCAAACTACATTCGTGATTAGTGTCATCATGATCATATAGTTCCTTTGTCTCTAATATCTAGATTGAACTTGAAGCATGTAATCGCCATCCTCTTAATATTCAATCCATGTTCCTTAAACTAGAGTTGAATGTATGAGATGCATGTGAGCTCACATATCACACATTGATTCACATGAGTATGACCATAAATTTCTTAGTCTCACTTATCAAGAGGCCAGGATATCAAGTCTCGTAGGAGGGACAAATACCATCTACATCACTCACTATCAATCCCCATGTGCCACAATGTATCTGAGCATCATTTGTATAGTAACCCTTATTCAAGGTCATGTTCAATGATGTCAAAGTACATTGAACGACATATGATGAGTGTAGTGACTTCGGTCTAAGAACCAAAATTGCTAATATCTTAATGATAGATGATTTTGACTACCATTCAATGGTTTACATGTATCACACGCAAGGTGGTTCTGTCCGACACAATGTTATCTAACAACCTACCTATGCTCTTGGCTTGATATCATATATCATGACATATGGGATTTTGTCATTAGTAAACACACACTCTAGTCTTATTTGTATTATTGTTGTCTATATTGTTTCCACAATAATATCTGACTAGGGACATAACAAGAATATATATACTCTTATCATGCATATGATCTCATTATTCAGGTCCCTAACCTAAAGACATACATCATCAAGTAATATCACTCTTTAGACATCTATCATGTTATACCATCATATCATAATTGAACAAACATATAAATGGAAATTGTATTTATTATGAATAAAATGAAGTACATGATGCCACATTACAATCATTGTATGACTAGATCTCTGGGCATATGTACCAACACCATATGCTTCAATTAGTAAAAGTTCCACTTAAAAGTTGATATTCACATCCAATAACCAGATTAAGGGAAAAGCTCACTTGAACTCATAGGCTCCAGTTGGTATATCTAATACAATCTCATAATATAGAGGTTCAATAAGAAACATACTCTCAACGGTCAAAACCTTAGTCATAATGGAATACTTGTCATGTAGATCAACTACAACAACCATACAAGTAGTGGCATGTGTAACTAATTAAATCTGAATGATCACTATGTAGGGTGACACAAATCCTTAGCTTGTTCATTGCATGAAATTTACCTATTGAATATTGTTTATCTCTAATTCTTGATGTTCCACAATGTTCCTTAACTCTCAAACTGTTATAACATACTAGTGTCTACCATTTTTTCTTGTTCTACAAAGATTATTGTTGTTTACAATGTCTTAATGGTATCTATACTAGTGTTTAATATTGTGACCTTGGGGATGGTCTGTGGTAAAATGTTCCACTTTTCCATATATATAACAGGTGGGACATCTAGGTCCTCACATGACCCTCTATGAAACATGAATAGATATCATTAACCTCTAAAAACATGTCATTCTTCTTGAACCTATGATAACTCTCTATATATCTAGTTACTATTTCCACTATTGCTACTACCGCTTCTCATGCCTATGATTTATTTGACCCTGATGGTGCACTCAATTGTGAGTCTAATATAAATATAAGGCACAATGGTGGTCTATTTATACGTCGTAAGTTTTGAAATAACATATGCACATAATTTTTCTTTATATCTTCTACAACTCTGCCTCTTTCCTATCTAGTGGCCCTTTATGTACTTCATGAAACTATTGACTCAAGGTCAATTAGGTCAATGTTGACTCACATCTAAATTGACTAAACCCGTGTTTTGATGATGACTAACCATTCCACATATTGGTGTCTAATGTCTCTACTTGAGTGATTTCAGATTAGGTATAGACACACTCCAATTGCCCTAATTTGCGCATATCGAATTGGAGAAAAGACAAGTCAAAATCCATACAAGTGCACATTTTTGTAATATGATGTATATCCATTAGAATCATGTTGTAAATCACTTGTAATGATTGTATGACTTGTAATTATGCTTTGAAAAATATCAGGAGCACTTAGATCGAAAATTAGAGCACTTTAGATGCAACTTCAAAAATTGATTACATGCACTTTGTCGGTCGAGTTTCCCAGCCTGAAAACTCGATCGATCATCCTTGATCAATTTTCTGGAGATTGCATCGGTCGAGTTGTGTTTACACAGAACTCGACCGATGGAGTAACTGACCAAATCGATTTTCATTGGTCGGTCGAGTTTCCTCAGGACAAACTTGACTGATGGACTGAATATCAGCTTTATCTTTTACTCTATTGGTCGAGTTACACTTATACAATCTTGACCAATTGCACTGTACGGAAAAGTGCAGAAAAGTGTTTCTAGCCGTTGTGGAGTTGCAACAAGTGAAAATAGATCTGTTGCAAGCCACAAAATGGCTAGTTTTCGTTCACAAGTGTTCCCAAAGGCTAAGAGGAATCCCCAACTATAAATAGGACCCCTTGGGCTTCATTCCAAGGTTGAGCATTCACTATGAAGGTTCCTATTCTATAGTTGCGTGATCGTACAACCTCCTCTCTCTCTCTAAGCTTAATCACTTGCTACATCCATTAGAGTGAGTAGGAAATCTGTAAGAGAGCTAGTCCTATATGTATATCTTGTGAGGCTCTCACTTCCACCACCTCCTTTCTATCTTTTCAATCACGAAGATGAAGGTTCTCTCTCTTGCCCAAGAGAGGTGAAGAAGAACAAGGGAAGGAGTCCCTTGGTGAAGATCAAGGGTGAAGAATTGGAGCTAGAGTGGGTAATCCCTTGGAGAAGGCAGAAGACTCAAGCTCAAGTGGGTAAGACCTTGGTGGAAGCTTCTCCGAGTGAAGGTGAAGTCAAAGGCGGAAGATCCACGAAGAGTGGGTAATTCCTACAAGGATGAAGACTTGGGCAATAGTAGGTAAGTCCTTGGAAGAAAGGCAGAAGACTCTTGCAAAGTGGGTAAGTCCTTGGTAAGGTTGAAGACTCTTTGTATTGGATAGGTAAGTCCTTTGGTTGGTCATGCATTGTATGTCTTATGAATAAATATAAGAGTGCAATAGTTTGGAAGTCCTAGAGGTTGACCTCTCTAGGAAAGTGGACTGACACACTTCTAGTTTGAAGTATGGAACCACTCTAAATAGATTGTCTAATTGGTGCATGTTCAATCTCTCTCCCTTGATATGTATGTTTTAGTTGCACTCAAATTACCTATTTAGCAACCTTATCTTGTCATATATCTTGAAGGTTTAATGAGTTTTGTTTAAGTGCTTTCAACTCTATGCACCCCCCCTCTAGAGCATCTAATCACCCGTCTAGGATCCAATAGAAACATCCACAAAAACATAACAATATATATGACATTCTATAATTTTCACTTAATATTGCCTATTTATTTTAAAACTCTTCAAGCCTTACAAATTTTTAGAATGTTTCGTACATTATTTTAGACAAAAGTCATAAGATCTAAGAGTATAAGCTCAAACTCAATAAATTACATGCTTGTCTTCTTCAACTGTCAAACTACCTCACCTTTATATACAAATTAGAAATCATATAGTAATGTATTTAAAATATTCTTCTCAATCTATCCCACATGATGATCTCTCCTACTCCCTATGGAATATCTTTCTCCACTATTGACTGGAACTATCTCATAGAAGATAAACTACTTGTTATACTTTTGTCTTATTTTGGTACATGTGCTAAGATGAAAATGTTCTCTATCAAAATCATCCATGCATATGCCTTATATGGATTTGAAATTCTTGTAAAATTGAAGACTCATATCTTCCATAGTCTCTAATAGTACTTGTTGAGATCCCTTACTCAATTAGATGAGGTACATTGGCTTCATTTTGCTTGCCATCTATGTTACAGAAATCATCATCCCTTTAATTATCACAACCACCTCAAGTATAATCTATATCATAAAAAATACTTGAGGTTGTGATGGAGGTGCTGTCACTTCCTCTTCTTATTCTATTATACTAAGGGTCCCTATGTCCTTTAACTCTGCCCATAGGAGTGGAAGTGTAATTTCACTAAACTAGGGACACTAGCTTGCCCTTTTTTGATGTTTAAACATTGTGCTACTATTTTCCAGGAATAAGTATTGGCAACCTGTCATATATGTAGACTAAGGTACAAAATAAATTTTGTCCAACCAACTTATCAATCATGCATGAAATCAATGAGGGAAATAACTTTATAAATAGAAATAGAAATTTTGTACCTTGAATAGAATCGTATAAAATCTCACATTACTAATATAGAGCTCTATAGTTTTCATGATCATGACTCAAACATCCCCAAGGGTTGATGAACAACGGTATGACAAATTTTGGAGCATTGTGGTTACTATTGGCTTTGAATCAGTTGGTATTCAATTTTCATTTTGTTATTCAAGACTAGGGTATTTCATAATTATCATTTGAGGATTTATAAATAGGTTCCACATGATACATCATACACTATGGTGTTGAATTTATATATAACATTAATATATGTCTCATATGTTTCTATACACATGAATAAACCATGTTAATACATAGTCATTCTCTCATTTAACATTTTGTTCAAGCGGTAAATCTAGAAATCATAATTTCATGATTCTCATAGTATTTTTCTAAATAACACACATATATACACATATAGGATATTGAAAATTATGGCATGAACAAATCATCACTTAGGTTGTATTCCATTATGATTTCCTATAATTGTATATTTTTGTATACAGTTAGTTTGTTTAAGTCTATATGTACCTGTAGATGGTCAATATTAGGGACACAAATAAGATGATATTTGTTAATTTAGAAACTAAGCCATATGTATATCCTCAATGTCCTAGTTTCATTTCTCTTCTCATTATTATCTGCAAACAATTAAGATATATTCCTAAGTAAGTGTAGATATTGCCTACTTACTTATATTAATACACTATTATATACATTTATGAATTTGATTACTAATTGACTAGTAACCTACTTGAGAAATATTATTAATTATCTAAATATCGCTTACACTTCATTTTATCATTCCCATTCATACATCAATACATGCACTAGTTCATTTAATATGTATTTTGAATTTGTCTTGTTTGCATTTATGAGTATTTGATTTATCATGTAAGCTCTATGTCATAGATTGCTATCTTCTTATCTAAATTCGTATTAATTAGATTACATATTATAGGATAAATTGGAAATATCTTTCTAGCAGTCAACAAGGTCAAGTTTCTTACCTGATGGCCATCATGGATTGATGATTGGACTCATTCAGTCAAGAAGGGGATATCCTCATGAATAAGATGAGAAGGACATGTAGATCCTAACAACCATAATGACAACTAACTGAACTAGAATTGATCTACCAAGTTCACATTCTATTTTTTATAGGAACAACACAAGAGGGTCGCAATGTGCAGAGAATTGGCCGCAACTTCACCTGTTGTTTGTGGACTCAAGGGTTGTCATTGTGAGGCCGTCATTTGGATGCCATCCCTAATGGGGTCGACTATCAAGGACAGAGGCACACACTCTTTGGATACCAGGGTGGCAACTATGTGCTAAGTTTCTCTTGTAGGGCTTGAGGAAGGTGGAAGGAGGGTCAGGAGTAGAAGGGGCTACGACTGTGCACCCTAAGATTTGCATGTCTAATTCTCATGATAATGAGGATCACTAAAGATGAAGGGCATTGTGGTGGAGGGATTGGGTGGTGACATATGTGTTTTGGTGGCATGTCTGAGATGAACAAACTGTCATATGCATATCAGCAGCATGTAGATCCATTGCCCCTGGTGGTGTCTATTGGCTGGCAGCGGGTTGATGTTGATTCCAATGGAGTGAGGGGTACTGGTTGTCGACTGGTTATCTTCTAGTATGGTTCAGATTCAGTCACAATTCTAGGTATGCAGGCTTGCAGAGATCACCAGATGTTGCCCTTTTTTATTAGGGGCAAGGATATCTAAGGATCATCAAACTTGTTACCCATGAGGAGGTGTTCACATCCATTTTTCACATCATTGGTGGTCTCTAGGTTTCCGCTTGACACTGCAATCAAGTGGTGAGTTTTCCTACCATGGCGATTGGGTGTAAGAGCGAGGAGGGATGCAAAGACTAGGGTTTAGGGAAGTCAAGAATGAAGAAAAGATATATAGAGAATATGTAGGGAGGAGGGGAAGAGGAGGAAACTGAGGAGAAAATGGATGTCAGGTTCAGCCGTTACACAATGCGGATGCTAACACTCTTACACGAGGATAAAAAGAGTGGTATTAATCGAATTGATTTGGTAGGTTTTTGATATCAATTAATTAAAGGGGAAAAGAAAATGTAAATGAGATGAAATTTGGAACAAAGTTAGGTTAATGGGAGGTATACCCAAATACAATGATAATTCCCTAATTTCTAGATTTACCCTCGTTTTCTAAATTTCTAGTCATAAATTATGCAATAGCTTATATACATTATTCTAAATTATTTTTTCATGTGATTCCAAAGCCATTAGGCAAAATGTAGGTGTAGTATGACAACACAAGTTTAAACTAAAGTATTAGAGAAAAATCATATATAGTTGCACTAGATGATGTCAAAGTGACTCATGAAAATAATTCTAGGGACTGATTTGCATTTTTTTTCAAAAAAGAGGAAAATACTTTATTTTGACACTAGGAGTTTAAAAAGGGACCAAGAAGTGTTAAGATACATGCTGTCTAAATTAAAAAACAATGAAACCTGGAACAAGGGACAATTTGGTAGTTATCTCTCAGGTGAGGAGAGGAAATACATTTAGACAAGATAACTCAATTGAAAATCTATGTCAAAGACCCTGACAATTAAATTGAAAGTGGAAAAAATAATAGTCATTTGAAATTTGAAGTGAAGGGAAACAATGCCAATAAGTTCAAGTTACAGGAAAGTATCTCAAAAATAAGTTTAATACTCAAAATATAGTATGTTACAACTATCTACCCCTTAAAGAGGATTTCATCTCCAAAATTGTCTTAGTCAGGTGCTACTCTCCACCCCTTAAAATGATTCAACTATAAATATAAATAGGTGTATCAACTATAATGTAGTATCATTTAGTTTCTCTTAACTATTATCCTATACCAAACTCTAGGTTTTTAAGGTGTCCCCTCTAGGATTCTCATACTTTCTTTATTGTGACTTAGCTCAAGAAATCATTGATATAATTCATAAATTGCTTTTTATTTGTACATATAGTGTCATAAGGAAAATAATTTCTCAAAGGGAATAGTTTTTGATGAAAAATTAAAAAATGACCAAAATAAATGTGCAAACTAAGTCACAATCACTTCACATCTACACTCTAATTACAATTACTCCATCATTCAACTATCTGACACATTTTGGGAATTTAAATTTCATAAAGAGTTACCTAAGAACTTAGTGATGCTTGGTCCATATCATCCCTCTATGTCATGTGCACATTTCTAGGTTAAGAATCAAAATTTTGTGTTACTCAACCTAATTATTAGGTAAACTATCACTATCATAACCGAATTAAAACTTTATCAAATTTACTCAATAATGTTCTCACGAATCTTTATGTGGTGTTTTATTGGGTCAAAATTTAGGTATACTTGCTTTTTTCTCTATTTTCAGTGGGTAGAGTTATTAATCAAAATAATAATAAATTATTCAAAATTTATATAACTCTAAAATTTGGGGGTTTCAAAATCTAGGGTTTTAAATTTATTATCACATTAAAGTAGTTGTATTATTATGGATTGTGATGCAATTTAAATCTTAGTTTTTTTTTTCTGAACAAGTTTTTTCTTAGTAGTTTTTTTCCATTCGAGTCCTAAATATTATCATTTAGTTCTTCTCTATTGTCAGTGATTAAACATACACACATTTTTATCGTGTTAGTGATTAAACCTATGATTAGGGGTCCCAAGTAGTAAACATCACTTTGGCCAGGTTGGTATGTAAAGTGACAAAACCCCACCATTACCGAAGTGAACTGGGAGTAATTATGGCAAAACCTTCACTAAACATCGCTTCTTAGACACCTCAGCTCATTCCACTTACATAGTGATGAATTAATCTCACTTAAATTAATAAATTTAAAATAAATTACTTATGTTATATAACTCTCAAATATATTTTAAGATTCCAAGTAGATGTTATAAAAGGTGATTATACATACATAGAACTTACCAGTTTATGGTATATGCTATGATTTTTATTTATACTATTCTCTCTTTTTTAAATACTTGTGTTTGTACAAAATTATTGAGAAACTCTAATACTCTTTAACCATTTGTATACTTATAGTGGTGATTTTGATATTGTAAGGGCCATACTCTTAATCTACATACTTGTGTCTAAATACTTCTTCCTCAATAATATCTCCATATAAATCTGTGCTTAGGGGAGTCTAAAAGCTAGTAGACGATCTTAGTATGTTTCATATCTTTCTATGTTAAGGTACATACCTCACACCTTAGGCTCTCAATGTTGTAGTGTAGGTATATCCTAATAATTGAGACAATGAACTTAGGATTTGTTGTAACTATTTGTCTCTGTTTGTAGGTGTACTACTATTTAATCTAATTTCCACGAGATATGCATGAGTACGACTGTTGATAGGATCTGATACTATGTTGTAAGGACCTAGTCCTTTGATCAAATATTTACAAAATTTCTTCCAAAATTATAAACAAATATTTGTTTACAATCATGCTTTACATCAGAGTCGCAAAGATTTATACAAGATTACAAAATTAGGCATTGATTCATATGTACTCTTCAACATGGGGAACCTCTTAGACGTATCTACTAGCTCTTCTTTGTTCACCTATCCATGAGTTCCCAGAGGGAACAAAACCACATATGGGCAACAGGAAGAGAAATAAGGGTTAGTCAAATGATCAACAAAAAATTGATAGTTGGAAAGTAAAAGTATGAAACTACTCACAAAGGATGACAAATTGAAAGGAATAAACAAAATAAGCAAGTATCAAAAGGTAGAAATGGGTTTCCAATTTCAATAAGATTCAATCTCCAATTTTTGTAATAATTAATTCAATTTTCACCTAGATGGCACATGCCAATGTCTACTTGTTGGGGAAGCCATGTGTTCTCTCCTAGGAAGAATGACAATACACCAACTAAAACTCACAATACACTAAGGGACGCCATGTTCTTTAACTCTATGCAGAGGTGTGAAAGTGTAATTCCTCTAAACTAGGGGAACTAGCCTACCTATTTTTGAGGTTTAAACATTGTTCTACTATTTTCTAGAAATAAGTGTTTGTAGCCTTTCAAAGAGGTAAGATAAGGTACAAAATCAATTTTCAGCCAACCAACCTATCTAATCATGCATGAAATACATGAGGGAAATAACTTTCCAAATAAAAATATAAATTTTCTCCCTTGAATAAAATCATTTAAAATCATACATTCTAGGTATATAGCACCAAAGTTTTCATGATCAAGATTTAATCATCTTGAAGGGTTAATGAATAGAGATATCTACAATTTTGGAACAATGTGGTTACTATTAGCTTGGAATCAATTGATATTCAATTTTCATCTTGTTATAAACATGATTAGGGTTTCTTGTAACTATCATCAGGGGTTTTATAAATAAGTTACATATGATATATGATACACTACAATCTTGAATTTATATAACAGATTAAATGTGAGTCCCATATGTATCTATTCATATGCATAAACCATGTTAATACATACTTATCTCATTTAACATTTTGTTCAAGTAGGTAAACCTAGAAAACATATTTTCAAGATTGACATTGTATTTTGCTAAATAACGCATATATACACATCTAGGATATTAAACATTATGGCATGAATATATATCACAAAATAGGTTGTTTACCAACAAGATTTCCTAAACATATAGATTTTTCTATTTGATAATTCATTGATGTCTATATGTACATGTAGATGGGATGCATATAAGATGATGTTTGTTAATTTAGAAACTCATCCATATGTATATCATCAATGTCCTAATTTCATTTTATCTACTCATTAGTATTTTTGACAATTAAGATATAGTCATAAGTAAATGTGCATATTTCCTTCTTACTTATATTATTACAATATTATATAAATTTTACTGGTATGGATCATATTACTAATTGACTAGTAATCCACTTAAGAAATATTATTTATTATATCAATCACTATTATACTACATTTTATAATTGTCATTCCTACATCAATATATGCACCAGTCTACCTAATATTATTTCTGAATTTGACTTGTTTGCATTTCCTAATATTTAAATATTCATGTAAACTCTATATAGTAGATTATAATATTCTTATATAAATTTTAACTAATCAAATTATAGATTATATGATCAACTTAAAATATCTTTCTAGCAATCAATAAGGTGGAATTTCTTACCCAATGACCATCATGGTCTATTAATTAGATTAATTTAGTTAAGAAGGGCATATATCCCTCATGAACAAGATGAGAAGGACCTATAGATCCTCATATCCACCATGACAACTATCTGAATTCAAATTGATATACTAGATTCACATTCCTTTTTGTAGGCTCTGGTCAAGGAACTGGGGTAGGTTCCTAGGACATAAGCACAACATAGGAGGGTTGCAACATGTAGAGGATTGGTTGTAACTTCACCTGTTCCTAGGGGACTCAGGGGTTCTCATCGTGAGGTTGTTGTTGGGATGGCAACCCTACTAGGGTTGACTATCAAGAATGGAGGAACATGCTCTTTAGATCCCGAGGTAGGAGATGTGTGTTGAGTTGCTCTTCTAGGCTTCAAGTAATGAGGAAGGATAGTCGGAAGTAAAGGGGTGACAGATGTGCGCCCTACAATTTGTAGGTATGATGTTGACGATGATGACGATCATCAAAGATGAAGGAGAATTGTGGTGGAGGGTGTCATAACTATTTATTATCTGAGGTCCACATTCCTAGTGACTACATAGCCAAAAGTGAGTGGACTTGGATGTCCATCCCTAGAATGACACATAATTTTCACATAAGCAATATACATGCAAAGGAAATAAAAAACTTAAGAGATACCAAGATATTTAATGTGAAAAAAGAGATTATCCCATTTCTATTTTAAGAGTACCCTTTGGTATTTCATTTCATATCTTAGAGTATTGAGTGTAGTGGATCTTCATTTGTCAACTTTAATTTTGATAAATAAAATATGTTAATGTGAGTGCATTGAGTACACTATGAAAAGGCATGCAAACACAATTTAACAATATATAAAAGTTTCTTGTCTAGAAACATCACGATAAACAAGTAGTAACAAGGCGAGAACACTCAACATCATTCCTTTACAAAAAATAGATTTTTGAGTTTCTTTATGAAAATAGTATTCATAGGAACAATAGCTTGAACAAATAAGTAAATTGGGAAGTATTCATATGAGCATACATACAAGCAAGACAATATTGTAATAGGGTGAAGAGATAAAGAGTACCTTTTCAAGTAGTAAACATGTTATGATTCTTGAGTAAGATTCCTAGAGAAGGTCCAACCCAAAGGGACCTAATATACAAAAAGACTTAGCATGGTGTTTTAGATGAATAGGTTTTGATATGATAAACTTAAATCGTGTTATGTGGATGTTCTCCTAAACCTTGGTATCATATAGTTCAAATATGGCCCCTTCTTGTCAAACATGCATGCATTGATTCAACATAATATAACGATCATTAAGCCCTAGGTTTAGGAAAACCATCCTCATTATGACTTATAAAAGATAAAGATAATCCATGATTTGACAATAGAGGGAGAATAATATTTGGATTTCCATTAAGGTTTAAATAAGAAAGATCATAACTAGTCACATTAGATCCATTTCATGCAGTATTGTCAGATTTCCAAGTCATAAGAGCATTAAGGTGCATGGAGTAGGTCAAGTTATGATTTAGAGAGGTATAAAATGATAAAGATAATGATTTGAAGCCATTAATACAGAACAAATAATATTAGGGCACCATCTATGCATGATTAGAATCTAACAATCAACATACAAATTTAGATCACACTAGGTGTTACATGTAGCTGATGAGGCACTTGAGTGTGTTACATGGAAATTTGAGTCATAAAACATTGTAGGGTCCGATTTGAAGTTCATCATAGAGGTAGAACAATTTAGTATAACATTCTACATAGGTGTTAAGGGTCCAAGCATATAAGTACTCAAACATCACACATGGCATACTGGGGTAGAAAGTGGGTCTTCTACACCATATAAGTTTCAACATGGAAAGAGGCATAAGGTCTTCATAGATCATGTCACAAAACAATATCAAAATTACCGATTTCAAGCTTATAAGATTCGATGATGACAATTTAAGCTAAAGTCCTAACCATGAACAAGCCATATCATGTAGCTACATAATACATCCATTTTTTAGGTCAAGGGTACCCATAGTAGGTTAAGATAATCATTAGATTGTAACTATATGATCCAATGCATCCATCACAGAGAAAGGGGACTAAAAGTTATTGATTTATTGAAATGAAGTATCTTGTTCATAAAGATACAAGGGAAAGCATGCATGAGTACAACTATCATCCAAAAGATCATAAAGGAAAAATTTTAGATAATATATAGGATATTTGAGCATAATTAACAGTAGATGGTTGTGCCATTGAAAAGATGACATTTTTCTGAACAAAATCATATATCTCATCATGGTATTTGGGTAAGAGAATAGAAATATATGGTGATTTGAAAAGTAATCACATAGTTTAGTGATTTGGGGTAAAATTCCTTCCCAAAGAGGATGAGCTGGGCCTTCATGCTTAGTGGAAATCTGGACCACATTTGTGGGATGTCACACATGCTCGGTCTCCAATGTTCTGTGGCCTATATTTCCTCCCAAACATGGACTGGTCTGGTCAATAACCCACCCGCCATTGACCCACCAATTTGGTATGTGGGGCACTGCCTGATCTTGATTGTTGGGGGCATTATCAATCTGGGCATCATCTCCTTCATCCCGTTCATAGAGGGAACCCGGACCCACCTGCATGGTAGTGCTACTAACTAGAAAAAGTGGATATGGGGTCATAGGAAAGAGGAATTCTAGGCATCCTCTGCCTCTTCTCATTTTGGGCTGTAGAGCTAAGGAGGGCTCCTGATAGGGTTGAATCCCACCGATGCGTGAGCATCTGCTTGTCAAAGTTGGCTGCAACAAGGGGGGTTGATGAGCACAGAAGTTGAGGTTTTGGGATGTTGTTCCACTCAGAATGAGAGAGGAATAGGGTATAGAGGTGATTAGAAGAGAATGGGAAGGAAAGAGGGAAGTTGGGAGGCCTGGCATACTAGTTGGCCTATTGAAAAGACATGGACGGTGAGCTCTATTTTATCCTTGCACAAAAGGAGGGACAAAACACACCATGGTCGTTGGATCAAAGGAGAAAACCAAGCCCCTAGAATCCCAAATTCCCTAACACACGATCACGAAGGCAAGGCCCTTGATTGGTTGAGGAAGTAAGGCCTAGATGGTCACATGAGAGAGTGAAGGTGGGGGGGGAGCAGATGTACAGGTGGGCTGTTGGTATGTATGCCCTGAGATCCAATCATGGGATGATTGGTGGGATACATTAAGATTGATTTGATAAACATAAAAGGCGAGCTTCCAATTCTTTCTGGTTCAGTCATATGAGATAGTGATAGAACAAATTGAATGTCTAGAGAATGACAGTACTCAATGACGTATGCCTTCAGGTTCATGACCTGAACGATGAGATCATACGGATGCTAAGAGTTTGTACATTCTTGTTATGTCCCTAGTCGGATGTCATTGTGGAAGGTAGATAGACAGCATGCAATGACACACAAGACTAGATTGTGGTGTTGGTTGATGACAAAATCTCATTAGTCATGATATAGAGATATCAAACCAAACACATAGGTACTTGTTAGAGAACAAGGTACCGGACAGACCCACCGTGAGTTTGACACATCGAACCATGAGATGGTAGTCACAGTCAGTACTCACAGTGATGGTGGTGAGTGTGATTCTTAGACCTAAAATCACTACACTCAACACATGTCGTTGGGCACACTTTGACATAATCAAACGCAGTCCTGAAACATGGGTTGTTATAAAGGTGATGATTGGGTGGCTTTGACACATGGGGCTTTTGAGGGGTGAGTGATAGATATGGGATTTGTCCCTCCTGAGGGAGTATGATATCCATGGCCACTTGATGAGTAGGATTGAGAAAGGCGTGCACGCATGTGTGAATCAGTATGTGATACCGATGTCATACATATCTCTTCCAGTCTACTCTGAGATCAAGGAAGTGAATGAACGTTGACAGGATGACTGTTCCATGCCTCGAGTTCATTCGGGATATCAGTGACAAAGGAATTATACATTCACTGTAACACCATTCATGGATTGTAGGATGAAAGTTGTTCTCCAACTTTCTACTTTCACTTGGGTAGCACTGATGTGTGACTAGGCACCGCTCTTTGCTTGTGAAGTCATAAGTGTTATGGACTTTCACTGCCAATGTGAAATGGACCTGTAGGGTCACACACATAGGATTTAACCTGGAAGAGGAGTTTTGTCCACAAAGCAACGTTTAGATTGATTACTAAAGGAGTTTAGTAGTTCAATTAAACACTCAATCAGTCGATAGCTCAATATCGTATGGTTCAAGGTGTTGGACGCATTGATTGGAGTATCGGATTGATTGAAATCGCAATTGACTGATTTTGCCCAACCTGTGCTCCCAACCGATCGGTTCATGTGATGAACCGGTCGGCTGAGGTTGTTGAACCGGTCGGCTGGAGTGTCCAGGCCGATCGGCTCATGCCCAGGTTGAAACAACCAGTTCAAGGGTTGATCCGATCGGCTCAACTGGTGCAACCGACCAGTTGGGAAAAAGTCATGTCGGCAAGAATTTTCCTTTGGTTTCAAATTGCCAATTCGATTGGGAATAATATTGGTATTCGATACCAATTGGGAAAGAAACAAGGAAAGTCTTTTTGAGCCAGATTAGGACCATGAACCGATTGGTTCAGGGCACCAACCGATCGGTTGGAGTGCCCCAAACGATCGGCTCAGGTCCAACCGATCGGCTCAATGGCCGAACCGATCGGTTCAGTTGTGAACCGATCATTTCAAGTTGCGAACCAGTTGCTTTTTGTGGAAAATTCTCGAACCCTTCTACTCCTGCTTTTAGTCCCGCATTGCCCGGGATGGAGAACCCTGTCCCATGACTCTCCTATATATATAGGGGTATTGGGGGCTTCTCAAAGTACAGCTCAGTGCAACCAGTTGCTTTGCAAGTTGTCGTTCTCTCTGGTTTTGGTAACCGTGAGAGAGCCCGAGCAAGTGCTTCCCGCAAAAGGGAGGTGCAGCAAGGGAAGGACAACTGCAGTTGCAACAGGAGGCAGGAGAGCGTGTTGGCGACTAGTACGTCAACAGGAGGGTGCGACTCCTTCCACTTCATTGTGGGACAAGGAGTGTGGAGTTCCAGGTGGTCCGTGTGGACTACTACAGATGCGGGAGGACACTGCCGCTTAGGAGGACAACTGTCATCCGACAGTCCGGTTCGAGTAGGAGTTGTCAGTCCCGGTGCGACCAGGAGCTGCACAGACACCGTCGAAGTCCGGAGTTGAAGACCGCGCATTGCGTGAGGTATTGTCGTCGAGCAAGCCTCGGGACAAGGTATGATTCCGCAAACCATCCTTTCCTATTATATAGACGTTGACGCGTTTCCTCGGTATGGGTTGGGGAGAAATTTTTTTTGTTTCCGCTGCCTTCTCTGTCTCCCCTAAAACCCAACAGTGGTATCAGAGCCAGGTTAGCTGTTCTATATTTTAGGAATATCGATATGATCGATTTTGGTTTGTCGCCTTTATTTATTGCATACGATGCGAATAATATCAACTTTATGCATGTCCAATCCTAAATCCACAAATCCCAAATTACATATATGATATGTATTATTAATGCACTCGATACACATCGCCCTTAAACGAGTTTTGTGGTAGATGTGTGTAGCATGATTATGGCCTATAAACCCCTATCTGTGTGTGGTTGTTTGTGGTTGCTATCATCTCGGTCTGCGCACCGATCTTCCCTCTCTTATTCCTGATGTAACTCGAAATAATTTGAGATTATTTCCTACCTTTGCTCCCCCCGAATGTAAATCGGGGTTTCCCTTTTAAAGCAATGTAATAAATAGAATAGGATTTTATTTCCTGTTATGTCAAAGACCGGCGGACATCAAGACGACTGCTCAGACGATCGATTCAAGGAGTGAACCGATCGGTTGACCTTCCAGACGGTCGGTTCAAGGAGTGAACTGATCGGTTGATGACCGGTTCGAGGAGCGAGACGAGCGGGTGGTAGACATGACGAGATGCACGACGACCAGGCGAACCGATCGGTTGGAGGAGCCAAGCGATTGGCTGGTGGCACCCAGACGACCGGCTGGAGAGTACATATCATTCATGTGATGAGTTGATCAACTCAGATGGCAAGGCACATAGTTCATCTTGTACAGGTTGCATGTGATATTGACCTAGATGACCGTGATTCCTCTTGGCTTGAGGAATCACATTAGGATGGCCATAATCATCGCTTTCATCGTTTTGTGCATGTTTTCTGTGGGATATAGCATGTATATGATACGTACTATGTATTGTGGTGATTGGATATGTATATGTATATAAAACCAAATCCCTCATTAAAATATTAAGTTTTAGATGCCTTCCAAATGCGACACACGTGAAAAGCTTGATCGACCAAGTGTGGGCACGCCCTAGCGTGGTGCACCGTCTATCTCGTGGAAGCGTGAAGGATGAATGTGTGGATCTGCCCTAGCAGGGTGCATATTCATCGTGTTTGCTTTGGGTCAGACTTAACAAGGTGATCTAGATGGGATCTAGTACCTTGAGGCATGGAGATGATCATTGCAAGGAGTTGTATATAATATCTTATCAAGAGTTGCATATGATTCAATTGGCAAAAGTTGCCTACCTGAGAGATCTATGTTGTGGGTGACAGCCCTAGCTGGTCCATGACTTAGAGGATTTCAGGATCTTGCCCACTAGAAGGTTGTACGCTGCAATCTTCCGAATTGATGGTGAGGGCTATCAATTTGAAGTAAAATAGTGGGAGCGATAATTAATTAAAGGCCTAATTATATCGTCAAACTTTCAAATCAATCAAATAAGTCAAAAATGAGTTTTGGACTAAAATTGCATATTTTCCTTTTTGTAGTTCAAATGGCAACAAACAACAACAACTTTTCTTTGCGATCGGTCCTTGACAAGGACAAGCTAAATGGGACAAACTTCCACGACTGGTATCGGACATTGATAATTGTTCTCACTCAAGAGCGCAAGCTCTATGTCCTGGATACTCCCATTCCAGAGGAACCCGCTCCTAATGCACCAAAGGCAGAAAGGGATGCTTACAAGAAGCATTATGATGATGCCATTGATGCAAAGTGCTTGATGCTATGTTCAATGAATCATGAGTTGCAGAGGCAACATGAGAACATGGGTGTCATAGAGATGATTCTGCATCTCAGGAACATGTATGAAGATCAGGCACGGCAAGAGAGGTACAATGTTTCTAGGGCGCTGTTCAAGTGCGTCATGACAGAAGGAGATCCAGTTGGTCCTCACACACTCAAGATGATTGGGTATGTGGAGAACCTGCAGAGACTAGGATTTCCACTGAGCCAAGAGTTGGCTACTTACGTGATACTGCAATCGTTGCCAGAATCTTACAGTCAGTTTGTGATGAACTACAACATGAACAACTTTGATAGGCCACTGTCAGAGTTGTTGGGCATGTTGAGGACAGCCGAGTTACAGATGAAGAAGGACAAGCCTAAGTCCGTGATGGTGATCACGAGCAAGAAAGGCAAGTCCAAGCGCAAGGGCAAGGGCAAAGCTAAGAAAGGTTCTGAAGCTAGCCAGGAGTCCAAGTCATCTTCAGCTCTCAAGGCCAAGGGAGGCGTGACAAAGAAAGGAAATTGCCACCATTGTCAAAAGCCAGGACATTGGAAAAGGAATTGTCCTCTCTACCTGGAAGAACAAAAGAAGAAGGAGGCAACTGAAGCCTCTACTTAAAGGTGTCATGTAAATAAACTTGTAACACTTTTTGAGGTATATGATACCAAGATGTAAAGTGTAAAGCATTCTTACTTGGGGCAAGTGTTGCCTTTAAAGATAGGAATACTTTACTTTATTTTCAGCCAATAAGGCATGTAATACAGTTATGAACTGCTATTTCATACTTTCCAATAGATAGAAACACTTTATTTTTGCATATTGTATGACAATGATGACAATTAATAAAGAGATGTTTCAATTTATAAAGATGTGATCTTTGTGGCAATGCCTTATTTATCTTATGATATTTGATATGCATAAGATAAGACGATACCTAAAAGTTATAGATAACTCAAACAATTTAATTAGCATTAATCATGAGAAATTCATTTCTAGTTTCCATGTGATGGATAAATCTAGACTCTTTTGGTTATAGAACCAGTAAGAGACATGAATATCTTGGACATGATTAATCAATCTTCACTAATGTAGTGGGAGAGTGATTATCCTATTAGGTATAATACATGTGATGTATTTACATACCTATTGGAATAAATGCTAATACTTCAAATGGTGTTTAGAGAAATACCAATATGAATATCTTGAAGTGTTCAAGATTATCATAAATGAAGTACAAATTTGGTAAAGTATTAATTCTTGATGAGATCAATGAATGAAATACTTGGACCAAATGTTTGAGATCCTTATGAGTGATTATGATAGTGTATCATAGTGAACTCATGATTAAGGCATGGTGATGTCTGAATCAAGAAGGAATCATACTCTAAGGAGTTGGAGAATGATTATCAAATAACTGAATTCTTCTTAATAAAAGAATAGCCCACACTAATAAAAGAAATTAAGAATCACAAGGGTTGTGAGTTCTTATATCTTTAACAGATACACCTCAATTATCTATGTGATGAGTTGTTCATGTGATGAGTCAACTATCAAGATGAATATGAGGAATCAAATCTTGCGTTATGGTTTATGACCTTTATATCCTAAATGACATCCATGTGAACCATAAGGTATGACCTTGATGGTAGCACTCATTGGATCATATCCATAAGTGCAAATGAGTCTTAAGTGTTAAGACACATGGATAACATTTTGAGAAGGATGATGCTTGTTGATTGCAACTTAATGACTAATACATTTGGCATATGGATACTAAAACCGCATTCCTATGAGGAATAAAACCAGGATGTGTACGTGACACAGCCTATAAGGTTTATGAATCCACTAATGCAAATGAAGTCTATAAGTTACAATGGACTAATCAATGTGATTGATTGAATACAAGAAACTCAAAATTGGATCTTTATTTTGATGATATAGTCAAAGGGTTTGACTGATATGTCAAAGATAAAGAAAGGATCTATGATTTAGTGGGAGCGTATTCACATTTCACATATTGATGTGAAATGGAATTGTTCAAGATTGGAAATCCAAAAGTGGAAATTATCTTTAAGGAAGATAGAGATGTTTCCTATGTGATAGGAATAGAGATCTATAGAGATAGTTCTCGAAAATCTCTTGACCTGGAAAGAGAGAGCATACATTGGCAATCTGTACTGAAGTGTTCAGTATGCACAGATTCAGTGGGAGAAAACTTGTCCATATTACATGGAGTTAGTATCCCAAGGCCAAGTGTCCAATTCTTATGAAGAATGGGAACACTAAGAATAGATATGGATCTATCATGTATGTAATCATCCCATTATCTTGCATGTATGACATGGCAAGAATAAAATGCATTCATCATCCTGTATGTAGGACATGGCAATATGATGTGCTCATCCTGATAACTCGCATGTCTGACATGACGAGTGAATGGCTGTCTATTTCCAGTAAGGGTTACTGGAATACCATGAGAATTTGATAAGTGCTTGAGAAGTACTAGTTCTTTGGAGATAAGGAAGAGTTCGATGTAAAGAGTTACATTGATGCGAACTTCCGAAAGGACAGAAAAATTAATCGCAATATATATACATAAGATGTATAAAAATGAAAGTTTGTTGATAATTGGAAATGTTCCAATAAAGCCTTTTGAAAAAGGGAAATGCCGAGTATCTATGTATTAGTAAACATCAGTGGATACTATATGGATCTGAAAGTTCATGAGACGAACTTATATTCCACTCATTGATGACAAGTCTGGAATCCTTGATCATGCAATGTGGCTAAAGGTTAGCAAAGGAATACTAGATCGCATATTACGGCAACTCCATCTCATACGTGTGACATACAACGAAGAGATGTGAGACATGCAATTTGTACAGACTTTGGCAAGGTGTTGCCATTACTCACTATGTTGGCACTAGAGCACAGTAACATGTGGGACATGTTTGAAGATCACTATGAATATGATTCAAGGGTGATTGGCTCACAGTGCAAGTGGGAGTCTGTTGGTATGTATGCCCTGAGAGCCAATCATGGGATGATTGGTGGGATACATTAAGATTGATTTCATAAACATAAAAGGCGTGCTTCCAATTCTTTCTGGTTCAGTCATATGAGATAGTGATAGAACAGATTGAATGTCTAGAGAATGACAGTACTCAATGACGTATGCCTTCAGGTTCATGACCTGAACGATGAGATCATACAGATGCTAAGAGTTTGTACATTCTTGTTATGTCCCTAGTCGGATGTCATTGTGAAAGGTAGATAGACAACAATGACACACAAGACTAGATTGTGGTGTTGGTTGATGACCGAATCTCATTAGTCATGATATAGAGATATCAAACCAAACACATAGGTACTTGTTAGAGAACAAGGTACCAGACAGACCCACCGTGAGTTTGACACATGGAACCATGAGATGGTAGTCACAGTCAGTACTCACAGTGATGGTGGTGAGTGTGATTCTTAGACCTAAAATCACTACACTCAACACATGTCGTTGGGCACACTTTGACATCATCAAATGCAGTCCTGAAACATGGGTTGTTATAAAGGTGATGATTGGGTGGCTTTGACACATGGGGCTTTTGAGGGGTGAGTGATAGATATGGGATTTGTCCCTCCTGAGGGAGTATGATATCCATGGCCACTTGATGAGTAGGATTGAGAAAGGCGTGCACGCATGTGTGAATCAGTATGTGATACTGATGTCATACATATCTCTTCCAGTCTACTCTGAGATCAAGGAAGTGAATGAACGTTGACAGGATGACTGTTCCATGCCTCGAGTTCATTCGGGATATCAGTGACAAAGGAATTATACATTCGCTGTAACACCATTCACGGATTGTAGGATGAAAGTTGTTCTCCAACTTTCTACTTTCACTTGGGTAGCACTGATGTGTGACTAGGCACCGCTCTTTGCTTGTGAAGTCATAAGTGTTATGGACTTTCACTGCCAATGTGAAATGGACCTGCAGGGTCACACACATAGGATTTAACCTGGAAGAGGAGTTTTTTCCACAAAGCAACGTTTAGATTGATTACTAAAGGAGTTTAGTAGTTCAATTAAACACTCAATCAGTCGATAGCTCCATATCGTATGGTTCAAGGTGTTGGACGCATTGATTGGAGTATCAGATTGATTGAAATTGCAATTGACTGATTTTGCCCAACCTGTGCTCCCAACCGATCGGTTCATGTGATGAACCGATTGGCTGAGGTTGCTGAACCGGTCGGCTGGAGTGTCCAGGACGATCGGCTCATGCCCAGGTTGAAACGACCGGTTCAAGGGTTGAATCGATCGGCTCAACTGGTGCAATCAACCAGTTAGGAAAAAGTCATGTCGGCAAGAATTTTCCTTTGGTTTCAAATTGCCAATTCGATTGGGAATAATATTGGTATTCGATACCAATTGGGAAAGAAACAAGGAAAGTCTTTTTGAGCCGGAACAGGACCATGAACCGATCGGTTCAGGGCACCAACCGATCGGTTGGAGTGCCCCAAACGATCGGCTCAGGTCCAACCGATCGGCTCAATGGCCGAACCGATCGGTTCAGTTGTGAACCGATCTTTTCAAGTTGCGAACCAGTTGCTTTTTGTGGAAAATTCTCGAACCCTTCTACTCCTGCTTTTAGTCCCGCATTGCCCGGGATGGAGAACCCTGTCCCATGACTCTCCTATATATATAGGGGTATTGGGGGCTTCTCAAAGTACAGCTCAGTGCAACCAGTTGCTCTGCAAGTTGTCGTTCTCTCTGGTTTTGGTAACCGTGAGAGAGCCCGAGCAAGTGCTTCCCGCAAAAGGGAGGTGCAGCAAGGGAAGGACAACTGCAGTTGCAACAGGAGGCAGGAGAGCGTGTTGGCGACTAGTACGTCAACAGGAGGGTGCGACTCCTTCCACTTCCTTGTGGGACAAGGAGTGTGGAGTTCCAGGTGGTCCGTGTGGACTACTACAGAGGCGGGAGGACACTGCCGCTTAGGAGGACAACTGTCATCCGACAGTCCGGTTCGAGTAGGAGTTGTCAGTCCCGGTGCGACCAGGAGCTGCACAGACACCGTCGAAGTCCGGAGTTGAAGACCACGCATTGCGCGAGGTATTGTCGCCGAGCAAGCCTCGGGACAAGGTATGATTCTGCAAACCATCCTTTTCTATTATATAGACGTTGACGCGTTTCCTCGGTATGGGTTGGGGAGAAATTTTTTTTGTTTCCGCTGCCTTCTCTGTCTCCCCTAAAACCCAACATGGGCCGCACCCTATCTTGGGCCCAAAGGTTAGTGTATGGCCAGAAAGGTTTCTAAAGAGTATAATTAGGGTTTTGAAGGTCTAGATTTCAATTTGGTATATCCCCCTTCTTTGATATCTGATTTACATGAAATGTAGACCATCAGACGCGTAAATATACACAAGCAAAATAAGTTTAGGCTGGGAGGAGGGTGAAAATATGGAGTCAAAAGGGGATATAAGAGGTGGTTTATAAAATAGGTGAACATATGTCGTACATCCAATTACTTGTCATAACTTGTTATGCAAACTCAAGATGAACTCAAATAGAATTAAAACAACTCAAAATATGAAACTTGGGGATAGAGTGAGGAATTAATGCAAACATGAATTGCATATCACATTCATAAGGAGAGAAAAAAGTCTAATTTATCACATCCTCCCAACTTAAAAAGAATTTTTTCCCCAAAATTAGATCAATACATCATTCTAGATTGGTATTGCATATTTTGTATCATGATCAACTTGGTATTTCTTAAACATCACCAATATTTCAAAATCAAGAAATTAAGCATCATAGTCAATGCATAGTCACATTGATCATGAAGTAGGGAAGATCATCACATGCATCAAAAGTTTGGAGAGATTATACTATATATCACAAATTTGGAAATATCATGTTTTAAGTACATTGAATCTAGATCTTTGAATCAAGAATTAATCACGACTTCATTCCATCATTTTAGGATTCTATCTTCTACATTGGCCTAGGTAGGGTTATACAACCATGATTGATATTTCATATTTCAACAATTTGAGAAAAACACCATATTTCAATTGTGTTTCCATGTTCAAAGTTCAAGGGAAGGTCCCATACTAGTCCATGTGAGAGCTAAACCGTAAGTCATAAATCAAGATAATCAACATAGTCATTAATTCAAAAAAAATCAAGATTTGGGAATAATGAAAGTCTTTAATCATACATCGAGGGTGATCTCAAGAAGCAAATAACTAGGAGTCAGATCATTATCGAGATCAATAATCATGAGTCAATATATCCTAAATCAATATTGAGAGTCATAGTATTACATAAAAGTCATATGTCCAAATATTTCTAAGATAGGGTTTGGATTCCTACTTTAGACCTTTGGCGTGACTTAGGGCTCTACCTTCCTAAGGTTTTATTGAGTTTTTATAGACATTTTTGTTGAGGTTTCTCTAACAATATTTGAGCATATTATTCTTTGTATAGTTCATTAACCCTAATTCTCTCCATCTCTTATGGTGCACATTATTTACTTTATGCCCTTGCATTGGGCTCATGGTGACCATCCCTCCTAGTCTTGGTCTTCTCAGTGACATGCCCTCATGGGCCTGGTCTTCTTGGTGATCTTCCCTCCTAGGCTTGGTCTTCACAGTGATTTTCCCTCTTGGGCTTGTCCTCTTGTCGACCTTCCCTCTCGGGCTTGGTCTTCATGTGTCCTTCTGTCCTGGGCTTGGCCTCTTGATGAACTTCCCTCTTGGGCTTGGTCTTCATAGTGGCCTTCCCTCCTAGGCTTGGCCTCTCAGTGACCTTACCTCTTGGGCTTGGTTTTCATGGTGGACTTTCCTCTTAGGCTTGGCCTCTTGATGACCTTCCCTCCTGTGCTTGGTTACCTACTATTAGCCACTTCCTTTGTGACTTTTTTTATGTCCCTCAAAGATGGAATAATTGGTTTAAAGAGTTATACTCAATATATGTGATTTCATGCTTTGTATACCTAATCCTTAAAACTTTAGGTGACATTTAAGATTACCTCAATTCTTAAATGGATTGATTAACTCACCCTTCTAGGAAAGGTCCTAACCTAGAGTGACTTCTTAGGTCACATAAGGAGGTTAAGCTTTCCAGACACAACATGACTACACACGTTTTGGGTTATGCCTTCCCCATACATCCTTTTCCCATTCTTGGGTTGACCCGTCTAAGGTTGGGACACCATGCTAAGTGTGTGTAGAGGGTAGAGTATTGCTCCCTTCCTTCTATAAAACAAGGAAATTGGTTTGTTTTGGAAATTTAGAAGTCAATTTTGGAGTTCAAGAGTTTAAGAATAATAGAACAAGTGTAATAGAGTGAAACCACCCCTTTACTAAAATTTGAAGAATTGACATCCATTCTAAGCACATCAAAGGTATGAAGGAATGGGCACAAATTTTCTAAATTTATAAATATTGGTATACAAAAGACCATTGGAAAGCAGCAAAATAAGAATTTCTAACTATATTCAATTTCATATAAAGGTTTACACAAATAGATCAAATTCTCCCATTAGGGTTTTCATCAAGATACACAATTAGGGATCTAGATAGAGGGAAGTCGAACTACTACAATCTGGTCTCCAAGAAACATCTTCATCAACCATGTCCAAGCCAAAAGTTAAGATCTTCTTGTCTTATCCATCACCCTACTCAACACCTGGGTGGTTGGGAAGACACCCAGCAAAAGGGAAAGGAAAAACAAGTATGTGTCACAAAACTAGTCTAGGATAACAAGAAAAATAAAGTAGGTAAAAGCAGGCTTGTGATCGTCATATGATGGTGCACTGGTTGAGGCTTGGGCACCCCTAACAAAGGGTCATGGGTTCGAAACCCAGCTGCAACACCTTTGAAAATGAATTGAGTGTGTCAGGTCAAGCGACCTCTGATCTGGTTTAATCGGGTTCCCGGGTTTGCATGCTATTTGGGCCCCCCCAGGTAGGCGTCGAGCGCTGCCCAACGGTGCTCCTAGGTCATAAAAAAAATAAGAGAATGAGGCTACTTTCAACAAATGCTTGTCGTAAACAAAGTATAATAAAAGAATTGCATGCATGATTAATATTGACTACCTTAACTAAGTAGGATTGGGGCACCTAAATACACTTACATCCTAAGTGAGATGAAGAGTTCATAAATAGTCCCAAATTGGGGACTATCCAAGGTTTACTCCTAATGAGTAAATCTTGGACTTGTTTCTAGGTTTAGAAATTATAGTTTTATATGATCTGAGGTAACAACTTTTTAGTTTATATGCAATACCTTTTACAAAATAGGGTTTTACATCATTGTATTTATGCATTGTGTTATTAGTACATAAATTGGTTTATACTAGCAAGATGTACATAACCATGCATAACTAACTATTTATGAGGAGCAATATGTATAAAAGTCATGAAATTAATCAAATTGATGAATACTTAGCTGCAACTAAGGAATTTTATCTCTTAGCAACGATAATCAAGTTATATGTGCTTTGTTTTGACATTAAATTCAATTAAAAGACAACATAGAGTGTTGCTAGGCATCAAAATCATTGTATTTATGCATAAATTTCATCATTGTATTTATGCATTATGTTATGGCATAAAAAATTAACCTACTTGTAGCTTTGACAACTCCTTTAGGCTCCAACAGAGAGCTCAGCTAGGTCAGCCTTCGAGAAGTAGCCTTCGAGCTCCAACAGTAGCCTCCACAGCAGCCTTCGAGCTCCAGCCGCTTGCGACGACCTCCATAGTAGCCTTTGAAGATCTCCGGTAGCCTCCTTCACACCTCTGCTAGCAACTCCGGTAGTAGGGCCTTCGCTGGCAGTGGGGGGAGCAAGGCTCGCTTCTCCGATAGAGGGAGTAGATACGGTCGGTGGCGGGCTCCGGTGGCGTGGTGAGCTTATCCGACGGTGAGCGAAGCTCCTCTGATGGTGGGGTGGGCATCGACGCTGAGAATCGCCAGAGACCTAGGTACTCAAATAGTCAACGACACAATTAAATAGAGAGTCTGGCTCACGCGGCCGCGTGGGTGCTATTAAGTAAAGTATTAGTGTTGGTTATTAATAAAAATCGACACCTATGTTCCACAAGCGTCGGTCACCACAAAAAACCGACACATACATTCCATCATAGTCGTTGTTACAACTAAAAAACCCGACGTCTATCTACATATGCCGACAAAAAAAATTGTTCTTGAATTACAACCATAGTTGTCAGTTGCCATCTAATACCGACGCCAATTGGGCAATTTGGGGGTAAAAAATTTTGCAGGGACAGCGCGCGAACACACATCTACGTCAGTTCATGTAAGAAAACTGACGACAAAAATGGGACCGATTTCTATCTCACAAAAAATCTTTAGTCTTCGGTTACTTGGTCAACAACCAACACCGTATATGAAATTTTGGAGGTAATTATTTTTCACTGGAAAAATTGTATTTCACAGGTGATTTTCGATGTCAGTTTCTTATCGCCTAACCGATGCTAAATAAAAAGTGAAACCCGTGTCTTATGAAAATCAGCCGGTCTTCACATATAGATGTCAGTTTGTATTTGCAGCCGACGTCGTAGATTAATGGCGTCGCTTTTTGGGTTACAACCGACACATGTAAATGTGACGTTATACGTCATTTCTGTTGTAGTGTAATTTATGTACATCTTGACTTATTAAGTGATCTAATGTACTCAATCACCTCACTCACCCTCGAACTAATGATGTTTGGTCACCTTATGCTCAATTGATGGGTAAGATTTGGTTAAGTATCACTTGTACTTGTACTTGACTCTAGTTTGAGTTTTGAACCAAGTGTCATGCTTTATATATATCATCAACTTGCAATCATAATTGAATCCTTTCAAAGAACTATTATTGGTCTACAACATATGTCATGTTGTAGAAGATTCAATTACAAATCTAATGGCGTAAAAATCACTTCAATTAGACCATCATAACAAAAAATATGATCATTTGAAGTTTGCAAATTAAATCCTTTTTCTGCCACAGTTTTAGCTTACCTTTGACCACAGTTGGGCTGATTTGTCATCCGCGGCCCAATTCGGGGGGAGGAGCACCCTTTTCAAGGGTTCGGGTGGTTCTTCCTCATGCAGACGACATCTTTGCAAGGGTTCCTCACTCCAGATGCTCCTGTGAGTCTTCGTTCCGACGAGCACCGTGCAGGCGGCGGCTTGGTTGAAGTGGTGCGAGGCTGTGCTAGGCGAGGAGATCGGTGGCCAGCGATCATGGGCGGTCGCACTGTAGGTGTCAAATAGAAGTGGCCAATCGCGACAAACCACCAAGGGAGTAGCTGGGTGGGGGCGTTGTGAAGCCCAATAAGCACGAAAGACAGGCCCGACGCAACAGCTCCCTAAATCACGTGGCGGGATCAGGACCATCAGTGGCCTGATCAATGACCCAAAATGAGTTTATCAAGGTAAAATCTCCAAAAATTCGTATCTCACTATTCCTTTTTCCAAATCTAACTCTTCATATATGATTTTTGATCTACAGAATAGGATATAGATAATAAAAATACTTTAATTTTGCTCTTATCTTATCTGATTTTCTAAACGAAGTCACTTTATGATCCTTGTTTAGAAATCAATATCCATCATGCACTATATGCATCCTTAATGATATTGTCTTTCATATCCTCTAAAATAGTAAACTTTAACCCCCTTTGATTGTGATCTTGTCTTGGAATACCTAAATGCACCCCAAAGATCATTTGACCTTCTAAGTTCATCCTTGACCTAAAAGTGACTCATTTATATAGTTGCATGCAATAACTTGATCAAGTTTGGGGGTTTGGCTTAATTTGTCATCATTTAATGTTTTCATCTTGAAATCAATAAAAAATTGTATGTCTTGTACCCTTTTAAACTAAGATTTTGTGCTAATAAGCTAGAATTGCCTTATAAGATCTCAAGTACCCATTTGGGCATTTAAAATGATCTAGTTGATCTAGCTTGTTCAATCTTGATGAAATGAAATTTCTATGCACATGTTTTGCTCTATCTAGTTCAAATCATTAGGTTTACCATGTTAGTAACACGAAAGGGCCACATGATCTATCATATGCTCTCAATGCTAATATGGCTTGGAAAAATGTTGCATATAGTGAACCTAATATGGCTAATTATGATCTTGTAGGGATAGACCATGATGTTAACCTAAATATCATATTCCCATAACTCGAAATCAGAGATAATATGACCTTTGTATCTGATCTAATGTGGATTGTTCTCAAATATTTAGGATGTAATGTTGATACTTGCGCTATTTTGAATCATTGCATGCATGTTTGGAAGTTTGGAATTATGTTGAACTAATTGAAACCTAGTACTAGGGGAGCATCCACATGACTCTTATCATGCTTAGATTGTCAATGCTCTATTGATATTAGACACCATTCTATATCTTTCTTTTGCGAGGTTCCCTTGGTTTGGATCATGTCTAGGAATCTACTTAAGGTTCATAACTTGTACTCTACTCGCAAGGTACCTTTCCCTCTTGACCCTACTATGATATTGGATCACTTTTATGCACGGTCATATGAATGCTTGGCTACTTACTTAAAGGTTGATCTATGGTTCCTATGATTACTACTTCCATGTTTGAGTATTTTATGTTGACAAACCTTGAATATAATATTCATGAATCCATGATGCAACCTAATGTTGACATGATGGATAAAGGAACTTAAAACATGCTTTGTATAAAGTGATGTCGTTAAGTGTTCTCGTTTTGTTTCTTCTTCTTGATTATGATCACATTTCTAGCCATGCATGTTTTGCATTTCTCTTAGTCTGTTTAAATGCCTTTTCATAACACACTTAATCCTTTAGCATTAATATGTTATGTTTATAAACTTTTTAGTTTCTAAATGAAGATCCGCTGCACTGAAGACTCTAAGATAAAAAATGAAACATCCTGGGATGATAGAAGTAGAAATGGGTACATGTTTCTCTATCCGCTTTTAGTATCTTTTATGTTGTTACCGCTTTAACATATATATTGTCTGTGTGACATATTTGTGCCATTCTATAGATGGATGCTCAAACCCTATTGCCACTGACTCTGTCGTCAGTGGGATAGGGTGAGGGTAACAAATTGTTCCATGACAAATGGTATCAGAGAGAAACACATATACATCTATATATGTTTAAGGCATAACACATCTTAAGAACTCATGGAGACTAAAATCCTTTCCTTAAAGCTTAGAGAGTCTTCTAGCATATCATCTCTTCTTTAAGGAAAAGCAAAGCCACCCAAGTAGATGATTAGTTAGTCTTCTCATCTCCTCATGTGATTCTCGTCTCATGACTATTTTTTTTTTGCTCGGTAAGCGACTTCCATCTTATTAGACAAAATAAATGTTTATGTACAAGTAGAGATCATGCACTAGAGTACAGAGTAGATCAAATAGGAAAAAGATTTGAAACACCTATAAAAAGGATCTATAGGGAAAATGAGGTATTTAATCATACAAAGAAACTAAGTCCATAATGTTGTTCCAGCATTTACTACTATCAGAGGTGAAGTTTCTGAAGATTCTTGAGTTTCTCTCTCTCCAGATATGATATTAAATAGATAGACAGATCAGATGCTGCTTCTTCGAACCAGACCATAGACAATCAACATGTATACTTGGTATTTTACCAATGAATCTGCAATTATCAGCCCTCCTCCAAAGATCAATAGGAAAGCTACATTTGAAAAATAGGTGCTCAATACTTTCACTATCATTTTCACAGAGAATACATCGAGGAGCTAAATGTAAACCAATCTTTTGAAGATAGTCCAACGTAGGTAACTTTTCCTAGAAGAGTTTCCATGTAGTAATAATTGTCCTAGGATGATCAAATCTCCAGATCCATTTAGCCCAGTTCAAAATAGCAATTTTTCCTCTGAGAATACTCCAGTCATCCTTGATCTTCAGATTAGATAGACCTTTTATGTTGATCGAGTCTTCATCATAGAACTTGATATCAGACACATCAATACATTTTCTAAGCTCAATGAAACACCTTCTATCCGGGATGTTCCAATTCTTGTCAGAATTGATGTTGCTTAAATAGCCATCCTTTCCAAAGCCAATCCTCATAATATTTTTAGTATCAATACATTCTCCCAAAACTTATTTCCATGCAACCAGGGATCTTTCCAGATTCTGAGACTGGAGCCATCACAATATAGACATCGATCAACGGCAGAATCATGCTTCTATAACTGCAGATATGCTTCCACATCCAAGAACTATTAGTTTTGAGTTTACAAGACCAAAAAGAACCAGTTTTTAAGTATTTTTCATTCAGCCATTTCACCCACAACGTGTGGCGTTCGAAACAGTCTTAACCAATATAACAAGATTAACTAATGCGGAAGCGATCACTAACAACATATTACTAAAAATCACTAAAAATTAAAACCATTTACAAAGAGATCCATTCTCAAGAAAACTCTTTAAACAAGAACCACAATATTATATTTACATACTGGTTCACAAAGTACATTCACTGTACTATCTCTTCTCGAGGAATATATATACATCATTGCTTTACTAAAAAGCACAAGTAACAAAATCCTCGAGGCATTCAAACCTAAAATCTCAGATTGATTATAAAAACACTATCCACTGACTCCTAGGACCTGAGAGTACAGAGACGACACATATGACTTTATTTACAAAGCTTGACAGCCAATATTTCCACCTGAAGGATTACTGCTATCCCTGTTGTTGTTGTTGCTGCTCTTCCTCGGTTGTAGGGTTTCTACCTCTTTGTCGGCGTCTACCTAAAAAGTGGATCCCACGGGGGTGAGACAATTTGTAAATTGCCCCAGCGAGAGATATAACTCTCTGCCAAAAACATTATTATTGTAGTTTAATAGAAATAAACTAAACAGTGGAATCATATATTTCAATAGCAGATAAATCAATATCTATGCAGATTAGAGAAACATTTCTATTCAAGTATTTCAGCTATAACTTGATAAGGTAGCATGTCTCTTATTCAATACGAAATTAAAGAATATAAGTAACATTTATGTATCAAGGACATGCTAAGCAAGATAACATCAACCAGTGGTTCTCATATTTCAATCTTATGCAAATATGCTACACAATTGATTATATTTTACAAACATACTTAAGCTCTGAGGAGATGAGGTATACCACTCATACTCCAACCGACCATTGCGAAGTCGAAATCAGTACCATACAAAGTCAATGGAAGAGCTGGCTTCTATGACCTCCCACATCTCGGTCAGTGCGAGATCACATGTAGGACATCTTGTGTCTCTGCTACATAGCTTGCCAGGGTATAGTGGCATCTTCACTATAGAGTTACAATGGCGGCTGTACTCTCTTCGCAATTGAGAGATTTCACGTTTACCTTTATCGATCCAGCATTAACATCATCTAGAGATTCGTGATACATCCATCCCGACACATATAATGAAGGATTGAGAGGTTTAATGTTTACCTTCCATCAATTCCCCCATTAGGACGTATAGGTATTTTCGCCCATTGACCCCCACATATTCAAAAATATGCGAACTCCAGGAGATCCCGTAGGAAAACCTGTTTCACCATCACCAGCTACTCACGATGATGGATCTATGGTCAGAGCACTACATGAAAAGATTTCACTTGATTAATTAAGTACATTACCATATTCTTTTAGCATCAGTCAAGTTTTCAAACATAACTTATTAGGACAAATGCTACAAAGAAACATATACTATTTTCATCAGTTACTTCTTAGTCTTTATAAGACATTGGTATCTCAACCCCTCATTTCAATACTGGGAATACTCATCCCTTCACAAACTCAATGCCATAATCATATGGTTCTGGGTATTCAAACCCTTAAGTCATCACTGAGCATTGTTACCACTTTTTCAGGTAACTATCACCTTCAGGTCATCTGACCAAGGTAAACATGATACTTGTTACACAAGCATCTCTCATGGCACTTAAGGCCCAATAACAATTTTAACAAATAAAACATCATAGCTCATACCTGGCTATGTTCATCATCTCATGATACCTGCATGGTTAGTACAGATGATAACAGTTACATCAATTTCATATCAGCCCCATGCAAAACAAATATAGTATCACTATTCAAGGGTAACACCACTATTCCCGCACTAGGGTTAGGGTTTCCCATTTCAGGTCAATTGGGGATACTCATCCCATTATCCACATCAGGGTTATGGTTTATCACCCTATTGCCCAAGATTAGGGTTTCATATAACATTACACAACATCACCCCGGGTTTGAGTTCCACATCACATTGATATACTAGGGTTTTACATAACATCACCCTAAATTAGGGTTACACATAATATCACCCTAGGTTAGGGTTTACACTCAATATCCCACAATAAGGGTTTACTATTCATCCCAATCAGGGTTTAATATTCAATTACCCATAATTATGGTATACTATTCATCTAAATTAGGGTTTTACATTTCATAACCCTAACTTAGGATTACTCATGTCATCACCCTCAATTAGGGTTTCACTATTACCCTAGATTAGGGTTTCACTCAGAATTGCTCTGAATTAGGGTTAGGGTTCATTAACCTTCTCGATTAGGATTTTCATGATTTCTTCACTAAGGATCATACTCTATAATCACCACATGATTAATACTCATGTATGAATTCCTTTCTATCATCCTCTCAACTTGATTAGGTTACATCAACCCTTCAATCAAGTACATACAACTATGATTGGCATAGTGTACTAAGACATTACTTTCATAACTTTTTTGGGTTAATTAATCTAAAGGTACTAATCATCTAGGTACTTTAGGGGTTCAACCTTTGTACCTAACATTTGGATCAATTATCATCTTAAATCTCCAAATAATTTGATCACATTGGACCTCCATTCGATTTTGGGGTTTCAACACCAAACGGTGTTGAAACCATTTGATTCCAAACAATCTTGAGACCGTTTGACCCCAAATGGTTTCAAGACCGTTTGGACTCAAACGGTCTCAAGACCGTTTGGGCCAAAACAACCTCAGAACCGAAAGGGTTCATATGATAGATTCATCAATCAATTGATCATGGTTTGCTATATTGAATTGGCCTTCAATCGTGCTATTGAATGTTCATCAATCAACACCATTGGATCTGCAAACCTTCAAATATCAACCATTGGATCACCAAACGGTTTTGGTTGACTTGGTCCAAATGGTTTGAAACTGTTTAAGGCTCCAATCGGTTTTGACCTAAAAGTCTAAACGGTTTGAAACTGTTTAAGGCTCCAAACGGTTTTGAACTTATTTGTCCAAACGGTCAACCCAACCCCAAATAGTCAACTCAAGTTTGTTCAAACAATTTGAAACCGTTTAAGGCTCCAAATGGTCAACTTTCCCATTCGGTCAACATGCCCAAACGATTTGGGGTTCAACCTCCAAACGGTTTGCAAACCGTTTGATCACCAAATGATTTGGTGAAAACCGATTGGATTATTTGGTTGAAACCGTTTGCAACTAGACATTATTGAGATGTGTGCTTAATATGATGTCATCATAATCAAGCTTCAACCCCTCCAATTCTACTGCCATTTCCATGGTAGTTTCATCAATTAATCAAAGAAATTTCAAGATGAACAATTGAACATATTGAATTGAGGAATTGAATTCAATAACAATGAATAAGGGTTCAAGTTATATAACCCACCTTAAATTGAGCTTCAAAGCTTGAATCTTCACGTCAACAATGGTGGATGAAGCTTCTTCAACTATCCCAAGGCTTATCCTCAAGCTTTTGAGTGAAAATATTGGCTAGAGTTGAAGATTGAGTGAAGAAGAGAAGAAATCAAGCATTGATTTGTGATTTCCACAATGAAATCAAGGTGAAAGAAGGTCAAGAAGCTTACCAATAGGTTGGGGGTCGTCCTCCTATTTCTCCTAAGCTCCCTTGTTCATTTTGCAAGAAAGAAGTGAAAGTGGATTCAAAATTACCCTTTCAACTCATGGATAAAGGCGTATATATATAAATTTTATTGAAAATTCATTTAAGAGAGAGAAAGTAGGGATTATCTCCTCCATTTCCTTGGCACTTGCCCCCTTCCCTTCCTTGGTTACAAGGCTATCTCCTTTGACTCTTATTCCTCTCAATTATCCATGATTTAAAGAAAAGAAAATTAAGCACCTTAACCCTTATAATAATATATCCATAAGTTAGTGGATATTTCTTTTTATTTTCTTAATGTGAGTGGGTTCTCCACTCACGTAGATATTTACATTGCCTTTTCAAGGCACAAGGACGTCCATATATGTGGATTTCAACCTCTACAATTTTGGTTGAAGGGCAATCCAATTAATATACTTATTTTTGCATTAAATTGAATTAGAATTTCAATTATGCTTAAATCTTGATTATTTTAATATCAAGATTCTCTCTCCTTCAAAGAGGTACAAATGAGATTCCCCTCTCATTTTATTTGCTATACATGATGCCAAGAAATATTAGGGACTATTTTGAAGTGGTAATTTGCATATTGAACCCTGGGTTTTGGGTAAATTGCACATTACACCAAAATTAGGTTTTAATGCACAAACATTGCTTTATCAGCTCTTTCTTGGTACTCAGGCTTTCACTAGCCATACCTCTGCATCATTTTTATTCTCATGATGCTTCAACATATGAAGAACATCCTATCGTGTAAAATTTGCAATTTAACCCCTCAACTTGGGTAATTTTCACTTTAGTCCAACATAAGCAAAACTTTATTTTCAACTTCATTCAAAAAGGACTAAAATTGAAATATAAGTTCCTCTTTAGCCTTAATTACTTTTCAAAATATAATATCAAGCATATAATTATGTTTCTTAAACAAAACACCTAGGGTTAAAGCACAACCCAGGTCAGGGATGTTACACAACGAGTCTTTTTTAGAAGCAACATTCCAAGCACTAACAAACATCCCTGCTTTATTAGAATGTTCAATCCTTCTAATACCTAGACCTACCTCTTTCTTGGGTCTACACACCTGTTCCCATTTAACATAATGGATTTTCTTTTCAAGAGAAGAGCCATCCCATATAAAGGATTTACAGATATTATTAACCTCCTTCATAATACTAGCAGGTAAGGGAAAAGTAGGTGACCAATATAGGTGGAGAGCATTAAGAGTAGATGTAACTAACTCCACTCTACTTCCAAACAACATAGTTCTCACCTTCCAACTCTCTAACTTTTTTTCATCTTATCAATCAACGACAAACAAAAAGACCTCTTCAACTTACCATAGAAAAGTGGAAGCCCAAGATATCTCATAGGGAAAGCACCTTTGTTAATGTTCAGAGTCTTAGCTATAAAGTTCGCATTAGCGTTTCTACTACAAAAAACATGGCTTTTCTTCAGGTTCATCTCTAGACTTGAAGCTTCTCTAAATTGGGCCAACAGAGATTTAAGAGAATTAGCATTATCACTATTGGCTTTAGTGTAGGTCATCACATCATCAACAAACAGAGTGTGTGACATTAACATACTCCTAGTACTTAAAGGAATAATATTTTTTTCCTCACTGCATTCTCCATCATAGCACTGAACGCCTGCATAGAAATTACAAACAGAGAATGTGCTAAAGGATCACCCTGGCATTTTCCATTCGAAGGAAGAATAACATCAGATGGACAACCATTGACAATAATATGCAAGCTTGTGGTATTCATAATAGTTTGCATCCAATCAATAAAGAAATAAGGAAACTTCATCTTTTCCAACACCTTGAAAAGAAAGGGCCATTTCACAAAATCATAGCTTTTCATCAGGTATGCCTTAATGTACATATTCCCACTCCCATTACTCAGATTAAAGTTACTAATCAATTCATTTGCCAAGATGTTATTAATTCTCATGACTATTAATCACATGGTTTCTCGATTATGGGCTTATACATGGGAAAACAAAAATTCATTTGAAATGATGGAAGAAGATTAAAATGATAATGCCATGATATGATCCTAAATAGAAAACCCTATTCAATTAATGCAAGTACTCTTAGAAGTGAGATACTCGAGTGTAAAGTCCATGCAAACCCAATGTCACTAAATCTAATATAGTGCTTTTTATGTTTGAGGTAAGCTATTGATGTGGTGAAATGAGGTGTAACTCATGTTTCACACGATTGATCGAAATAGGGACAACATGGGTTAAATCAATAGGTGAAATGAGCAGATCTAGAGTAGCCATACTCTTAGATCTATAACCTGACACTCAAGCCCCCACAACTATTATACGGGATTTTCTGTAGCAAATTGGGGTTGAACCACAGAGATAAGGTTGGTAAGTGCTAGGAATGGAAAGCCTTAGACTCAAATACACAAAATAAAAAGGTAGAATAAGGTGGTGTTCCCAAAGGAACTATGTCACTCCAAAAAAAATAACAAAAGCAAAGAAAAAGAAACAATATAGGAGAATGAGATCAAACAAGAAAAGATGTAAGCAAACTATGGATGGGAACTTGGATTGGGTTTCCCCTACTAATATCTCTCGCCAAGATGCAATACTAACACCCTTTTGTATACCCTTAGCAAGATTACAAACAATCATCATTTATGTCTATGCCCTCCTCTCTCGAGCTTAGGATAGATCTAGATTATAAGGTTGTCTCTCTCTCAAGATGGAAAACAAACAATCACAAAGCAAACCATATGACCATTAGCTTTAGCATTCCAACATTTTCATGCATTCATGCAACTCCATAACACTTAGATAACATTAACACTACTTTTTCTAGGCATTAACAATCACACATCACAAGATGGTAGCTAATCATGTAAGTGAAGCATGAAGAACAAGAGTATGGAGATAATCCTTACTAGGAGAATGTATATTTAAAAGTATGTAAGTATATACATGTCAAGAGAGCCTTAGTGTATACTCCCAACCCAAGTAAGGTGTTTAGCCACACAAGTTAACAGGAAACATAACGGAGTTACAAATGTGTTGATACATCAAGAATAATAAAGAGGGGAAGATACAACATGGGGAAGATAATAGATCTGAAGGAAGAAGGAGGTGATACACCAACGATACTTCTTCATATCTAGATCTAGTGTGGACGTGGAAGATAGTAACTCCTTCTCTCAAAGAAGACAGTGGTAGACCTTCTCTCTCCTCCAACTTTCATCTTTGGAGATCTAAGGCCTAAGGGGATGAGTGAGGATGACTCTGGAGTTTGGCAGCACTTCATTGCTCTTGATGATCTGATCCCCCTCTTGTGTGGTGTTAGAGGCCTATTTATAGGCACTGCCCACCGACTTAATGCCCTGTCGCACTCATGACGCATGTATCGACTACGACCCCTGTCACGGTCATGACACTCAGTAGTGGTAGTAATATTTGTCTCAGTCGCGGTGATACACATTGTTACGACCACAACTTCATTAGAGGTCGCGAGACTCATTTGTGGTCACATCAGCATCCAAATTGTGACAAACTCTCTTTGTCAACATCATGTATCTCCGCTGCGGCGGATCATTATGATCGTGAAAAATGTCACAGTTGCGGCATGGAGCTGTTGATAACTCACTCTATCTCATTCGAGACATCCATGGGCCATGGTGTCACGGTCACAACATGGTATGAGCCTACATGGAGTGGGAAGGGTGTCAAATCCAGATTTTATCCAAAGATATTCAAATAAATAGAAAACTTCATAAAATGGATGCGAAAATAGGAATAAAACATATGCAAAAAGTTCACAAAATGAGATGTTATCAACTCCCCCAAACTTAGAGTCTAGCTTGTCCTCAGGCTAACACATAGAATCCAATTACTGAATGATGAGCTATATATGATTTCTCTCATTATGAACGCACCATTACCAAATTATTCCATCCTTACAGAAAAATGCTTTGTCTTAGGCTAGGTTCACTTCCTGCACTTACATTCCCCCAGTTTGTTTCCAGAGTTGCTTGACTTTGCACCCATGCCACCGCCTTTTGTAGTAAAGGACTCTCCTTCACAATGACCTTCTTACCCTAAGTTTCTGGCTATACTTGTAAATGGTTCCAACAAGGGGTAGCTTTCACACCCTACCTTTATTTTGGTCGAGCCTAAGTTATTGTGTTTTGATAGGTAAGGATTTTAATGTTTTCCCGCACCTGTCAATATCCCTCACTCATAGGTTGTCATAAAGACAATGTTGACCAAATGGCCCCTGATGTAATGTCAGGTGGTCATGTGAGGGTTGCTTTGGAGAGCAGGTGGGTATAACTCGGCTTTAAGATTCCAGTTATGGGCACGCCATATCTGCATTCATGAGTGCAACAATACATCAGCAGTGCAAAATCTTTCGACATCTTTTTAGACACAACTCTCATGAATTTTTTTTTATTTTTGGATTTTTATTTTGCTCTCAGGCTAGGGAAAGGGATTTGGAACGATCTCTGGGTGGCCAAGCCTCTTTTCATCCCTAAGTGGGGATAAATAAAACTAGAAGGGGCAGTTGTTTCCTTCTTGTGGGAGATGTAGACTTTCTAGCTAGTACTATCAAGCAAGGATGATTGGTCGGGAGAGTGGCTAGTAAAGTCCTCTCTATTTCCAGGGGTTCAATAGACTCAAGGGTGTTCTTCTGCCTTTACACAACATTTTGTTGTAAGAATGGAGTAAAATTGTATTGTTGTGTCCTTCTCTTTTTATGTGAAATAGAAGCTCATTTGCACCACTCTAGCAATGATTATGCTAAAAGGTAATAAGAGGACAAACAAGCCTAAGAAAAGGGAAAGTTGAATCACATAGGGAAATGTCAAAACTGCGAACTATAGCATGAGTTTGTTCGAGATTGTTCAAAAATTTTAAAATTGTTTCAAAATTTCCTACTGTGCAGAGGTAAAAGTAAGAGTATGTATGAGCATAATAAACTTAAGTGACAAAATTGTACCTCTCATGCTCATTTATAACTCCTTCCCCAAACTTATCATTTCCATCCCAAAGTGTAAAAAATGGAGTTGTAGATATAAATGGGCTTACTTTATTGTTGTTGGTTTTCAGTGATTGCCCATTTTGATTGCAGAAGTATATTGGCGTATATTCCATAGAGCGTGTGATATTGTTCATGCTACATGCTTTCAACCTGTATATTCATCAGGGCCAGGGCTGTCATCCAAGCCAGCCAATAAAATCCATAGTCATTGGACAAGGGCACTTGTTGTGGGCTTCTATGGCAGAACTGTGTCTTTTTGAAGTCTTTGCCCTCTACGTGCTTGTATCCCTTCCCTTGGTTTCATACCATCTCAATGATTGCTTCAACACACATAACTGCTTTTTCTTCTATAAGTGTCTTCATAGTAGTCATATTGGTGTGTTTGTTCAGTGCAAAGGCTGAATCAGAGTTGTTATATAGAACTGTAGACCTTGCTATTATATTGACTACCAGAAGAGCCCAATGGTTATCATGCATAATGGGTAGGAATATAAAGTACGGAAGAGAATTCGTCAGATGTTCCTACAAGCATTCTTTTTTTCCTGATCTCTTATCCTTGAGTATATTGTCAAAGACCAAGAAGTATGCCATGTACAAATTATTCATGTTGTCTCCCAACAAAGATTGATAAGCAGACATAACATTTACTGAGAGGTATACTCCTATTTTCATAGCATTTCGAAGGTCATCTTTTAGTACACATATGCCATCTCGTTCGAAGATTACCTCCCTGGAGGTATCATCATCCTTCAAATAGTTCACCAACAGCTACATAGATTCCAATGATTGTCCTTCACAATCCCATCTATCGATGTTCTGGAAAGTAGGCACTATCTCCCTTACTGGCCCATCCAGCTTGATTTTGGGCGTATCATCTTCATTGATTTCTCCCTCTTCAGGCTCATTAATAATATGTTCTTCTTGCTCCTTCTTAGCTATAGGGGAGGTTTCTTTCTCATCTGTAGCTTGAGGTTTTTGTTCTTTAATCTAAGTGGCATCGATAGGATGAGTGTCTAATGCCCAATCTTCTTTCCAAGCGGCTACCTGGCTGGTTCATCAAGATCAATCCACAGGGTCTTCATCTTTTCTCGCCATGTCTTCTTTTCATGCAGGGGAACTCCGGTGTGAAGCCTATGTGGTATCACATCTAAGGGCATTGCGAGATCGTTGAAGAAGTAGAGATCATAGATCACTTCCATAGTGTAAACATTATGTAGGCCATTTAGATCGTCATTGCATGTATCTTCTAGTGGATTCCCTTGTTGATGGCTTTCATCATTCTTAACATAGTGAAAGAAAAATCCCCTATCCCTAGCTCTTCCCAAGGTACCTTCGTACAGATAGAGAATTGTTTCCAGATTCCTTGGTGGAGGTCTCCTACTATTTAAACTGCATGTTGTAGATGCAACAATACCTTTAGGATATCCCTGGCTTCCTTCCTTTTGTAGATCAGAGATGTGTTGTCCAAATCAGTGGCACAACAATTGTACACTGTGGTGCGACGCTCATATAGATTTACCACGATTAGAGACCAGTGCTTGACCGTTCTTATAGGCAAGGTCAAAAACCGGGTTTCTTCCCTGTTCACAACTTGTTGCAACTCTTTAACATCATCAAAATTGTATCTTTGATTGAATAGATACCATGCCAGATGAGTGGTGTCATTAAACACTGGTTGCACCTTTTTTGCATGGAGGAACTCTTCAAGCAATGTAGTGCAGAGCGCTTTAAATAATTTCTTGTGAACCCCTTCTGTCTTCATAAAGACTCCTCTAAAGTGTTCCCTACACAGAGACCTTCCTTTGTTATGATATAGGATGTCTGTGCATGAATGATTTTTATCTACTATATCTATCAAGACATGGACATCTCTGCATGTTATTTTTGAGAGTGAGGCCATGTCCATGTTCACCATCTTACATGGTAGAGGTGGAGCATCATCCAACTCTTCTTTTTCAGTAGCTGGACTTCTCTTTCTGGATGGTTCATTGATAAAGAATGAAGCAAGGTCACCTTCATCATCTTCAGATGTTCCCTCGCCAGTTGCTTGTATAGGAGAAGGTGGGGCTGCAGGAGTCAAGGTCAGCTTTTTAGTAATCTTCTTTACCTCTAGCTCTCCTTGCATTGTGTTGGCAGAGGTAATGTCTTTGATAGACTCCTGTAGGAGTTGGTTTGCCTCTGATGGTGACTCGAGTACTGCCTCATTGAGCACAGCTAAAGTTGTGGCCATCTTGCTATCAAAATGGCATGGTTATATTCATTGTGTGATGGTTCCTGGAGGTAGGTGTCGTAGATATCCATGGCAATGCTCATTTCATCTAGGATTTTATTTATATTTGTTATCTCGCTAGACGTCAACTTCTCAGAAGTGGTGGTCTCCTCCCCAATAACACATTTTTTATGCTCTTCAAAGATTGTCTCTTCTTTTATTGGTCAAATCAAACTCCTGTGCTGATGTGTTTTTCTTATTCCCATCAACACCTTGTCGTTCTTCAGGTTGTGATGGATACTCTTTTGCAGATGGCTCCTCCCCTTAGGCAGGGTTTACATTTGCACATTTGTCTTTAGGTGCAGACGGTGCACCCACTCCACCTACATATTCGTCTTCATGATCTGGACTTGAAGGGATTGAGGAAGCGTGAGATGTAGAAGGACTAGTCAGATGCCTTTACCTCTTTTTGTTTCTCCAATTTTCAAGCACTTGGAATTCTGCTGCTATTTATTTTCACTCTTCATCTAAGCACTAGAGTTCGCTCTGCAGGTCTTGCAACGACTCCTCGTACCCTTTTTGCATCATTTGTTTGTCAGTCTACATGTTGTCCCTCTATTTTCTGAGGTCCACCATTTCTTTTGAGATATACTTTATAGCCCCTATCATTATCGTCATCTGGTGATTGATCACTTCTTGAATGTACTGAAGAAGCGACTCCGTCTTTGTGTTCAAACTATGTACCTGTGTAGTTAGTGTGCACATTCTAGAGGTGATATTAAAGTTAGATTCAAAATAGTGTTGCATTTGTTCCCATATGGCATCAAATAGATGTCCTAATACATCATTGAAGGATTGTGGGCGTTGTTGTTGTTCTATTGTAGGCATTGATGGTGTTGATATTGCTACTTGTGGTACTGGTTGTGAAGGCTGAGCGGGGTCCTGCATGCTTTTCTTTGCCACTTTAGGGACAAGTTCTTCTTCTTCAGTGCCAATCTCTTGTGCAGTGGCTGATGTTTTTGTCTGCACAGGCACTTCGGGCAATGTTTCTATCGTAGGAAATGTAGGGGTAAGCAGCTTGGGCTTCTCAGGAATGTGACTTGGTTCTTATATAGCCTCAAGGGTTCTTTCCTGTGCTTTAGAAATAGCACTCAGTGTGGCGATCTTGTTACGTATTATGATTGTCACTGGTGGAGGGGAGGGTGGATTGATGAACCCTTCATCATTGTGGCATGTTTGGTCTTCTACATATTTCCATTTTTTCATCTCTGTTCTTTTTGAAAAAAATGTCTGCTGCCTTTTCTTTGAGATTCATGATTGCCAACTTCTTCCTTTCCGCTGGCTTGTTTTGTTCTGCTCCTGGCACTTTATCTATCATATTTCCTTCATTGGTAGGTTATTGGGGGTCTGTATCTCTGCTGATGGCACTCTAATGCATCTTGTTCACCTCCTCTTTGCTGGATTGCAACTTGTGGGCGTCATAATATGCCATTTCAAGGAGGGACAACAGGAGTTTGGAGAATCTTTATTTATAGAATAGTTTGCTTCCCTTCTGTGCCAGAATACCAATATTCACCAAGGACTTCATATCTATCTTAGTATGTTCCTTGGTGTGCTTATATTTCAGTATCTGCTCAACACCCAACATATGGTACACAATGCAAGTTATGTGGCTTCCCATGTAGAACTCCTTAGTCCTCTTTCCCTCAAATCCTACAACACTCCATAATTTATCTATCACTAGTCTTCCGATATTTACTGGTCTCTAATTCAACATAGACCATATTAGGAATAGGTCTCCTTTGCAAACCCCCCGATTTGAGATCTTGCAAGACTTTGTTTGCTGTTATGTTCTGCATGATCCTGATAAAATAGGAGGTGATGAGCGTATCCTTGGAGTTCTTCGTATTATGCTCGAGTTCTCCAATGATTTTTCCCACATCTTGTGGCTGGTGTAGCCAACTGTCTCCTTTTCACCGAGCGCACCTGAACAGTCTGGTTCCTATCCTGTTGACTTTTCAAAGATAGTGTTCAGAATTGCCTCAGTAATTATATGATCCTTTCCCCTATCCTCATCCCCAGTTTGAATTCCCCACCACATTCCCTTAGTTTGATGTCGCCGAAAGGCAGTTTCTCCAGCGATGACATGAACTCAGCGACAAGTTTTGTGATAGAAGGGGCCTCAGTTGTGCATAAAGTATGTAGGCTGGCCCCTTCTAGAAACTTCATTATCTTATCATATATCCCCATTTTCTTGAAGTCGTCGACATCCAGGTATCGTGTTGGCTTGAAGCTCTTAGTCTTCATTATCAAGTAAAAGTGTGATTGATGTACTTGGTCTATTGGTGTGAATGTTGCCGATTGCTTGGTTGTTGTTTCTTGGACTTCTTTCTTAGCCACACCAGAGTCGGCCTCTTGTTCAGGGGTCTTTGAGTCGTTCACAATGGTAAGCTTCCTCTTCTTGCTATCTTTCGCATCCTTAGTCTGTAGTTTTTGTTTCCCTTTTTGCTTGGGTTCTTCCTTAGATGCCTGATACTCAAAAGTTTCTATATCTATAGTCCCCTGGGACTCCTCACACTCCTCTGGCATCACGTGGGCCAAAATGTATTCCTAGTTCTTCTTTATCAGCTCTAGATAGAGTTTCTTCTTGGGTAACAAGTTTGGTAGTCGTTCAATGCCTTGGTGACCTTCTCAAGGGTCTCCTCTGCCCCTTTCAGAGATGTTGCCTTCTTGGTAAAAGTGTCTATCATGGAAGTAACATTCTGCAATATTAGTAAACAATAGGTCATCAAACACTCCTTAAATAGGTAATGTCAATTTTGTTATATTTTTTTAGATTTTTCTTTGATTTTTAGGTGTCGCGGTTGAGATAGGAAAATATCGTGACCATAACAATGTGACATGAGGGTTTCATGACCGCGATATATGTTGTGATCGAGATGGCCAGCCAATTGTGTCGTGATCAAGACAGGTCGGAAGCTAAAAGGGGAACTAGAGTATGTCACGATCGAGACGAACATCATCTGGTCAAGAAACTTGGTTCAACAGAGAAACCCCATGTGTCAAGACCGCAATGCATGTCTCGACCACAATATCGGCTCGATTGTTCTAGGCTGGGCACGATCATGCTGGGGTCGTGGTCGAGGTAGATGCCGCGATCGAGGCAGATTCTGTAGTTGAGGCAGATGCCTCGATCAAGACAGACCTCACGGTCGAGGTGGTTGTGCTGCAGTCACGGTCGTGTGCCACGGTCGTGCTGGGGTGTCAATCGCAGCATCTTGGCCTCGACCTGACCATGCTGAGTTGGGCTTGGTCGTGCCGACTGTCGAGGTTGCAACATTGTCTTCTTGGTCATGGTCGTGACCCTCATTGAACAAACCTACCCCCACAGTGGGGGGGGGTATTATTGGTGGCTGATGGGCCCGTGTCGATGAACCTTCTGATTGACGAGGATGCATTCTGATAAAGGACTGGCCATCAAAAATAGGGTCTAAGATATCAAAAGTTTCTTGGGCCCACTAGTCGATTAGCGGGACCACCATCTCCTAAACTGGTCCAAAAAATGTGACGTTTGTGGGGTAGGATCTGGAGAAATAAAATCTTCTTGAGCTCAGTGCATGTAGGTTCCAAAATTGGCTAGTTGAGCAACTCTATGTATAAATTACTAAAAGATAAGGACCTAGGGTTATTTTGGGCATATTAAAGCTAAATTGACACAAAACTATAAATAAATGCTTAGCATGAATGCTTGAATTTTGGTGTTATCCACCACCCCAAGCTTAAACCTTTGCTTGTCCTCAAGCAAGACTTTGCTCAAAGAACAAAAAGATAACATCCAAATTAAGCATGGCGATAAATGCTAACATTAAGAAAAATAGTTTAAAACATTAATTCTCCTAAACCATGTTGTTTTAAAGCAAACCCCCACCAATTGAGAACACTCTTGCTAAAGTAAGATCAAGGAGCATCTAGGAAAGATTAAGTGAATTCATTGCAACTTGTCGATACTTATGAGGTTTTGAATCATAATTATACAACAACATGGAAGGATTGTTACATAGGTGATCACGTGGGTGATTAGCAATGAGCTATCATCTTGTATTCATGTAGACCACCCATGAACAACGTGCCTCCCACTTATTCAAGTCCTAAGAAGCAACAAAAAGAAGAAGACTCTAATGACTTCTGAGGATCTCGATCTGCATCAGGTTGGTCCATGTACCAAGCAACAATCCCTACAGTCCAAGCCAGTTGGCCCAAAGTAGTGAGACGAACTCCTCGTACTATGCTCGAATTAACCCTGCTACTGGGATGATCTCATAGGTCTCCTACGAGTTCCTAGTGACTTTCTAATGATCCTTAGGGCGGCACTACCAAGCACGATATACCCGCGTTCATGAGCATTGTCATACACTGACTGGGCACCATCCTCAACTCTCCTAAAAAAGAAAATAACACTCATTTATTCACACTCAGACTTTTATTCTTAGCATTCTATTTTATAGGCTTGCATGAGAACTGTTTTTATATTTTTGGGATTTTGTGGGCGGCCAAGCCCGTTTTACAAATTTTTATTTTTTTCATCTTTTTGACTCAATCTAGGGTGAGAGGGTGCGTAGTCCATCAAGGAAAACACTTCAACCTGATTATAGCTCAAAACTCATCATTATCCACTTGATACTTGTGTGAAAAGTAGTAATTATGATTCAAGGATCCTTAGAATAGAGGCAAGTTTGTGTAAGCACAGCTAAGAGTCCTTGATCATGTTCTAGATCTTTTCCAATAGTCCTATACCTTGGATTTGTAGTTCACAACATAGATTGAAGGAGTAATGTTTTAAGCTATGGAAAAGGTGCATAACCTTAGATTTATTACCAAACTTAAGGAAAGGGTCAATGAGGAAATCAAGCAAAAGATCAAGAAGTTTAAGATGAAAATTACTCATTTAGGCATAAAGATAAGCATTTAGCTATAAGATTTGCATTTCATAGCCTTAATTGCAAAGATAAAAATTATGAAACAAAGTCTTACAAAGCTGAAAATTTATGCTAAATGCAAGGAACATAGAAAATAAACATGCATGCATGTAAGGAAAGAAATAAAAGGGAAAGGCAGAAGATAGAGGGTGGTACACCATGCCACCCCAAGCTTAAATTTTTTGCTCGTCCTTGAGTAAATTGCAAGCTCTGGATGGTATGGAAAACAGATGCTACTGGTAGTCAGTATTTATATATTAGTTCAGATCGTCGATGCCTCCTGGTGGGTTCTCATAGTCATGGTGCATTCCCTGCTGGAACTAGAACGAATGTCACAGTTCTGGGTCGGCTAGTAGAAAGGCTGGAAAGGCTGCTGAAAAGTCAGAGGAGGTGGTGGAGGGAAGATTGTGTCGAACCTCTGTCTGAGTTACTGCACATCCTACTCCAGCGCATCGAACCGTCTGTTGGAGTCAGTGCTGAACTCAGTCATAAACTCATAAAGATGCCCCAAGTTGTGATTTGGGGCATATTGCTCCTGCTGAGGAGACTGTTGGTAATCTGCTGAAGGCATCTCTATGTAGGTCCTTGATATGGGATGTCATCGAAGGTTGCCCCTATCTACTATTCAGTCTCCTGAGTCTCTGGCACTGGTGGTGCTGAAGAAGATGCTCCTGTAGTCCTGTTTGCCTGACAAACGTTGCCTTGAGCATCCAATAGAGAGACGTCCATGACTATTATCTAACATGCGAACTTTGTGTTTGCTGACAGTAGTACTCTGTGCCTACTGTGACCAAAGATATAAATATATCATGTATTGATGTTTTCTATTTTTCTCTTCTTGCTGGGGTATGCTTCCAACCCTAGATGGAGGACTTGGATGATACTGCATGAAGATATGGACATAGCTTAAGGAGTTAAAGATTGGAAACAAATTTGTTATGGTTTAGGCTTTCCTCTATCTTAGATCCTTATGTTGTATCATACTTGTAAACCCTATGTGGGAGATTAAGATATAATTTTGTAATCTTGTTGAAAAGTTGAATATAGTCATTATTTACTTCTGCTGCTATACTTTGGTTGTTTTGAATACCATTAATAAGATTTGAAAAATTTACATCCGTTTCATCATACCTTGAGTATGTTTGGGATGGATGTTTTGTTCTTCTAATTTTTAGTAGGGAGTGGATCCCCTCTGGGTCCCACTCTTTATATCATGGTATCAGAGCCAGGTTAGTTGGAATCTGACTATTTCAATTTTGTCACCCTAGTTAGAACCTTTACCATGCATAGTCATCCTTTAGATGAGATGTTTTCCCTAGAATTACCTAAGTGCACCCTTTTGAGGTAAGGTTTTAGATGATCTTATCCTACCATATAGATTGCTTATGATTTGTATCTCTTGATGCTATGAGGTTTGACTTGAGGATGTTATTAGGTTCTGAGGTGGTAGTAGGATGCAGAGGCCTTGTTATGGATATATTGTGACTTGGTTTCCGTATTGATTTTGAGCTCATCTTTGTTTCTTATTGCATGATTTTTTTTGAAGAAAAATATATTTTCAATTATACTACTACTATATGTACAAACATTTTTGGATTTTATCGAAGATTTCTTAAACTAAGTCACAATGAAGTGATATAAGATGTTTTGGTAGAAAAACCCTAACCCTGGTTTTGGATAAGGAGATGTGACTAGGAATGTGTGGAATAATATAAAGATGTAGTTGACCTACCCTTTGTACCCTATAACCTTTTGGATGTTTATGTAGGGTTGTTAGGTTAGAGACACAAGGACCTAAAACTCGACCCTAGATGGTTCTGGCTTGTTAGTTGGATACATGGACAACATAAACTCAAAAACTTTCATTACTAAAAGATACGTGGGTAGTCCTAAAATTTGTTTAGTTTGACTTGTTAAGTTAAACCTTTTAAGGGGTGGAGAGTAGTTGGTTGTTGATGTTTGGATCTATAAATTTTGAAGATGAAATCCTTTTAAAGTGTGGAGTGCTATAACATACCAGATCTCAAACTCTACCCTAGAAGTTTGACCTTTTGGACTTAGCCAAACAAGGTTGAGGTTAGACCTAAATAATGTTTAGTATAACCCTAACAAGCTAATGCATGCATATATCACCCTAATGTAACCTAATGTTCTCACATTAATCTTAGGCCAATAATGGACACATAAAATATGTCACATGAAGTAATATAAAATTTGTGTAAATAGTCACACATAATTCTTTTTGTGATAATATTAAATTATGGAACATAATGGAATAATAATGAGATAATGTGATATTGATAACCACAAATATTAATTGTGTCATAACTCATTAAAGGAAACCCCAAAAGTGAAATCTAAGTTAAAAATTGTGTTCCTTGGGTCCCAATTACCTTGGGTGTCAAGTTTCACATTATTCACTTAATAATAATTAGTTTATTTTATTTTGGATAGAGAAGGTATGTGATTTCCCCAAAAATATCAAATAAAATATTAAAGACTCCAAAAGAGGAAAATAATCTTAGATTCATAATCTACATAATAAATATAGCCTTTGGATGAATATTCATCCAATTCAGAAGATGTTTGATTTAAAGATGAAATCGGGTGAGAGAAAGTGTGTAGGACCTTCAAAATATTAAATAATTATACAAACAACTCCAACATGTAAAATTGATGGCAAATTAGTATCCAAGGCACTTAATGTGACTTTTGGGTAAAGTTTGATAAAATGTGAAGAATCTTAAAGTCATTAATGCATAAGGAAAGAGAAAATAGGATTTAGTTTATTTAATGCATTAAAAGTTTTTAAAAGGCAAATCAAATTGCATAATTGAGTTCTACAAGCCTTATTTGGCCTAGGTGCAAAATTCCATATTAAGTGAATTTTGTTTAGGCCCTCAAATAGTTTGGGAAAGAAAGTTAAATAAAAGGATACTTTTAATATTTGTATTAATCTGATGTGCTTACTATCACCCTATTTATTTGGAAACCCAAACTCTATGTATGTAGGTGGGTCTTTTCTTAGCCTTCAGATCAGAATCTAAGGGATCAGAGACTATCCCCTATCTTTGGCCCCTTCTTTTCTTCACATGGTCCCATTTTCCTCGTAGCTTTACCAGTCAGTTTCCCTCCTCACTGACTCCATTATTCCTCACTGGTTTTTAGCAATTTTTCCTCCGCTATCTTCCTTGGATCATCCTGAAACCAAGGACCCTACATAATATAGGGTTTTAGTGCTTCTACCCTATTTCTGCTAGGTGATTCCTTGCCACTCCGTTCCTCCCTTATGTCTCGCTTCTTCTCTTCTCCTTGCCACCTCAGGCAATAGACCACTGGGAACTGGTTCCTAGACCTTCAACTAGCCATCACGCTCCATGTCCTGGCGTTGGATCGGACTCGGTGGAATATAAGGGTGATTCCCCTACTTCGCCTACGTTGCTAGAGGTTGTGGTTAAGGGGGGAGAGGTTTCCTACTATGGCAAAGCCAAGACAAGGTCTGAACATGTTCCTCGTGTCCTCCTTAAACTTTCTAAACCCCTACTTGTGTCTGATAAGGTGTGTGATGATTTACCCCAATTTTTCATCGTCCTTGATCTTCAGAGCAATATCCAGTGCTTGACTTCTTTTTTCTCAGTCTTTTTCTTTGATTTTGGTCTCCTTGAGTTCATGATGACCTGTTGGAGTCAGTTTGGTGGTTCTCCACCAGGATTGACAATGGTTGTATGATTATTTCCTATTTTTCTTTTAGTGGAGAGCTACTTGAGGTTCTATATCTCATGTGGAAGAACACGAGGAAGAAGATAGTCACTAGCCTATTTGCCATTTCCCCTTTCTGTGTTTTGGTTCTTGACGTGCCTCTCGGGGTATAAACATCACTTTTCCCTTTTGTTTCCTTTGATTTCAAGTGGGTCTCACTGGCATTGACCGGGTGACTTGGCCACACCCAATTAGGCTGAGTCATGTAGGGCCCAATCTCTCTCTCTCTTGTAGGTTCTCTGAGGTTTAGTTGGCTTTTTAGAATTTTATGATTGGTCAGATTTGTAAAATGCATAACTAATTATTCCTAGCTCAGAAAAATAAAACAAAATATGATTTGAAATCAAAAAAATATGGGCTTTCTAATGGTACTAGTTTTGTTTCCTGAAACTAATTTTATAAAAAGGTGATTTTAATGGATTTTTCAAAATAAGCAATAACTTACAAAATTTATAACTAATATTTCATAAGTCAAAAAACTAAAATAAAATATGTTTTGAACTTGGCATGATTTTGATAACCTAATTCACTAATATTAAAAAGGCAATTTTTAGGGTTTTGAATAATTAATGAAAACCTAACCCTAATTCTACATATATGCATCATAGGTGCTTTGGAGACCTAAGTTGGATCTAGGATTGGATTTGGACTATTTAGATTCTTGAGTAAGGTATGTTTGCATCCCCTATTATTCCTTTTGAGTAATAACCTACTTTCTTTTTTCTCTTGGTCCTATGGACATTAGCCTATGCATAATGTCTTTTCTTTTGAAAATCATGGTTCATGTGAACTACCTTATTTGATATTGATCTTGTGATCATGGATATTCTTTTCGACTCTCTCTTATGCTTTGTGCATGTTGGACTTATTTGATGATATGTGCTTCTTTTCCCACCATAGTAGTGGATGTGTATATGGCACATTATGTGATGGCATGGATCTTCTGATTCCCAAATTATACTTGATGGATGTTCTCATCCTCCGTATTTGGTTTAATCTTATTTAATCTTTTATTATGCATCATGTGGTGACTGCTAGTATAATTTTACATGTTATTTTATGTGGATGTGAACATTCCCACATATGAGTGTAGAGGTGATAATTCCTGCATATGAAAATATATTTGAGCATATGTGTAACCTGTCCTGCTGAGGTGGATGTATAAAGTTCCTACCCACTCCAAATATTTAGAGCGGATGTACATAGTTACCGCTCACATCATATTTTTGGTAGATGTGTTATTTCCTACCTACATGTTTATAATGTCTAGTATTGTCACAGGTGAAACACATGGATGCTTTATTATTAAACTTTGCTCTTATTTGTCACTTTTATTGAGATTCTTTTCTTTTATGCCTGATTGGGTAGTGCTTTACTTTCTTATTTAAAGCCTTTTAATTTGGTGTCCTTTATTCTTTATAAATTGCTCAATTTCCTATTTAGTATGTGCATACCAACCTCTACTAATGTTATCTATTTTTATCTTCTTGCTGGGGTATGCTTCCAACCCTAGGTAAAGGACTTGGATGATATGGCATGAAGATATGGACATAAATTAAGGAGTTAAAGCTCGGAGACAAAGTTATTATGGTTTAGACTTCCCTCTATCTTAGATCCTTATGTTGTATCATACATGTAAACCCTATGTGGGAGATTAAGATATATTTTTGTAATCTTGTTGAGAAGTTGAATATAGTCATTATTTTCTTCCACTGCTACACTTTGGTTATTTTGAATACCATTAATAAGATTTGAAAAATTTACACTCGTTTCATCATACCTTTTGAGTATGTTTGGGATGGATGTTTTGTTCTTCAAATTTTTAGTAGGGAGTGGATCCCCTCTGGGTCCCACTCTTTACATCATGGTCTTAGAGCCAGGTTAGTCGAAATCTGAATATTACTAATGATTAATTGGGGTTTTAGTTAGAAGGAGGTCCTTATTTCGTACATAATAACATGTACCATTACATTTTGAATATCAATAAACATACTAGTTGGGAAATAAGATATATCTTAGTAACTTGCATTCTTTGTTTCTATGAGATCATGATACAAAAAATGTGTCTATCCCAAACTACTACTGTATGGAATTCATATAAGATAGATCTAGTGGATAAGACTGTAGATCTTCAATCCCAATCCTGAGTAATTTGTAAATAAATAGATTGTAAATATTGCCAAGGAATGCATATCAATCATCTACCTCTGTGCAATCCATCCTTGCAAAAAACTTTGCATGTTTCTTTGCTTGATTGCGAGTAACGTAAGGATTTACTTTCATCTTTTAGATACTATGACTGGTTTCTCTTCCTATTTTCTTAGAAAATCTTTCAGTGTTGACTATTATTTGGTAGTTTGTAAGTCTGTAGGATCTTTTTCAGTAGTACACTATGTATTTTAGCGACCAACTTTATTTTTCGCATAAATGTGTGTAGTTATCTCATCATTCCCTAGGTCAATGATGGTGTGGGTGTCCTCTCCATGAATTACACCAACATCTCATATAGTTTTGTCCCTTGAGTTTCCATGATGGTCTGGTATACTTTCATCATTATCTGCCAGATTAGTGCATTCATCTTCAGTGTGACTGCTTCAGTATTCCTGACTTTCTTTATTTTCCATGTCCATGATTTTTGTCCAGCGATTGTGGTTTTGATAACATATGTAGATGTCGTTTTTAGATAATCACCATCTAACAAATCAATTTCATCCTCATGTAAAGAAACAAACTGATTCTGAAACTGTTTAAATGTATTTTTCTCCTTACTATCATAGTTATGGAGAACATCTCTTCATTTATGTATTTTTTATCCATATGAAGTTTGCCACTATTTCTCATTCATGTTTCCAAGTTGCACCAACTTCAACGTTAATGGATGTAGGATCATAATTATCATTAAAAATAACTTTCTTCGTGCACTGACCATTGTCATGCCCCATTCTACCACATAAACTAAAGATAGGGGGTAGAGTTTCATACTATATGCTAAAAGCCATTCCCTCGATAATCACCACCAAATGGATAGGAATCATAGTGTCTAGTTTAACACCAAGCTGGTCAAACTAACTTGTGCAATAGTTTTTTGTGTGGTCATCCATCTTAATCAATTTTCCTAGGGATTCACCTATCTTCTAAAAAATGAAAGTGTGATAGAGACAAAGAGGAAGATCTATTATTCTGGTTTAGGTAACAATCTATTCTTATCCCATGGCCACGCCATTAAATAGGAACCAAGATAGTCCATGGACCACCAGTTAATACATTAAAAAAATCTTGTTGAAATGAGAACCGAATGGTAAAGAGATTAAAACTTAACTCATATATGAGTCACCGACATAGTGGTTTCACATAAAACATAATCAATCTTTCAATGTCATGTACCAATGTTCTTTCCAATCAATTTTACAATAGAAATAAACTTTCATGGTTTGTATAATATAAAAGAAACATTGAGTGCAATCGATAATTATGGAGAGACATGGTTGAACTAACAAGATGTATTCAAGGTCGACATCATCTGGTATATCATCAAGTATGAAATTATCACTTATCAAATTCAATGTCATTGTAGTTGTGTCAGGAAAAGATTTTATAACTGATGGACTCATGAAGTCATCCACAGAGGCAAGTCTTTGTACATACATCTCCCCAATCGTCAAAAAATCTTAATTTGTATTGGGTACATCATCTTGCATCTGGTGATCATCATCATCCCATGATCTCGAGGCATCCTTGCGTCCTGTCATTCCTTCATAAATCAGATTGATCCCAACCTTTTTAATAGCAATGTTGAGTCTGTGGACTCTAACACTAAAAGAAATATACCATCTTCTCCAATACACATTAGACATGCCCTTTTATGTCTCTCTCTAGCCAAATTGCTGGTACCCCCACTACAACAGATGGTGGTAACTGCCCATGGCGCTCAGAGCTAGCTCTTCTCCCCTTGTCATTCTCAGAATAGGTTGTATTCTATTTTTTCATGTTGTTGTGAAATATTTATATCTTTGTTAATTAGATAATTTTGGATCAGCTAAGTTGGATTGCAACTATTGTCCACAAATCTAAGCTAACAAAGCTTGTAGTTAGAAGAAAAGACCCAAATCCTACTTCTTCATACCAACTGCTTGTTCTTGATGTACATAGGTGATACATATATGAGCAAGAATGAAAATAAGGAGAGAAAGAAGATCCTCGAGTCAATTCAGACTCTTTATTTATAACTTAAATTAAGTGGGTAAAATAAGAAGAATCAACTATAAAATGTTACCTTAGTTGATAAAATTAGGGTTGTTTTTATTTTGTCTTGACATATTCTTCCCTTTTTTGTCCAATTTCTCCCAAAACCACTATTAGGTTCTCAAGGCTCAACTCTACAGCTTGTTATAGGTGGATAATGATAAAAAAACTTAGGATTAAGATTATAGTAGATATTCATTAAGTCTCAATATATTAAGAGTTCTATAGTTGAGTATATCATGACATTAATCTACAATAAAAAACAATGTGAAGGATCACTGAGTTAGTTTCTATGATTAGATGATGTTGTTTGGTCATTGTGGTCTAGCAGAAACCTAGTGAATGCATATTCATCACCTTTTCAATGTGATCTCTAGATTACTTGTACTTATTGTAGTTATCAATTGCATCATGGTTTACTTAGTTTCTTCAATTTTGTTGTTGTTCTTAAATATTAGGATGTTGATTGAAACTCTTACTCTTGTGCAAAAGAAAGCCCTCATCGACTCAAAAGCAAGATAGATTTCTTTCTCTTGGCTCGTGTTCAAGATTTGAAAATAATTCATAGTAAATTGGTGCTAAAGAATACTAATCAAGCATGTTGATCAAGATCTATCCTACAAATTATCTAACAAACTTGCCCATTCAAGCATCACCAGATCAACTGATATGCTTCATTGGTCGGCCAATTAGAAGGTTGTCAAAATCAATGGTGACTATAATGAAATCAATTGATCAACTGATCCACACACATCATTGTTGATACACCTGTAGTAGAGTTCAACAAATAGTGTTGATCGGCCAAACCAACTTGTTGGTCAACTATCAAACATATATGTCTCGGAATTCATAAGCCCACAAAAACTATAAGTTTCTATCAAAATAGGAAATCCCCTCTAGTGATTGATTGACCCACTAACTCTCAAGAAGACTTATCAAAATTATGATCGACCAATTAGTCTGCTGATCGGCATACCAAAAGATCATTAGTTGAGCTGCCAAGTGGGTGATTGGTCAGCTGGATAGACTGGTCACCTAATAAACAAGGTTGAAAGAGCAAATATTACAAAGCCACTGGTATAGGCCATTTCACAAAAAAGGCAGGCCCAACCTAATTATGATTTGTTCCATTCACTATAAGTCCAGAGCATATTTTGGAGCAAGGAGAAAGAGGAGAAGAAAAAAAAGAATATACTAGTAGAGTTCTTCAGACTTGTCATGGTTGGAGTAGATTATAGAAGTCAGAGACCTATGCTTGTTTCATTCTTATCCATCAATGACATGAGCCCTCCTCTCTATTCATGAATTTTTTCTCTTGTCATGACAATGAGCAAGTAGACCTTCTCATTAGGGTATCAGGAGGAGCCACATTGCCTATATTCTATCTTAGTTGTTATCAAACATAATTTTCTTATTATGTTCAATTATTCTTCATTCTATTTTTTTCACTTCTAGAATTGACCTCTCAGTTAGCATGTCTGATATGATCCTAATTTTAGAGATCAAGAAACATAGGATTAAATTCCCGAATGGATGTATAGGATTCTAGATGCAATCACAGAAGGGGTCTAATAGGATGACTGAATAGTGAACTATGGGAAATAAAATCTTGTGATTGTAGGGACTCTAGTCTTAGTGTAATTTGCATTCTATAAGGAGGTGAATTCACTTCATCCTAGTTTAATTGTTGAGGTTATTGAGTTGTAATGACTTGAATGTGTATGTAGGTGATGGCGCTGCAACCCAGACTTTACAGTGGTCTCTAAATATCGATTAAACCCATTGTTTGGTATGGTCCTTTCTTTACAATATTTAATTCAGTGTGAACTTAGAGTGATTTCTGTTTGGGTTTTAATCCTAACGACGAAAGGAGGATTTTCCTATCTTCAATATATATATACATAGATATATATATATATATGCATACATATATATATCTATGTGTGTGTTTGTTCATACATGATGTGATGTAGTGGGAGAATAAATGATAGGTGGCAATGGTAAACTATATTCCATCCTAGTCTCATGATCCATTGATTTATCAACCCTTAATATTGTCTTTTTATTATTTGTAATTTTATTTAATTAATCAATTCAAATGTTGTGTTAAATACTAGTTCTTGTGTAGTTACTTTGATCAGATTACTTCTAAAACATGTTGTCTTTTGGGTTTGATCCCAAGTATACTACAATAAGATTTGTCCGCTTACGGGTGGTGATTATTAAACTTAGTCTAGGTAAACTCTAGGAATTCACCCTTAGTAAATTTTCTAGTGAAATATGACACACATCATTATCATTGGTCCACTGTTATATTTTTCAAGGAGAGATAAAATATGGAGAAGACCAGAGAAGTGGTTTCATTAATTTTTTTTAATTGAGTAGTTATCTTTGGTCCGATGCATTGTTATCATTGATCTAGTGCTTTGTTTTTCTCTCCTATTCTTCACTCATTACAAAGAAATACAAGGAAAAGGATGATGTAATGACATTGGTTTGTTTTCTTTTATACTTGAGTTATTACCTATGGTTAGATGTGTTGATATCTCTGATATGCTTATTTTTTTCAAAATTATGACAAAGAGAGAGAAAACACAAAGAAGAGGTGGGAAGTACTGTCATCAATTTCTTTTGTAATTTGTAAGCTAATTGTTATCTCTAGTCCAATGTGTTCTTATCTTTGGTTCATTATATTTTATCAGTAGTTTGTCATTTTCCTTTTTCTAAGAGAGAGAGAGAATATGAGGAAGATGAGGGAAGTAGTGTTATTATTTTATTTAATTTTAAAATTGAGTTGTTGTCTTTAGCCTGGTTTGCTGCTACTAATTTTCTCAAAAGATTTTTGACAATAGTTTTGTTAGAACATATTTTTATAACAAATTTAACAGTTTTATCTTGTCAAAAACTCAGTACAAATTTAAACTTATAAGTAAAATGTTTTTCTCTCATCCTTTTCTTCTCTTTCTTTACAACCTCTCCCCTTTCTCTCTTCTTTGAGATTTTGTATTATATTTCTCAAAAGTATGTCAAGATTTATCTTATTAAAATGTATTTTGTAAGGAATATAATTATTTTTATTTTGTGAAAAGATTTATTACAGTTTGAAAATATTAACAAAGATAAACATCTCACTCTTCTTTATTTTCCTCCTTCCAACCACTTTATCTCTTCCCACCCCTTCTACCCCCACTCCCTCTCTCCCACCTTTTTCGCCATCTTACATGCCTTAGATAAAATACCAAGCTGCATTGGGACTGAAGGTAGGAGACAAAAGATGTCTAGGTCATGTCCCATTTGGCCTCTCTTTAGCACATTTTTTATAACAAATATGAAATTGTCATGTCATCCACAACAAGCAAGTTCAAATGGAGGAATAATGTGACTAACGTCTACTTTCTTGTAACCCATGGAACCATGATAAAAACCATCGTGGATGATCTATGTGGTTAAAGGATCTTGGCGGGAAGATATTATTTACTATTTCCATCAATCTAGGACATAAACCTTGATTATAAGACCCTCATGATGGCAAAGTGTAACTTGCTATGGTGAGCTCGAGTAGAGGACTTGGGGGTGGCGATCGGAGGGGAGTGGAGGATGTGAACTTAGCGGAACCACCACCCAGATCTATTGTAGTCGGGAGAAACCAGTTCAGGAGAGTAGTTGGGTAGCCTTATGATTCAGCCCTATCTTAGGGCTTTATCTTGTGTCATTTTGCATTTCAGCCACATCTATACTTGTTAGATTACATGTTATTTCCCCCAATATGCTTATTTATATCAAATGCACTTATGGAGGCTTTTTGCATGTTTTATAGGTACTTTGTCCACTACTTGATGGCATGGAAAGAGGATGGTCCAGTCTAGGGTTTCCTCAGGCTTGGAGGAGCTCAAAATGAGGCCAAAACCACTTCCAACCTACCCCAAGTGGTCAAAGAAATTTTTGAAGCAATACCCTCCATGGATGATCAAGTTCAAGGCTCAAATGCATGGGAGAGACACCACCATGACCGTGGTGAGCCCCCACGGCCGTGGTGGACATGCCCCAAAGTACAAAAAATCAGTAAAACTCCCAGAAATTGATGAAAATGGCCAAAACGACCGTGGTTTTCAACATGCCCGTGGCCATAGGTGTCCACCACGACCGTGGTGACCCCCCACGGCCGTGGCCATCCATGCACACCTCCCTGTGATCTCTACATTCTAATAAACCCACGACCGTGCCCATCCACCATGGCCGTGGTCTACCCTACCCACCACGACCGTGGTAACCCACCACGACCGTGCTACTCACAAAATCCACCTAGTTTTCACTGCTTTCCCCATTTTGCCCCTAACTTAACCCTAGACCCCCTAGACTCCTATATACCTAGGTGGCGGTTGGGGCATGAGGTTAGCTACCTTCCACCGCCTCCTAGCTCCCCAAATCGCCATCCACTCCATTCCTCTCCATATCCACCTCAAATCCACCCCATTCCACCATTTTTCACAACCAAATCACTAGTTTAGACTAGTTCCTACCCATAATCCCCTTCATTCTTCACCCTTGCACCTTGGAGGAGGGAGGAGGTCGACCTACTGCTGTTGGAGAGAGGATTGACAGCCACTACTTCAAGTTCCATGGCCACCTCTATCTTCTTCTCCTCTCTTTTTGTATTTTCCATGTATATGAGTAGCTAGGCTCTTTGGGTGGGCTGTTTGGGGTCAAATATGTTACTTTGATACCATGTTGGGGGAAAATGACATGTAAACTTTGTAATTCCATTTGTTAATGATTATATTCTATTTCTATCTCATTCTCCATGGATTGCTTGTTGGTTTGTGTGTGAAATCACCTAGGAATTTAGGCAAATTGCTTATATGTGTGAATTTTGGGATTTGCCCCTAGGTCCAATTCTTAGATCCCTAGGTTGCCTCCCACCTTCCTACATCCTAATCAATCTCCCTAAACCTAATTGAGAGATCTAAGTAGCTAGATTGGATAATTCTAGTGCAATTAGCATGGAGCCTTCTCAAGGCTAGAATGTGGGGAAATTGGGGTCCAAAACCCTAATTTCACCTCCCCATTACTACCCTCGGCCCCTAATTGCCCTAGGAATGTCTAATCTAGAAACATAGACTTGATTAGACTCTAATTGGATTGAACCTAACCCCTAACCCATTTGAGCCTCGTAAGGGTAGTAGGGGGTGTTAGGGACTAGTTCCCCTATACACAACCTAGCATATCCATTGCCAGTTAGTAGCTTAGGTTAATCCATTAGACTCTAACTTGTTGTTTGGTTTGGATAATCTAAATGGAATCATAATGTTCATATGTCACCCCCAACTTAATTGATAAGTTCATACCCCTAAACAACCCACACATCTCTTTACTGTTTAAAACCCTAGTTTTGTCCTTGCTTAGCTTAGTTAGTTCTTTTCCTGCTTAGTTAGCTTCTTGCCTTGTTCTTGCCTTGTTTATGTTAGATTAGCTCTTTACTTGCTTTCTTGCCTTCCTCTTGCTTGCCTTAGTGTAATTTTCCTTTCCATACCTAGCTTAATCCTTTCTTGCTTGTTTAGCCTTAATCTAGTCTAGGGTTAATGTAGATTTCATTCCTGCCTTTAATTGCTTGTTTGTCCATAGTAGTTTAACACTCAAAATAAACCTTCAAACCCTTAACCCTAGTCTCCGCAGTAGAAACCTAGCTAAACTAACCCTAGCTCTAGTGCCCCCTCTTTTCCCTGTGGATCGACCCTATACTTGCCACCTTCCTATACTACGACACGACCCCGTGCACTTGCGGGTGTAGTTGTTTTAGTAGAAGTAGGTGTGTTAGTTAGGTTTATAAATTTTGAAAGCAAAATCCCTTACACCGTGCATTCCGACCTCGTGGGGCGCATCTATTCAATCGAGTAGTGTGTTAGCACCACTAGCAGAATTGCACCAAGCTTTCTGGCGCCGTTGCCGGGGATTAGAGGCGCTCGGCCTAGCTAGTTAGTTTTGCTTTGACTTTTCCTACTGCCCTCATCATTGCTATTCTTTATTCATTTTTCTTTGCATTTCTTGTGTATATTGGTTTACTAACTTGCTTTCTTTTGTTTGTTTGTGCTTTATGCATGTGACAAGCCATTCGGGAGGAAATAAGATGGAAGACCAAAATGCACCTCACAAGCCGCTTCAAGACTACTTCATGCCTAGCAACTACAAATCGCCAATTGCTAGCAGGGTTGATCAGATGCCAGGGGAGAAATTCTCTATTCCTCCAAGTCTTCTTGGGCTCCTGCCCATCTTCTACGGCTCAGAGAGTGAGAACCCCTATAAGCACTTGGACGCCTTTCTTGAAGTATGATCCACCTTCAGGACGTCGACGGCCAGTGATGATACAATCCGATTGACCTTGTTCTCTTTCTCCCTCAAAGATAGAGCTAAAGATTGGTATGACTCAAGAAGGGACATTATGAGTTGGGAAACGATGAAGAATGCTTTCTTGAGACAGTTCTACTCTATTGCAAGGTTGACACAAATGCGGTGTTCCGTGACAAGTTTTATCCAAATGGGCAGTGAGCAGTTTCATGATGCATGGGAGAGATTGAAGAAGCTGTTGAGAGAGTGCCTGCACCATGAGATCCCTTTCTGGCAGCTAGTTCAATCATTCTACTCTAGTTTGTCTCTAAAGGACCAAGACACATTGGACTCTTCTTGTGGAGGAGTTTTCATGGCTAGGCCACCTGAGGAGATATGTCCTTTGTTTGAGCAGTTGGCTGAAGGATCAAGAATTCGAGCTTCTAGCATGATGAATGAAAGAGGGTATGCCTTTGGTGTGACACCCCCTACTCATGATGACTCAAGCCCGCAAGTGATGAAGATTCTTGGTGACATGGTGAACTTCATGAAGAACCAGGTGACAAATGCTCCTTGCCACCCGGTCAATTCTATTGAGTTCTATGGGGAAGAAAAGAAGACACCTCACTCCTATAGTTACCAGGAACCACAAAGTCCTACATACAGCTCAAGGTTTGAGGAAGAGGTTCTATCCAGATTGAAAGTGTTTGATGATATTCAAAGGGATGTTGCAAGGTTAGAAGAGAGAATAGAGCAGCTATCTTCTATAATCGCTCTCCAAGAGGAAAAATTGTCTTCAAGACCCCTCGTGAGCCACCATGAAGCAACTGGACCCATGCCCTCCTCTCAATATTTCTATAGTCCACCCCCATGCAAGCACACCCCATTCACTCATTCCAAGGCTATTCCCAGCCTTACACCCCTCCACCACCTCCCTTACCTCAAATCTCCCAAAACTTCACTTTCCAACCCCAATTCTCTCACCCCCCTCAATTCCCTTCTCCACATCAATTTCAACCCCAAGTGTCACCTCCACCTCCTCCACAGCCACAACATGCTCCCCCTCTTCACCATGAGAAATGTAGTGCTGTGACAGTTCTAAGGAGTGGGAAAACTCTTGAGCAGCCTGCAAGTCAAAGAAAGGTTGATAAAGCAAAGCAAAGGCAGCCAAGCGGTGATACTGTGATTGATGTTGTGATACCTCATGTTGAGTTTGGGATTCCATGTGATCCGCCACATACCCCTTTTGTAGGGCCTACCATCCCTAGTGTTCCGCCTCATGTTCATGAAAGTGCAGCAAAAACTAGTGATCCTCTGTTTGTAGAAGCACTAGATGAGCCACCGGAGTTGAAAAGGAGGCAAAAGCACAATGTTGACATTCTTGAGGTGTTTCGCCAAGGTGAACATTCCACTTTTGGATGCTATCAAGCAAATCCCATCATATTCCAAGTTCCTCAAGAACCTATGCACTGTGAAAAGAAGGTCAACGGGGAGGATTCCAAAGAAGGTGAGACTGAATGAACAAGTGAGCTCCATCATACAACACTCACTTCCCGTGAAGAGAAAGGACCCAGGAGCCCCACTCATACCTAGTTACATAGGGGGACATCGCATAGACAGGTCCTTGCTTGATTTGGGATCTAGTGTGAATTTGATGCCATATCATGTCTATGTTGAGTTGGGCTTAGGCAAGTTGACGCCGGCACATTGCACTCTCCAGTTGGCGGATAGATCCATAAAAGTGCCTAGAGGTAGAGTGGATGATGTCTTGGTGATGATAGACAAGGAAAAAGGTGCGTTGTTCCCGACGGATTTCATTGTACTTGATATGGAGCCAGAGGATAGGAAGATTCCCATCATCTTGGGGAGGTCGTTCTTATCTACAGCTGATGCTGACATTCATGTACATAGTGGCACCATGACAGTCTCATTTATGGACATGAAGATCAAGATCAACATGTACAAGACCCTAACCCGGTGAGTCCGAGATAGGGATATTGGACATGATCACTTCACAAGTCCAAATGGGCATTTGAGAGAAGGACATCAAGGTGAAGAAGTTAATGATGATTATTGTGATCAAAGGGATGAGGAAAACAGATTGAGTGCAAAGGAAGGATGCATGTTTTGCAAGAATGGACACATGAGAATGCCAAACAGATGAATGAATGAAGAATCACCAAGAAGCCTAGCTGAAGGCAAGAAACTAAGCGCTTGTGGGAGGCAACCCACCTAGGTTTGGGAATTTTTCACCCAAACTCTCATTTTTGATACTTTTGCTTTTTGTTTTACAGTTTCCAAGAAAGCACACACACACACACTTGTGTTTAATAGCTTTCTTTGAGTTTTGATGATATGGCAGGTGCTAGACAATAGAGAGAGAGGGTATAGAAGAAGGTCATGGTCTTTAAATCAAATATGCGGCCGAATAACAAATAAAAGTGAAGTTCAAGTTCTTGAAGTGAGAAAACTGAAGGAGCATCCTCACCATGGCCGTGGAGCTCAACCACGACCGTGGCACATGTGGCCAAGCATGATCGTGGCACCCAGCCACGACCGTGGGAATTATTGCATCCAGTTGGCTGAAGTTACAGTGTTTTTAGAAGATTGGCAACGGCCGTGGCGCCACCCGCCACGTCCGTGTTGAAGAGGAGTGGCCACGACCGTGGCGATCGACCACGACCGTGGTGAGGGTCGAGCACCAGCCACAACAGGGTGACCTACATTCTGACACTCCGCACCATCCATGATCTTCACCCTACTATCCCTAAGCTCTAGTTTCATGTTGAGGACATCATGATTCAAAAGTTTGGGGTGGTAGGGCGGTATGCACCTCCCTATCTCTCTCTTTTAGTCATTTTGTTCCACCTTTGCCATTCAGTTCTTTTTTATTGTTACTGTTCTTTTTACTGCATCTCTGCATGCCATGTAGTTTGTTTTCTTGTCATTTTTGCGTAATTTTCAAAAAAATTGCTCCTTTTGCCATGCATTGCATATCATGTAGATTTTTGGTAATTTCTGCATGTTTTAGCTAGGATTTTCTTGTTTGCTATTTTACGTTCAATAATATAGGCTTAGATGTGATTGAAAGCAACTTGGCACTGTTTTGGCCAATTTTGCCCAAATTTGAGATTTCTGGTCTAAAAAGTGTGTTTTGACCCAATCTCTACTATTTTGAGTAAAAATGATGACCTTTGACAAATGCAAGTGACTTATCATTGTTTATTTCTAAATGGTATCAATTCTTGACTCTTTACATGTGCATCACCTCTCTTAGGATTGTGATTGATTTGGCTGAATTGTGAAGTTGAGCAAGCTTTGAACGCTTAGTGCTTGTGGAATCACTTGTTTGATATATCAATTTCATCTTGTTCATTCATGTGGTGTGATATCTAGGATGAAGTATTGGATTAATTTTCATGCAGGATGTCTTATGTGGAGAATCATACCTATGACCCCCCTTTGACTCGACTTTTCTCTCACCATCTTCTTACCCCTCCGCCTCATTAAAGGATGCCAAAGTGCACATATCAGCCGTGGCCACCTACAAAAGTTTGGGGTGGCCACATTTCTACCTCCCCGCTTCACTCTATCCACCATATGCCCTATCTACACCAAGGGCAAGAAAGAAATAAAAGAAAAAGAAAAGCAAAAACAAAATAAAAGGATGCTCCTGTTTAAGAGCATTCAAATAAAGAAAAGATGAGTGTGTAGAAGCACTCCAAGAAGCTTACCACAACCCTTTCTTCCACTTTCATACCCATCGAGCTAGGAAACATCAAACCTAGCTCATTTTGCCCTTTTCCGCAACCACGTGGGTCATTTGACATGATTCAAAACATAAGATTAAAAGTATGAAGGTGAAACAACACTCCTAGTCATCTTGGATTAACGCCATTATGAAACGGTCTACCCAGAACTACATGAAAGAAATATGGATAACTTGTGTATTCTAAGCACTATATTTGAAGTTCATATGCTTTGTGCTCTTTTCATGATTGGTTTGTGAAAGTAGGAGAGGAGAGAGGTGGAATGCATGTACTTAGTCATCTTTGAGCCCATTCAGCAATAATCACCTTTTACATTGCATTTGTCATGTCTTGAATGTGAAAAGTTTGTAGAGAGATTGAGTTGGAGCATATTTGAGGACAAGTATGTTTCAAGTTTGGGGTGGTGATTCATCCCTATCTTAGGGCTTTATCTTGTGTCATTTTGCATTTCAGCCACATCTATACTTGTTAGATTACATGTTATTTCCCCCAATATGCTTATTTATATCAAATGCACTTATGGAGGCTTTTTGCATGTTTTATAGGTACTTTGTCCACTACTTGATGGCATGGAAAGAGGATGGTCCAGTCTAGGGTTTCCTTAGGCTTGGAGGAGCTCAAAATGAGGCCAAAACCACTTCCAACCTACCCCAAGTGGTCAAAGAAAGTTTTGAAGCAATACCCTCCATGGATGATCAAGTTCAAGGCTCAAATGCATGGGAGAGACACCACCACGACCGCGGTGAGCCCCCACGGCCGTGGACATGCCCCAAGTACAAAACATCAGTAAAACTCCCAGAAATTGATGAAAATGGCCAAAACGACCGTGGTTTTCAACATGCCCGTGGCCATAGGTGTCCACCACGACCGTGGTGACCCCCCACGGTCGTGGCCATCCATGCACACCTCCCTGTGATCTCTACATTCTAATAAACCCACGACCGTGCCCATCCACCACGGCCGTGGTCTACCCTACCCACTACGACCGTGGTGACCCACCACGGCCGTGCTACTCACAAAATCCACCCAGTTTTCACTGCTTTCCCCATTTTGCCCCTAACTTAACCCTAGACCCCCTAGACTCCTATATATACCTAGGTGGTGGTTGGGGCACGAGGTTAGCTACCTTATACCACCTCCTAGCTCCCCAAATCGCCATCCACTCCATTCCACTCCATATCCACCTCAAATCCACCCCATTCCACCATTTTCACCACCAAATCACTAGTTTAGACTAGTTCCTACCCATAATCCCCTTAATTCTTCACCCTTGCACCTTGGAGGAGGGAGGAGGTCGACTTGCTTCTGTTGGAGAGAGGATTGACAGCCACTACTTCGAGCTCCATGGCCACCTCTATCTTTTTCTCCTCTCTTTTTGTATTTTCCATGTATATGAGTAGCTAGGCTCTTTGGGTGGGCTGTTTGGGGTCAAATATGTTACTTTGATACCATGTTGGGGGAAAATGACATGTAAACTTTGTAATTCCATTTGTTAATGATTATATTCTATTTCTATCTCATTCTCCATGGATTGCTTGTTTGTTTGTGTGTGAAATCACCTAGGAATTTAGGCAAATTGCTTATATGTGTGAATTTTGGGATTTGCCCCTAGGTCCAATTCTTGGATCCCTAGGTTGCCTCCCATCTTCCTACATCCTAATCAATCTCCCTAAACCTAAGTGAGAGATCTAAGTAGCTAGATTGGATAATTCTAGTGCAATTAGCATGGAGCCTTCTCAAGGCTAGAATGTGGGGGAATTGGGGTCCAAAACCCTAATTTCACCTCCCCATTACTACCCTCGGCCCCTAATTGCCCTAGGAATGTCTAATCTAGAAACCTAGACTTGATTAGACTCTAATTGGATTGAACTTAACCCCTAACCCATTTGAGCCTCGTAAGGGTAGTAGGGGGTGTTAGGGACTAGTTCCCCTATACACAACCTAGCATATCCATGGCCAGTTAGTAGTTTAGGTTAATCCATTAGACTCTAACTTGTTGTTTGGTTTGGATAATCTAAATGGAATCATAATGTTCATATGTCACCCCCAACTTAATTGATAAGTTCATACCCCTAAACAGCCCACACATCTCTTTACTGTTTAAAACCCTAGTTTTGTCCTTGCTTAGCTTAGTTAGTTCTTTTCCTGCTTAGTTAGCTTCTTGCCTTGTTTATGTTAGATTAGCTCTTTACTTGCTTTCTTGCCTTCCTCTTGCTTGCCTTAGTGTAATTTTCCTTTCCATACCTAGCTTAATCCTTTCTTGCTTGTTTAGCCTTAATCTAGTCTAGGGTTAACGTAGATTTCATTCCTGCCTTTAATTGCTTGTTTGTCCATAGTAGTTTAACACTCAAAATCAACCTTCAAACCCTTAACCCTAGTCTCCGCAGTAGGAACCTAGATAAACTAACCCTAGCTCTAGTGCCCCCTCTTTTCCCTGTGGATCGACCCTATACTTGCCACCTTCCTATACTACGACACGACCCCGTGCGCTTGCGGGTGTAGTTGTTTTAGTAGAAGTAGGTGTGTTAGTTAGGTTTATAAATTTTGAAAGCAAAATCCCTTACATCGTGCATTCTGACCTCGTGGGGTGCATCTATTCAATCGAGTAGTGTGTTAGCACCACTAGCGGAATCGCACCACCGCACAATGCTGGGTTGATAGGAGACCACATAGATCATAATCGGAGATGGAGAAATGAACTCCCTATGGAGGAAGGTAAAAAGGGATGGGAAGATCTTTTTTCTAGGAAGGAGGATGATGTCCCAGTGATGAAGCAATGTCAGATTGAAGTCATCGATGGAGTAGTGAAATACTCTAGATCTATTGCTATTAAGAATTCTGAGAAGTGGAAGAACTTTGTCACTGGATATATCATCAATCTCAAGCCACACTGACCGACTCTTCACCGACATCTAGGGATGATCTGGAAATGCAAAGTGGACTTTGAGATCTTATCACAGGGGAATGACTACATCATTCGATTTGTAGATCCGGAGGATATGAGAGTTACTCTTGAAGATGGAACATGGTTTGTTGTAGGGAAGCTGCTGGTGCTCAAAAAGTGGCAAATGGGATAACCAGTTGAGAAGGTCAAGTTGATAGAGATTCCGGTCTAGATTCGTATACATGATCTGCCTTTGGAGCTTTGGGATGAAGATGTCTTCAACATCATCAATAGTTATCTCAGCACTCCCCTAAGGCCAGATAGACTCACGTGAAAGTTGAAGAGGCTAGAGTTTGCTAGAGTTCATGTACTTATTCTAGTGATCTTTTCCAAAAGAAGTAAATCTTATCAGTGATGATGGAGTAAAGGACTCTGTTAGAATTGATTATGAATGGCTCCCAATCTGTTGTAAGGTGTGCAACACTTTTGGTCACAACTAGGGTGAATGTGTGAATGCACCTGAGAAAGGGAAAGAAGCTAACAAGGAAGCTAATAAAGAGAATCTAATTGTGCTCAAGAATGGCAACGAGGACAACATGGAAGTCAGGGATAAGAACTTGAGTGAATCTGAAATCTTCTATGATGGCCCACAGAATCAAGGCAGTGGGAAAGGTGGTACTCAGGAACCATTTGTAAGTCCTGAGACTCCTAGATTTGTAGATACCTCAGGGGAAGTCAGAACCCCTCCCTTGCGGGAAGGGGAAGATTAGAGTCAAGTGGGTAGGTGAAGGAAGAACCCTCCACGCAATGTATCAAAGGTGCCTTAGTAAATGGAAACTAGTATCCCAGTGTCTCTGAATAGCTTCAGAGCTTTGGACTTTGGGGATATTATGTTGGAGATCAACACATGGCACCCTCCGAAAGGGCCTTCTCCTAATGGTTGACACCCTAAATATTTTCTCCTTGAATGTTCGAGGTCTGAAAAAACCAGGACGACAACTTGCGGTCCACGAAGCTGTCTTGAAGGAAGATGTTAGCATTTCTATTCTCATTGAAACCAAAGTAAGGAGAAAGAAGATTGGGAAGGCTATGAACAATCTATGGAAAGGATGTAAATGGGTTTCTAATCATGATAGACACCCACTTGGTCGCATTGTTGTAATGTGGATGAATGAAGATCTAAATATTCAAGTTCTGGGCGATTCTGATCAGTTTGTGGTTTGTGGAGTTAGTAGTGCTGACAAAAACTTCGTGTTAGTGGATGTGTATGGTCACAATGCAGAAGGGTCGAGAAAAGATCTATGGGATGGTCTTAGTGGCATTATCAAGAGTCTTGGAGGTGTTCCAATTATAGTAGCTGGAGACTTCAACGTTGTGAGATACTCTGCTGAGAAATTTGGTGGAGATGAACCTTCGTATGATGTTATGATGGACTTTAACAACTTTATTGGAAGTAATAAGTTAATTGATTTGGATTTTGTTGGATTCAAATTCACTTGGGAGAACAGAAGAAAGAGTGAGAAACTTGTCATGACAAGGATCAACAGGGTCCTAATGAATTAAGAGTTCCTATATGATTTCTCAAAGGTTTGGGGAATCAATTTCTACTCTATTCATAGTGACCATAAGCAACTTGTGGTGAAGTTAGATGATTCTAAGTTCAAGAAGTGTACTCCCTTTTGCTTCATTAACTCTTAGGTTGATTGTGAAGGTTTTAAAGAAGTGGTCCAAGAAGCATGCGAGGGGTCCATTGAAGGTAATACCATGTTCATACTCTATAGAAAACTCGACATAGTTAGAGGAGCCCTGTGCAAATGGAACAAGGAAAAAGTAGGTAATCTACACAACAATAGGAAATGCCTTGAGGCTGAGGTAAATAGGCTGACTAAGCAAGTGCAGGCCAATCCTACAAGTGAGGCTCTTACCCAACAACTGATTGATAAAAGCAAGCTTGCAAAAAAAAGCGTACTCTGCTAAGGAGAGCTTTCTGAGGCAAAAATCTCACATTCAGTGGCTTAAACTGGGAGATAAGAACAAGTTCTTTTATCCGTCTCCTAAAACTAGGAGAATAAGGAATACGATTAACTGTGTGAAAGTGAATGGCCAGAATTGTTATGATGAAAAGGTGATTGAAGAAGAAATCAACTCCTTCTATACTGAACTGTTTTGTAGCAAGGTACCTGGGGTTAGGGAGTTCGAACTGAAGGGTGATTTGTCAATTCCATTTCAACAGAACAGAGTATTAACCTAATTGTTGAAGTATTAGAGGATGAAATTTACGATCTAATCAAATTTGCAAATGGTGATAAGGTGCCAGGTCCTGATGGATTCAACTACTAGTTCTTCAAATCTTGCTGGAGTATTGTGAGAAGTGATGTTACTAAAGATGTCAAAACTTTCTTTTGTAGTGGGAAACTTTTGAAAGAAGCTAACAAGTCGTATATTACCCCGATTCCAAAAGTTAAGAATGCAATTGAGATTGATGACTATTTCTCTCTGCAATGTTGTGTATAAGATCATATCAAAGATCTCGACAAATAGAATACAAAAGATTCATCTAGGTATCATTGATTCTCCTCAATTTTCTTTCATCCAGGGGAGGTCCATCACCGATGCTACCTTGCTTGTGAATGATCTCATTAATAATATGATGAAGAGTTATCAAGGCAAAATATGCATCAAAATGGATATTAAGAAGGTGTATGACTCTGTAGAGTGGGATAACCTACAAAAAATTTGGGTTGCTATGAATTTTTCTAGAAAATTCAATATATGGGTTAAGGAGATCTTCTTAACTTCTAATAGTCATATTCTTGTCAATGGGGTGCCTTCAAAAAGAATTTACCCTTCTATGGGCATCAGGCAGGGTGATCCTTTGGCACCCTATCTGTTTGTGCTTGTGGTGGAGGGTTTGTCCACAATGATTATGTGTGCCGAGGGGAAAGCAAACTTTGTAGGATTCAAAGGCTCGCATGAGGTGAGTGTTATACACATTTTATTTGTTGATGATGTAGTTATCTTCACTGATGCCGATGATAAATATCAGGTGTGTACAAAATATAATAAAGAATTTTGCAAGCTTTCTGGGATGGAAGTGAGCAAAGAGAAAAGCTCCATTTTCTATAACAAGTCTAGTAGGGGAGGAGATCTCTAAGGAATTGGGAACCCCACTAGATTCTCTTCCTAAGAAGTATTTGGGACTATCACTTTTTCAAGGCAAACTCACCAAGAGTCTATGTGCTTCGATCATGGACAAGATCAAAGCAAGTCTAGATGGCTAGAATTCGATATTCCTCTCATATGCTGGTAGAGTAGAGTTGATAAAATCAACTATTGGCTTGTTTCATCTATATTGGGCAGTTTCGTTCCCCCTTCCTAAAGGTGTTTCAAGGGATGTTGACAAGATATGTCGTGACTTCTTATGGGGAGGTCCAGCCCTGGAGAAGAAGATGCATACTATCACCTGGAAGAGTATCTATCTACCCAGAGATGGGGGGGTCTGGGGATAAAAGTTACTTATGACACTATGAAAGCATGTATGGCTAGGAATATATGGAATGTTGCTCTCAAGAAGGATTCATTATGGGTTCGATGGATCCATGCTAGGTACCTGAAGAATGAATCAGTATGAAAGGTTAAAATCCATGTGAACGCCACATGGATGTGGAGATAACTTGTTATTTTAAAAAATCAGGTGATCCCTAGTGTCTTTTACTCTATTGGGGATGGTAATAACACTTTTCTCTGGGGTGATCCTTGGGTAGGAAAAGGTACCTTCCTTGATGATATTATTGAGGCGAAGCATAAAATATATTGTGGCTATGGTGCTTTTGCGAAATTCAATTGCTACATTTCAAATGGGGTGTGGCAGAGTCTTAAGTCCAGACATGTGAAGTTTGTTCCGTCCACAGTTAGAATCTCTGTGGTGTTTGACAGTAGTAAGAAAGACTGTGCTCTGTTGGAAAGGAGTGAAGTGTCAAAGATGTAGGATTTTTAGGATGTTCTCAGGGTGAAGAAACTGAAAGTTAGTTGGCATATCTGGCTATGGAAAACTAAATGCCCGCAGGCCTGCAAGTTTACTTTGTGGAGGCTTATTAATAGGAAGCTGCTCATACAGATGAAACTTAAGGATAGAGGTTTCTGTTTGGCTTCCATGTGGTGTTTCTGTAGGAAGAATGAGCAGGACAAAAACCACATCTTTTTTGAATGTGAGCTCAGCTGTGAAGTATGCAATCTAGTAGTTGCTGAAGGGCTTATCTGTTATGCCCCAAATTCTCTAGAGAATGCCTTGATGATCAGTGAAGGAAACGACAGAACTGTCCTATTCTTAGGGATCCACGAGATCTGGAAGGAGAGGAACCTCATAATTTTTTAAGATAGAAGTAGATCATATAGTAAAGTTAGTAAAAATGTAAAGATAGACTACCATAGCTGTAGATAGGTCTTTCTTTTCTTATCTGCATTGTACATATCTCATTTTTTAGCTTAATGAAAGGGGCAACACTCTTTGGGGGATAAAAAAGTATAACTTATGAGAAAATTGTAAAATATGATAATACATGCTTCTTCGTCCGTTGAAATCCATTCTAGCACATAAGGTTATAGAGTTGAAACCACATGGTGAAACCATTATCTAATACATTCGCTCGGGAAGAGAAACCCATGGACCTCAAAGTTCAACCAAAGATGATATTTTCACAGGAAATATGATATTCAAGTGGTTTTTAGGATACACTGTACACTGTTTGCCGAATTGCTCCTAGATCCAACTAGTACACAAAAACAAAAAATTGGGGGGAAGCTTTCTTCTGCATATTGGACAATCAAATAAAATCCTTTAGAAAGCCTCATAGCATAGAAAATTTGCAACTGAAGGTTAAGTAATCACATCCTTAAGGTCTGGAAGACATATTGAACCATTGTGAGGAAGATAAAAGGATGCTGACTTTCGTTGACCCAAATGGAAAATTCCTTAGTTTCAACTTGTATTATGATTGTGAACTACAAAGGGGAGTTGAAGGAAGTTCCAAACATTTCATTGACGGGACAATCTTTAGGAAAATTTGTTGATAAAATCTAACGATAGACGCAAACCCCTCCTTTCCAACACCTAATTGTTGCTTTGATCCATACCTACAGAAGATAAATGGCGAACAAGAAACCAGACCCTCAAAAATATCAAATCCATGTACCAATGTAAAATATCTCGATGAGTCAGATGTTAGATCCCCTTTTGGTTCCATAATCTCCCTCAGATCTCATAATCTTCTCCTTGAAATGATGTTGAATTTCCCACCATATCCATAGAACTTAGGTTTAGTGCTAGCCGTGAGATAAAAGTAGACTTACAAAAAGATATTCGAAAACAACACAATTGATTCGATTTGAGACATGTGACATCCGTTGGATTGAGATCGAGTTTTGGATATAAAATTTTGGATCTGATTTTTTTAAATAAGATATTTTGTATTTCTATATCCACTCTAGAAAAATATATATTTTATTGTACATATATCATTAAATATATATTATTTATATATAAAAATATAAACATATAAATACTTCATCATATATATTTAATGTAATATCAATATTTCATACATATAATATATTTATTAACATTAAATGTATTACTTTTTATTCAGATAAAATATTTATCTAAATTTGGATATTATCCATTCAAGTTGGATTCAAATATTATCATGGGATATTTGTCAAATATTGAACCAGATATCAGGTAGAACATTTTTCTCTAATTCAAATATTGGATATAGCAGTACCCAATCTGAATTTGATCTACTTAAGAGTTTAGATAAAAATGCTATGTTGAAAAGGAAGTGGCGGGCTGATCTGAATGTGAAAAACCATGTAATACATTATGGATGTAAAAACACAAATGTAATTAATATGTAACTATACTTAATCCATTGTTAAAACTATCAATATGCAAAAAAAATGTAAAGAAAAATAGTTGTAGACTACATTTAAAATAATTTTACTAGACTACGTGTAGTATTTCCTATTTTTCTTATAGTGAAATGTTTTACCATATTACAAAAAAGAGATGAACTAGGATGAATGAAGAGATTTTGATGAATAGTGAGAAAAATGTTGTGATGAAATTATTGTAAATATTATGAGATATTTCATATGAATATTTTACTATAGAGTGGGGCTTTATACCCCTTCTTTTCACTTCCCATACTATGCTTATGTAAAATGGAATGTGTTGATCATAAGATGAAGCTATATCAATAGGATTGGTAATGGAATTTAAATAATTATTAGAAGTGAGATCCTTGAGTAATTTGCTATCTTTCTAATTTGGTTTGTAGGGGGAGGGGAAAAGACATTTCTTTGAAACAACCATTGAGTTTTAATAGGAGAGCATGTTCATGTATATCATGACATAACCATCAATTAGGGTGGATTATACATAGGAACTCATGGAAGTGGGGATGTCCTTGTAATTTATTTACCATATTATGAGTGTGAGACCTCACATGTTGTGGAGAAATTTGTAACTGTTAGTAGTTTTCAACTTGTTCTCTATATGTCGAGGTGACTTTCATTATTCAGATTGACGTTACATTGTTGAGATCACTCTCATAGCCAATGATGAGTTTATATTGTTGAGATTATTTTCTATTATCAAACCATAATTAGGAAACCCCTTTTGTGAACCTACTATGAGGGGTTGTGTATGTCGAGTGGATTACCTATCATTGTGTCATTGATAAATAAAATGGTAACTGAATCAACACATTGATTTTGATATCATCCCCTATTATCACTAATATATTTTCCTTCATCCATTTAATAAATACTAATATCATATGTTGATTTTGAGACCATGTTATATATCTTGGTTTGGATTCTACATGCACATAGGTACTTTTGAGTCACACATGTGTTGTTTAAATTTTGTAGGATAAAGCTGATCAAACATAGAGATTAAATAGGAAAAGAAGAATCTACATGTAATTTCAATATGGATGTCGATGTTCTCTCAGTCTTTTGTGGATGGGATTTTATAAAGAATTTTAACCCTTGTACATGTAGTTATTAGAAATACATATATAATAGCTTGTTCTAATTTTTTGTCAAATTCATTATTAATGTATATATTTAATTGGAAGTTATCAATTTGTTTTAAAATATAAAACAATTTTGATAAGTTTCTTGAGGATTAGTTTCAATAATTCAAAGAAAAACAATTCTTTGTGCCTTCTCGTTACTATTTCAATGTTATTATATAAATTTGTTGGCTTGTATGGGTTTAGCTACATGTTATCTTTCGATGCACCTTATGGTTAGTGCCTGCTATATCTATAGGTAGGTCTCTACAGTTTGTTCCATCCTAGAATGAATATTATGTTTAGCAAAAAATGGGCACACTAAGATTCGTACTAATGATCAAAGTAATAAGTATTTGAGGTTTTTCTACTCCCTTCCCTTATTTTAGGATACATGGATCGTCTTACAAAAATCCCAAATTTTGTCATTGTACTCTAAGGTTTTACTATCTAATTATTTTTTCTTATGTATATCCAAATTAAATTGAAAAATGTATCTTCTAGTAGATTCCAAAATATGCCATATTGTCTCTTCTCATACACAAAATTATCATGTGAACATATGGAAATACACAGTGGCGGGTCCAGAAAACTAACATGGGGGGCTAAGATAACAAAAAAAAATCATAACCAATCTTGAACCATAACAAAAAATAACACATGAGTTCCATATAATACTTTTGCTATGGTTAAGATTGTTTCTGATATCATCCCCTATTATCACCAATATATTTTCCTCCATCAATTTTATAAATACTAATATCTTGTGCTGATGTTGAGACCATGTTATGTATCTTCATTTGGATTTTACCTACACATAGGTACTTTTGAGTCGCACATGTGTTGTTTAAATTTTGTAGGATAAAACCGGTCAAACATAGAGATGAAGTACAAAAAGAAGAATGTACATGTAACTTAAACATGGATGCCCATTTTCTCTCATTATTTTGTGGATGGGATTTTATAAAGATGTTTAACCCATTTACATGTAGTTATTCGAAATACATATATATATTGGCTTGTTCTAATTTATTGCCAAATTCATTATGAATGTATCTATATAATTAGAAGCTATCAATTTTTTTTTAAAACATAAAACAAGTTTTGGATAAGTTTCTTGAGATTAGTTTTAATAATTCAAAGAAAAACAATTAGTTGTGCCTTCTCATTATCATTTTAATGTTATTCTGTAATTTTTTTTGGCTTTATTGGGTTTAGCTACATGTTATCTTTCAATGCACCTGATGGTTAGTGTCTGCTGTATCTAGATGTAGGTCTTTATAGTTTGTGCCATCATCGTATGAATATTATGTTTAGCCAAAAATGGGCACATCGAGATTCATATTAATGATCAAAGTAAGAAGTATTTGAGGTTTTTCTACTACCTTCCCTTATTTTAGGATACATAGATTGCCTTACAAAAATCTTAGGTCTTGTCATTGTACTCTAAGGTTCTACTATCATTTCTCATATCAATTTTTTTTCTTATGTATAGCCACATTAAATAGGAAAATGTATCTTATAGTAGATTCCAAAATAGGTTATATTGTCTCTTCTTTTACACAAATATATCATGGGAACATATGGCAGTACACAGTGGAGGATCCAAAAAACTAACGCGGGGGGCTAAGATAACAAAAAAAACATCATAACCAAATTTTGAACCGTAAGAAAAAATAACACATGAGTTCCATATAATACTTTTTGTTTGTTTAATATTGTTTCTGATATCATCCCCTATTGTCACTAATATATTTTCCTCCATCCGTTTAATAAATACTAATATTATCTGTTGATGTTGAGACCATGTTATGTATCTTGGTTTGGATTCTACCTGCACATAGGTACTTTTGAGTCGCACATGTGTTGTTTAAATTTTGTAGGAGCTGATCAAAATTAGAGATTAAGTACAAAAAGAAGAATCTATATGTAACTTAAATATGGATGTCCATGTTCTCTCATTCTTTTGTGGACGGGTTTTTATAAAGATGTTTAAGCCTTGTACATGCAGTTATTATTGTCAAATTCATTATGAATGAATCTATTTAATTGAAAGTTATTAATTTGTTTTAAATTATAAATAAGTTTCTTGAGGATTAGTTTTAATAATTCAAAGAAATTTTTTTTGTGCCTTCTCGATACCATTTTAATGTTATTATCTAAATTTGTTGGCTTGTATGGGTTTAGCTACATGCTTTCTTTCGATGCACCTTATGGTTAGTGTCAACTATATTTAGAGGTAGACCTATACAGTTTGTGCCATCCTATAATGAATATTATGTTTAGAAAAAAATAGGCATACCGAGATTTATACCAATGTTCAAAGTAATTGGTATTTATGTTTTTTCTACTCCCTTTCCTTATTTTAGGATACATATATTGCCTTATAAAAATACCATGTCTTGTCATTGTACTCTAAGGTTCTACTATCATTTCTCTTATTTAATTATTTTTTCTTATGTATAGCCACATTAAATAGGAAAATGTATCTTCTAGTAGATTCCAAAATATGCTTTATTGTTTCTTCTCTTACAAAAAATTATCATGTGAACATATAGAAATACACAGTGGCGGATCCAAAAAACTAACATGGGGGCTTAAGATAACAAAAAATAATATCATAACCAAATCTTGAACCATAACAAAAAATAACACATTAGTTCCATATAATTCTCTTGCTATGGTTAATATTATTTTTGATATCATCCCCTATTATCGCTAATATATTTTCTTCCATCCATTTTATAAATACTAATATCATTTGCTGATGTTGAGACTATGTTATGTATCTTCGTTTGGATTCTAGCTGCACATAGGTACTTTTGAGTCGCACATGTATTGTTTAAATTGTGTAGGATAAAGCTGATCAAATATAGAGATTAAGTACAAAAAGAAGAATCTACATGTAACTTAAATATGAATGTCCATGTTCTCTCATTCTTTTATGGACGAGCTTTTATAAAGATGTTGAACCCTTGTACATGCAGTTCTTAGAAATACATATATATTGCCTTGTTCTGATTTATTGCCAATTTCATTATAAATGTATCTATTTAATTGGAAGTTATCAATTTGTTTTGAAATATAAAACAAGTTTTGGATAAGTTTCTTGAGGATTAGTCTTAATAATTCAAAGAAAAACAATTAGTTGTGCCTTCTCGTTGCCATTTTAATGTTATTATCTATTTTTTTTGGCTTGTATGGGTTTAGCTACATGTTATCTTTTGATGCACGTTTTGGTTAGTGTCAGCTATATTTAGAGGTAGGTCTCTACTGTTTGTTCCATCCCAGAATAAATATTATGTTTCACAAAAAATAGGCACATCGACATTCATGGTAATGATCAAAGAAATAAGTATTTTAGGTTTTTCTACTCCCTTCCCTTATTTTAGAATACATAGATTGCATTACAAAAATCCCAGGTCTTGTCATTGTACTCTAAGGTTCTACTATCATTTCTTTTCTCTAATTATTTTTCTAATATAAGCCACATTAAATAGGAAAATGTATCTTCTAGTAGATTCCAAAATTTGCTATATTGTCTCTTCTCTTACACAAAATTATCACGTGAACATATGAAACTAAATAGGGGCGGATCGAGAAAACTATCATGGAGGGTTAAGATAATAAAAAAATATCATAACCAAATCTTAAACCATCACAAACTTGCAAGCATCATAGGACCACACACCAATCCAACTAATTTTCCTAGTGTTTAGTCTTTGAAATCGTTGCTAATATATATATATATATATATATATATATATATATATATATATATATATATATATATATATATATATGTGTGTGTGTGTGTGTGTGTGTGTGTGTGTGTGTGTGTGTGTGTGAATTTTGTATTATTTTATGATTAAAGATGCTAATTAAAAAAATTATTACCACATAATTTCAAACCTACGCTCTCTAGTGCACAATAAGAATTCCAAAACAACTGGGTTACTACTTCTCAATGCTTTATTATTCGACAATTTAAATATATGATATATATACAATATTTTTTCATAATCTAAAATACATTTTTATAATTTTTTTTTTGGGGGGGGGGGGGGGGGCTAGAGCTCCGATAGCCCCCTAGATCGGCCCTAGCAATACTTGATAGTAAAACAGATATAGACACATGAAACATTATTAGGTAAATTGTTCATAGATACAATATATCATATGCTTATAAACACAATTCAATGCTCAATCTTATTTCAAATCAATGTAATGGTTTGATAATGATGTTGATTGTCACTCGACATTAGACAAGTATATGACTTTGTTTATCGTTTTTTATTTTAAATCATACGATTATCAATGTCACTTCTTTTCTTACAAAGATGGAACTTCTTTTGGTAGGAGTCATTTCTGTTCGTGTGGTCCGATGGTCCTTATATGGGTATTTGTACAATTTATGCATATAATTAAATCACTAATTAATTCATCTTCTTGATAATATCTGCATGCCTCGTCTCGTCATACTCATTGGATAAAAATTAATTGATGTCCTTCAGGTATGCGGATTATATTGTCAAGCGCTTTTTGTATACTTTAGTTATTAGGTTCAATTTCTACGATCTAATATTTTAAGAAAAAAGATAATCATGGAATTAGTACGAATTGGTCAAATGCTTTGGAAATAGTTAACTTGCATTCAATGGGTAAGTATTGAATTTAGAAATTATTCACATTATCAAACCAATCCATACCTTGATATTGATAATTTAATTATTTTTTACTGTGAGGAGTTTTGTAGTCCTATTACAACAGCAGAAGATAGACATTAATTATTGCTATAAATCTTACCTTTGGATACTCCGACTAGGTATCGAATCTGATTTCTGTAGATAACAAACTGATCAGTGTTACTAATAAAACTAACTAAAAAGTGTGAATACCTTGTTTGCACCTTTTAAAAATTCTACTAAGACTACAATATTAAGAAATATCTTATTTTTGTCAAATACCTTGAATTTAATAATTGAAAGTTTCTCATGCTTATCTTCCACGAAGTTGCCATTTATGAAATTTTGTACCAAGCTAAATATACCGACATCCTTCATCATGGTCCCTTAATCTTTAAATATTAAGATGAATATGGATATTTCTTTGAAGTAGGGATACCTATTCATGTTTGGTATTGACTACGAATCTCATTGGAAACTGTCCTCATGAAGACAAATTTACAACATTATCTCATTTGAGGTGCATTATTTTTCCTATAAATGACAGAATGGAGGACAGAACAAAGATGACTCATGACATCCATTTCATCTCACTCATGGTCCACATTGGCATACATAAGCCTTAGCTGGGAATCGACACCACCTACGCTTAATAACAGAATTGAGTCTTTTCTTTTTAAGTGAAGGAGAATCGTTAAGTTTAACATAGTAAGAAAATTAGAGACCTTTTTCAGCTATACCGGGTGGTGGTCGTCCAATTGTAGAATGTAGTGACTAGGCGATGTGTTAGTGACGTAACCCATCAAAAGACATATTCACAAAATGGGGCACCATATTAATATATAAGGCTACAATTATTTCTCCAATACGGTGTGCTTATATTTTCCCATATGAATTGATAAACATATGAATATCATTTTTCCATCTGATGTCAATGCACGTAGTTGACCAGAAAAACTTGAGTAACACCAATCTCAATTAAATTGAGAATATTGTATACATCTATATGAATGGAAATTATATATATATATATATATATATATATATATATATATATATATATATATATATATATATATATATATATATATATATATATATATATATATATATAAGGTTGGAATACACTCGAGTGTACGGATTGCACGCTACACTCAAGTTGTGTTTGCATATGAGGACTATTTTTATATAAAATGTAAACTATAGACCTTCATTTTCATACTATAATTAGACCATATAAATTTTGAGCCCATTTGGATTAGTGTAAGTCACTCATCTGAGGGCAACAAAATCGACACACAAAACTAATTTGAAATGTATAATTTTTGTGGTCTTTATAACATGACCTATAAAATGTCCAAATGAGCTCAAATTTTGTATATGAGCTATTCACAAGATGTTTAACAAGATCAACAGATTAGATTTTTAAAAAATATATTGCATCATGAAAAACTATTTTAGTGTATTCTGTTCTGAATACACTCGAGTGTATTCTAGCCTGACTATATATTTGGCCACTCTAATTCTGATGACATCATTTTTAACAAATACAAATATAATTGAAGTCAATGTGTATGGGATTAAATATGGTCATTAAGAGAGAGGAGAAGAACATATAGAACGCAAAATGACAACTTATTTACATGTTGCATTCAATCTGAAGTGTAAAACCCAAAAAATGTTGCATATATGGTTTTCTGTATCTTTAATAAGACAAAGTACTAATATGGGAATATCCACAAATAAATAACTAAATGTGTCAATTATAAGACATTTTTTAATTAAATTGTGTACATTTTAAATGATAATATTTGTGGAAAAACCAAAAAGTCCAATTCAAGTTTTATCAACCTCCCTTGATCTCCTCGTAACACCTAACTCTAGTCTTCCATGGCCCTCTTTCTATGTCAATGGACATTTATTTTCATTGTTTCCTCTTACAACTATCAACCACTTCATAATGATTTCTTATATATGTGAGAGTGAGGAACACATGTCAGACCAAATTCTAAACCTACTCAGTGTTCTTATAGGGAAAATCATGATATTAGTAGGTTATATGGATGTTCCATATAGAGATAAAAGTGGCAGTAGTTTCAATAGGCTCGTTGGCCTTCTTAACATTTAGTGATAGTAATAATGTATCATCAACTAACTTGGACAAAACAACAAAAGTTACAAAGTTCTATGCGCTTTCATCTATAGTTGGTGTATAGTTTTAGGTGGTCCATATAGTTATCTTGGTCATTAGCAATTCATTTTAGTATTCTATTATACATTACCTAGTTTTATATCTAAGATTCCTAAGTTATTTTTGGGAAATTGTGTGGACAATAATGTTAATTATTAGGGTTACACAATGATTTATCTGCAAGTTGACATGTGAAGCTACTTTGCTAATATGAGTTACATAATATATAAAATCAGAGCATGTAGGCATTACATGCGCCTAAGATGATTGTTTATGTCACATACAGAGAACTACATAAACTTTCCTCTATCTTCTATCTGAAGTGTGAGATTAATTTTGTGACATTAATGGGAAATGTGCGTTGAAAAAGAGAGATACAATTCACTTGATTAAGCCAGTAAGAATGAGTGCAGGACCTTATAAGTATCCTACCACTAGATTAATGTGATAGAACAATCCAAAACTAAGACTAGATGGTAGTGAAGTTATGTTCCTCAATGCAATAAACAGCAAAGTCTTGAAAATTCAATTAAAAGTATTTGCATAATACAAAGTTGCTTTCCTTTGAACAACATAACATGTTGATTAGGCACAACACATGGATGACATGTGTCTTGTGTCTGAGCTTGAGGGTTTACCTTTTCAAGTGGGTCTGGTAGAGGACCTTACTAGAGGGTTTCACCTTTTTATATAAAAAACTAATTGCTAATATACATTGCACAAAAAAATGCTTCTATTATAGTATATTCCATTGAATGTTGCAGGTATCTTGTAGATATAGAGCATGTTGATATCAATATATACATAATTTTAGACACTTAGTCGGTGATTGTGCATTGACATGTTACACCTCATACATATACTTATATGGACAATGTTTTCATATTTATCATATACATTATCATGAATTGAATCTAGAGTCAAATGAGTTTATTAATGACTTTTCTTAAATTCAATAACCTATTTCTAATTTTGGGAGCTTTAGTCAAATAGTTGAGTGTGAAACAATTTGAGATACATAGGTTCTTATGGATATAATTTGAGGTTTATGAATCCATCTAGAACTTGACATAGCAATTAGAATCTCTGCCTCATTCAATCATGAGGAAATCACTTCTAATGAAAAGGGAATTATGACTTGTTTAAAATTAATTATCATACATTTTTTACCCTTCATTTCCTTAACTCTTGATGTGTTAATATTTTTACAATGTTTCCTTTTGAAGATAATTGTATGAACTAATGATAGGCTTCAGAATATGATAAACTCAAATGACATACAAAATAATTTGTGGAATTAGGCATCCATGGTAAACCTTTGAACCTTAGTTTTAAAAATATGATGATATATGATATCTTGATTTTTGATCTCTACAATCAAGTACAAGACTTGGATTCCCTTATATATGGTGAACTCTCATAGTTTTCAATTTAACAAACTAACCATGAAGTTCTTACATCTCATGAAGACTCATCATATAAGAGGATTTTCCATTCGATATATCTAAAACTTGTGTGTAAGTTTTGAATTCCAATAATAACTCCATGGTTAAGATAATATATCTTAATTAATAAAAATTCATCAAGCATCTTTTTCTAAATTTATATAAAGAATATATGGTTCCTCAATCTAAGTCATTGAATAGTCACATGATGGGATGCAATTAGTTACATGATAACATTTCAAGGGAAGTGGTCTTTTGATTTATATCTACTAGTTGAGCGATTCTAAGTCAAATTTTTTCTACAGTTCTTATGATTACCATAAAGTATAAATCATAGTTTGATGGCCATGCAATTTGTTCTTCCTCTTGATTTATTCATAAGAGGAGATAAAAGGGAAACATTATTTACTAGGTTGGCCATGCAATGAGGTAATTCATAAGTTTTGGAACTACTCTAAGAGATATGACACTTGTACATATATCTAATGATCGAAGATACCATGATAAATCTTATTGCATTGCATAATGAAAAGAAATGGAGTAGGAGTTTCTAGTGTCTAAGAGAACTTATCCAAATATTATGAAAGATTCTATAATATATCTGAAAAAGTTATAAATCCCTCTAGTTAGACAAGGTAGCATTTACCATGCTTACTACAAAGAACATATATAAGAAATTTTTTTCTTCTTTGTTCTAAAGTTTCACCTTTTTGGCCCTGTCATTAGTGCTTTAGGAGGGAATCCATATTGATAATCACCTATATGTTTGTCCTGACGTTGACCATGAAGGTCATACTTTTGAGGTGTCTTTGGTTGGTCAAACAAACCCACATGAAAGGGAGCTTTCTTTCTGCCTCATATATTTTCACTTATTTGTTATAAACATGTGGAAATCATGTACCTTATCCTTGATATCCTAGGGACACCACATTCGCTGTTACCCTATAGAGTCCTAGTTTGTGGTTGTGTACCTCAATGTGTGACATTGTGAAGGAATGTGGGAGAGATAGAGCAATTCAGCACTGGGATTGACATATATACCATGAAGATCAATGTGCACAACATCAATGAGTTTTGAGGTTTTGTTTTTTATGGAAAAAGATAGTCTGCCTTCTCTAGTGACTTGTGGGATCCTGCTCTAAACATCTCACAACCTTGTTTTTGTTTCCCTTAATGTCCACCAATAGAACATAGTGTAACTTTCAATCATCCTCCAAATTAGGAAGCATTCATTTTCAACTCATTATTTGGACTTTGCTTCTTTCCATTGAACCACTTGTCTCCTAAATGGTGGAGCAATGAGTAGTTTGCCATTTTCTTGATCCTTCTTATCCTATATCAACACCAATTTTTTTTTTTGGATTCATATGTCTCTGATCTATACTTCAGAATCCGAATTAGTAGAAAGTCAGGTGAGGTGAAGCTCACTTCTTCATATACTACAACTGCAATCTATTTAACCTTGTGTTAGTAGCATTATAGTTCTTGGCCATCTTTGGAGATTTTAGAGATGAGACAAAGGTTGCAGCTATCATCGAGGCAAGATATGTAAGGATTAGTCCCTTTAGGCAACAAAGTCCAACATAATAGATGCTTGTCGATAGGTTTAGGTCAAATCCTGATACTATAATTCTGTATTTGTATTTTTCCAAAAGAATAATTAGTGGCACATTTATTAAGGAAAATAAGTTCTCGTAGTATACCAAAATCCAAAATGATTGGAATCTTCTATACTAATATATATCTTTTTTCATAGATTAAACAACTACTATTGGTATAGACAAGGTCTAGATTCGAGATAAAACACATTACTAAAATTGAATACTACCTCTATGTTTTGAAATTGTCAAATACAAACTTGGTGTTCTCTAGAAGATACAAGTCATTCACATGAAACTCAGAGCATGCCAAGTTTGTATGATGGCAATTAGAAGACACATATGTAGAATTCAGTTTTAGTAGTATGATCATTCTGTGGTATGGATGTTGTTTATAGAAGTAGTTATGGATATGTCTACGAAACTTCATACATATTAGTGTAGAAGAAACAAGTCATTGACATGAAACTAGTATTGATTTTTAATACAATAATAATTGGTTATTAGTTATTCTTATACATATATACAAGTTAACTAAGGTAATTATTGACTTGACAAGATCAAATAAAGAGTTTTACTAACATAAGTTTTTCTATAACAACCTATTGATAAGACATTTGTCCATTTCGATCATATCCAAAGCTGCAACTACTTTTGTTAGAACGTAGATGTAATGTCTGGGCCCACTTCCCTAGGCTCCAGTAGAGTTTCAAGAATGACGACTGGCCCCACAGACCACCACTAGCCTTAAATGTGCACTTTTTCCTCACTCACACACAAGTCGGGGTCAACTTCCTGACTGGTCACCCATCCTAGTATTACTCCAAGCTGAGCACACTTAACTATGGAGTTCGTTAGTGATGGGATCCCAAAAAAGGAGGTGCACCTTGGTTATATGGGTAGTCTAATCATTCCTTATAAGATCATTTTATCCGAGGCCACAAATCCTGGGACATTACAATCTCCCTCCCTTAGACTCTTGACGTCCTCATCAAGGCTTAATATACGGCCTCATAATCTCTTCCCCATTTTAGTGTAGACCCAAAACGGCCCATGGACACCCAACTCCCATCCGCGGCTACCAGCATAAGGGCAGATCCATCTTGTCTCAGTGGATATCCCTTTCCAACTTGGTGATATGGGTAGTCTAATCATTCCTTATAAGATAGTTTTATCTGAGGCCTCAAATTCTGGGACGTTACAGTAGAGGAAGTCTAGTCATATCACACAGTGAGCAAAAGGAGAACAACTACCAAAAACAGAAAGTGTTGTGACACAAAATTGTGACTATAAAATATGGTTTTCATGTATCCAAACAAACCACTATATCACCCTATGGAAATAGAATGTTATCCTAAATATCCACATGTTGTTGAAAGCATGTTAAGTAAATAATATCTAGTATGTACACCCCCTTACTAGAGGTTGCATTGCTACAACGATGAAAAAGACATAAAGAGCCTCCAAGGTGGCTATGTACTCTACTAAACTAGTAGCCATGTAATTTTCCTCCTTCTACACATGTTGGAAACTTCAATTATAATCATTTGAATAATATAATGGAGTTGTTTAAATCTTCAAACAAGGATTATTTTGTTTTTGACCAACCAAACTATATGTCAATCATCTATCTCACCATAGACCCACGTGGTAATGTAAAAGTTGATCTCACAATCCACAACCTCCACACTACTAGCTAGTCTATATATACCCCACCTAAAATTCTAAATAAATAAACAACCCACCCTACATCATCCTTGAACATCCCTCCAACCATGCTTCCATGATAATTCCTCCCAAGATTCCATGACACAATTACTATATATGAAGGAAATATTAACAAATCATCTTATAGATAAGATATGAATACCCATCTCATAACAATAACAATAAACAACAATTATCTTGCCTTAATGGCCACCTAAGACTCAAAATTAAATATTAATATGATAACACCAAAAAATACAATAAAACTTTAGAAACAGTATTCATACAATGTATCAAAATATCGAATCTAAATATCAGTCCTTGGATTCATGTTAAACATACCAAAATATACTTACTACTAAAATTTCATCAATTTCTAAAGTCATTACTATTTTTAATGCCCAAAATTTAAAAATCTTATATATTTTAGTAATCAAACTATACTAAATATCTAACAACAAAGCACCCTTCTACTCTATTTTTATACCATAGTAAACATCATAAGCTTTCTGTAGCTACCTTATTTTTGAAAATTAGTGTTTTGTAGTTCAAGATATGAATTTTGGCAGAATACTTATTTATGAAGTGATCTAGATCGTCAACTTTGTATTTGACCATCAAGATTCAGCCAAACTATGTGTCCAGAAGCCTCCAGGTTTAGCGCTCATAGATCTTCCTCTGGACCCAACTAGTTCTGGCTCATGATTCCCGATTGCGGCTAGGGTTCCTCTCACAAGTAACACACTACTCTATTTTTGCAGCGCCCGCCGTCACTGCCTAACCCTCCTTTGGTTGTTGAGGTCACATCATTGGAGGAAGCGAGAGACCAAAGATCAAGTCTCTAGAGTCTTATACACATTCTCACATCATCATAGTGCATTCTAGGGGCCATATATGTAGTAGGGTGCTTAATCTTCCAACCGATTCCCTATTGTGCCACCACTTCCTCCTCTCCTTCTTGGTCTTCATTCTTCCTCTCCATTATTTGATTTTGAGTAAAACCCTAGATATAAACTCGATAGACCCTCTGTTCCTACAAAATGAGGCTTTTATAGCCCCCTCTTCCTCAGATCACCAACAAAGATCCCCTCTATCATATCTCTATTTTGAGTCCCTGTTCTTCTTGAATTGGGATCATGAACTTGCACCTCTTCACTGGACTAGATGACACACACTTGAACTGACCTCTTGGCCATGAACCAACGGTCAAGTCTCCAAATTCTTTGGTTCAGTGTTCAAAAGGTCCTAAAATGCTAAATTTCTTATATAATTTATATAGGCTACTCTTTAATCCTAATCCATCCCAAAATTTGACCAACACCTGATAGAAATATTATCTCCTTCTACAAAAATCCTCATTACTTGACACTACCTAGACCACTTCAGTATAATATATGTGATGTTACAATCCCAATTTTCAGGTTCTTTTGGGTGGAAATGCAATTTTTCCCAATCAATGTATGATTATGTAATTTGTTTGATTTAAGTAATGGAATGGATTCTTTTGATAAATAGCCTTGTGTGGCTTCCTGGGCCTTGTTGATAAAGATGTCCAAAGTAAAAAAGAACATAAAAGATGAAGAGAAATCCTTAATAAAGGGGAAAAAGAAATCTTTTAATAAAAAAATAAATAAGATAATGGGAAATGAAGGATGTAGAAGCATCTAGAAGGATGAGGATTATCCTTCATGAGGGATTTCAATTCCCTAAGATTTCTTGGGGTCCAACGAGTACCAATTGAGAAGATAAGAGTAGAAGAAAGAGAAAATACAACTAATAAAAACCTTAATATGAGAATAACATGCCATATATGGAATTAGATAATGACTTTTTGAAATACTATTTGGTATAAGGAAGTATATCCTCGTGACCAATAGATTAAAAGACAAGATGAAAAGGAATATAACTGATGACTTTTGGATTAGCCATTATATAAAACTCTAATGTAAGATTCCTTGATAACCAATGAACGTGGTTTGATAAGGAAAGTAATCCTATACAGATAAAGGGACTGGTTTCCTCATGGGTAAGCATGCTGGGATGTTTCTATCCTCCCCTATAAGGGTTGGACCCATAACCGTGAGTCCAAGAGGATCTCAAGCATCTCACACTTTACTTCAATCTTGTAACTATTCTGACCCTAACAACGGGGAGTAGTGTGACCCCTGGAGCTATGAGGAGCCGTGGAAGGAAGTACAAAGGAAGTAGAATGCTCCCACACCCCTCGAAAAGAAGCTCGGCCATCATCTCCTTGCCCTATCCCCTGCGCAACACCAGCAGGATGGCTGCAAGCCGGCCGCAATTGCAGACCCGAAAAACATGAACCAGCCACCCTGGCCACGTGCTGAGGGTGTCTCCATGTGCGTAGGAGCATAGCAGAGGTGAGGGAGCTGCCCCTAGTGGCTGTCAGGTCCTGGGGAGAGGAGGCAACTCCGCTCCTGACCCTTGCCGCAATGGCAGCAAAGGCTTTTCGTGAGGAAGGTGACAAGTGGGTCACTTGGCAAAAATACCCTTCCGATGCTTGAAGGGCTAGATCATCACACGGGGGAAAAATTGTCAATTTGATATGTTTTAAGTTGGCCGGGTTATGCTGGAAAGGAATGCATGCGATGGCTGATGTGTCAGCCTCTCATTGGTCAAAGTAAGTAAATTTTGCAAAAATCGTAGTAAAAGATTAGTAGCTTCGATGGAAATGTGTAATATATAAATTTTGATTAAAAAAATGTAAGGAATCCAATAAAAATATTATTAAAGCCAGATTTCGTTTCTAATTCCAAAAGTTCCTTAAGTTGATCATGTGTGCATTAAACTTTGGTTAAAAACCCTAATTATGATTAGAAATCAGATCTAAGGTCCTTAATGGGTTAATTCCAGTAGTAGTAACCTATTGAGAGGCAAAGTTAGATTTGAAGCTGATATTAGATAATGATTTGCTTGTTTCAGGGTTTTACACATGAATCTATGATAATGCATATAGAAACCCTAATCTAGGGTAAAAAGAGTGATTAACATGATTAATTCAAGATTCCTTGAAATATTGTAATTAGGAATTGATCATAAGCCTGTTGGGAAGGATTTAACAAGTTAATCAGGGTTTATGATTAGCATTTCTATTTTAGGGTTTACAGTGTCAATAACGAAGATGAACCCTAATGAAACCCGAAAAGGGAGTAAGAAACCCTAGGAAGCGAGTTCAATGAATAGAATCTGAGAAAGTGAATAGTAAATAGATTACATGTACTTTTCAGGGTTCTTGCCTGCATGTGTGGATTGAACCGCCTACCTGGATACTTTCTTGCTTGGATTACTATTAAATTGTTGAATTGACTGAACATGTATGTGGTTACTTTATGAATAATAGACTTTAGTTCCATGATGTTTCCCGAATGTTTCTCGATTGATTGCAACCTAAACTATTGGATGTTCAATTCTGCAATCCTATAAAGTCTCTATGAGTATCACAATTAAATTTGAATGTGTTTCTTGAACCTACATGCCACCCTAATGTATGCTGCAAGACTAAGCCATGGAGGGAAGTTCTGAGTTGGTCAAGCCCCAGAGGGAAGACCATTGGTCACCTCGAGAGGTGACCGCAGGCACCAAGGTCAGGTTGGATAAGGTGGCCTTATGTCCCTTGCAAGGGAAAATGTGGTTGAGAAGTCACGTTGAAAATGTAATTTGGATTTTTAATCAATTAATTGATATATTTAGGTTGTTAGAGTCTATTTGAGATATTTTGTTTGTCCCACATACCAGTATAGTAATATACTGACCGATATTTTGTTTTTTGGCATTTTAGGTACAGTTCTAAAAATGGACAAATAGTAAATCAAAATTTGTGAAGATACAGCTAAACTTTTCTAGGAGTATTAGTTATATAGACTTTTTCTGTGGATAGAAGTCTAGTATGCAAAAAGATTTATTTTATTCCAGCTTTTCAGCTTAGAAATAGTAGAATTTGAAAATTGTTTTTGATTAAATGCCAAACCATGGATCTTGAAATATTGGGATATCATCTCTGACCTCTTGGTCTCCCTTGATTGGGGGTTATCGGGAGGCGGGGTCATTACATTTGGTATCAGAACCAATTGTTTCTCATTTAATCCTTAATAATTATTAAATTTTACAAACTCTGTAGAACCTGAGGGAGTTATTAGAGGATTTTCCAATGACAGAGGTGTTTAGAAAAGGATCATGGTCCAGGGGCTGGCAATATTTTCCTTCACCCCGCTAGTCAGTCATGAGGACTCCCAGATGTGGTGTGACTGCCTGGCCGAAGTCTGAGGTTTTGACTCAAAATAAGATACCTTTATGATTCTCACATCTATTTTGTCCGTTCTACACCCTAATTCAATTAAGGTTCTAAGGCTTATGATTTTTCTCTCTCCTCCCCACCCTCTCGAGGTCAGGGTAAGTATGATAAGGATTAAGGAATCCTCCACCAAATCAATGAAAATCATGTAAACAAGATGTCATGGACATAAGTTTAATTGTTTACACATAAACTAAAGATTAGTTGCATGCTTAGGTCGCATGGTGTGTGTTGTCGTGCCCTCAGGAGAGCCCTAAGGTTAGACCTTGTTGTCAGGAGGATGAGGAGAGAGTTAGTCTTAGAGGCAAAGGCCTCCAGGAAGAGGTAGATACCTGACGCATCATCTGAGGATGATGCTAACCCTAATCCTACGTGGAGTTTGAAGAAGAGATGACATGATGAGTTAGATATCATAGTTGACCATGTGCGTGGGTTGACATGCATATTGGTTTTGAGTACCTGTGAGCTATGTGAGGTTGGTTGATCTAGTGCCTTTTGGCGACCCAACCTTAGAAGGGTCGTGCTTGTTAGGGTGAAGGATAACTCCTTCATTGAAGAGGATAGTGGTGACCATATAGAAACCCTTATGGGCATATATGAGCATAGAAGAGCATTCACCTATGTAGGAGAGAATGTCAGCAATACTGGCAGTAGGTTGAGGCTTAGGTCAGAAGGGTTATGCCTGACAGGTCAGGAGATGAACATGTAGAGCTTTGGATAATCTTGATCGAACATAGGTTTGGATCATACGTTTCACCCATGTAGGTGTATGCATGTATCCTTAAGAGCTTGATACACCTTCTTATAACCTCCACTGGTAGGTTCAGTTGTAGGGTTTGCTCTAGAGAGAGAGAGAAAGACTCGAGAAAGAAGGATGGAAGCTTAGACTTCGAGACATGAGGAATCATGGGAAGTTGGGTATGTTATAACCTATTTTAGAAGACCCTCCTTGGTAGATAATTATGGTTGCTCATGCACGGTCCTTGAAGGCTTGTCATACCTTGGTTGCCTTTAGAGGAACCAAATCTTAGAAAGAGAAAGAGGCTTCTTGAACTGATGTACGAAAGTTGTAGGTACCTACCTTATCTTATAGGTATAGAAGGGAGAGTTCCTTAGGCCCTGGGGAGGTACGGTGACAAGTTATGAGGTCTCACACTGAGTTGGTTGTCCTTGTGTAGGACTTTAAGATGTTGTTCACATGGAAGGATATTATGAAGTGCATGCTATCCCTTGTACATGATTGGGTCATGGTTGAAAAACTGAGCATGCAGTTAAGTAGTTGAGGCATAAGGAGTGAACCTAGGGTTCCTAGACCTAAGAGGGGAAGTAGTAGTACCTGGTGCACATGATGTTCACAAAGATGTTTGAGTTCCTACGGATTCGAGCATGGAACCCCCTCATGTTTAGAGGGAAAGGAAACCCTTTGACTAAGGTATATGTTTTATGAGCCCCTCACACATAGGTTGGTGACATATGCCTGTATGACTGTGGTCCAATGTTGAGGAATAGGAACAAGTGTGATATACCAAGGAACCCCGAGTGTCTTAGTGGGTTGTCTTCTTGCTAACTACGTGCCTAAGTAGCATGATAGGGCTAAGCCCACACATGATGATGTAAACCCTAGACGTAGGGATGTTTGTGACCTTTGTTGCTATCCAGAGATAGTTTTCCCCTATCCTGGGAAGGGACCCTTCTGTAGGGTGAGTACCGGCTTTGTTTAGGTTCGAGGTAACCTAAAGAGGTCTCTCATAGGAGCTTAATGAGCTAAGTGGAGAGAACAGAGTATGAGCATGAATCTATAGACCCATGTGTGACCATATCTAAAGGACATGAGGATAGGTTTCCATGGTGGGAACCTATATGGGGCCAGACCAAGGTAGGTAGGTCACCATGATCCCTATGAAAGGATGTAAGTTTGGCCACATATGCCCAGAGAGATGATGGAGTTTTTGGGTAGGGATTCAAGTTTGATATGTACTATGATAGAATCCTAAGTCTATACTAAGGTCAGGTGGGGGTAATATCGATGGGAGTAGTAGTTGCCTAATTCCCTAGTTGCACAAGACCATAGGGTTGGGAGGTAACAACTATCATTGTCCAAGGACCATGGGTTAGGAGATTGATCACCTTCATGAGCTCATGGGACTCAAAGGGAAAACGAGGTGGGCACTCCCTGAATGCATAAGGGAAGAGGGATGACCCTAAAAGTACCGGCACCCTACAGACTTAGAGGAGATGACTAAGGATTGTGTGACGACCCGAGTGTGTTTGGGAACAGTTTTCCATGGATATAAACTTGATATCGAGTTGTTTATGATGTGGAGACATGTGATGTACGTTTCAACTTAGTTTCTAAAGTTTACTGGCGATGTGTGATGCACCATGTCTACTCTTGCAACGGGATGAACTTTGTATTTGGACTACAGCCAAATGCTTATTTCCTCTCATTATGGGGGTGAGAGATAGGACAATACGCATGCCATACACTAAGGATAAAGATGATGTGAGTTGAAACATTGCTATGTGTTGGCTAAATGGACATCTATAAAATCCCTTTGTTTTAATTATGACAAACATTTCATTCTTATTTATCTAACGAGCTACTTGAGTGTGCAGGATGACACAACTATAAGGGAAATCCAACGTGAAGTATTTATATTTTCATGCAAATGTAATCATTGTAAAAACTTGTACAGAATTATAATGTACAAGTACTTAGAATCGCATGTAAATCAAGCATTGGATTTTCCCTAGCTAAACACCTTAGTCATCCATTCAATAGGATCACATAATGCACACTTAGTATCTTAATTGAAAGATTGAAAACAGAGTCAATCTCGGTCGACCACACTCCTCGACCGAGACACTCTCGGTCGACAAACCTCTCGACCGAGATTGACCAAAAAATAGCCGTTAGACACAGCAGTTAACAGTTGCAAATAAACGTTAATCCAGAGAGCCTGTCGGTCGACAAATCCTCGACCGACTGGACATCTCGGTCGACAAGTCCTCGACCGAGATGGTCTCTGACAGCAACTGCAGAATTAATTAACTAGCCGTTGCTAATGCACCTAACTTATTCCTAACGGCTAGTTAAGCACTAGGAACCCCCTAGAAGTTGTCTAGAATGTCCTTAAGCATACTTAGGCCATTCCTATAAATAGGACAAGCCATAGGACACTATGATTCACTTCTTACACTTGATATACTTGAGAAAATATTTGAGCCCTCTTGTGCAATCTGTGTGAACTGAGCTGTGTGATCAATTGGTCATTTTTCTCCTTTGCTCAAGCTCGTCCTATAGGCTAGATTTTCCTAACCCTAGCAATCACAAGTCCATCATATTGGCTAGGAAAATCCAAACGCTTGATCTAGGGAAATCAAGCCTTGAGCTACAAGGATAAGTTGTATTTTCTCTTATTCCTTTCTCGTTCCTTTGTATTACTTGTACTCTCCTTGCTACTCCAGGTAGGAGGCTGCGGATTGGAGAGGTTGAAGCTCTTCGTGTGAAGAGGAGGACTTTGGACTACTTCGGAAGGCTGTCTTGACGGGAAGCTACTTCAGAAGGAAGGCTACTTCAAGGGGGAGCTTGAAGTTACTTCAGGAAGGCTGCTTCGAGGTTGGCAAGACTACTTCAGGGTGAAGGCTGTCCAAAGGGTGTTTAGAAAGTATTGTAAATTTTATGTAACATCCTTGAGAGGTAATAAAATTTAGTACTTTCAAAATCCCGGTTGGGTAAGCAACCGGGTAGTGGACTGACTCCTTAGTATTTGCTAAGGTGGAACCACTCTAAACACCTGTGTTCCTCTTCTCAATCTTTACTTTGGTTGTTTGAGTTTAAATTATTTTAAAATCTCTATAAAACTCTATTCACCCCCCCTCTAGAGGTTTTCAATTGGTATCAGAGCAGGCTTCAAGGAGCCCTAACAAAGTCTTGAAGAAAAGATGGGGGATGGAGTGCTCAACAACCTCAACATTGAAGGAACGCTCGTTGCTCGACCTCCGGCATTTGACGGGACAAACTATCAATACTGGAAGAGAAGAATGCAATTTTACTTCCAAGGAATCAATTGGGATCTTTGGAGAATGGTATCTACACCATACACACTTCCACAAGACGAGTTCGAAGTATGGGACGCTAATACGGTAAAAATGGCACAAATGAATGCAAAGGCGGTAAGCATTTTATATTGTTCCATCTCAGTAGGTGAATTTAATAGAGTATCAAACTGTGATACCGCATATGACATTTGGCATAGATTATCTATAACATATGAGGGTACGGTTCAAGTTAAAAACTCTAAAGTTAGTTTGCTTAAAACCAAATTTGAACATTTTCGTATGGATCCAAACGAAACTATTAGTGAAATGTATTCAAAATTTTCTACTATTGTCAATGGTTTGAGTGCTTTAGGGAAACCTGTTCTTGAGGAAGATCAGGTATCAAAAATACTTCGATCTCTTCCTCCAAAGTACAAACCAAAGGTGACAGCTATTGCAGAAGCAAACGACCTCACTCGCCTCAAAATGGAACAGCTCATCGGAAACTTAGAAGCTCATGAGGCAGACCTAGAAGAGGAAGAAAGAAGAGAACATGAACATCAACGTGGGCCAAAGAAAGACGTGGCTCTCAAAGCATCAAAAGCTCTCTCACAAGAAAGTGAGGAATCTAGTGAAGAAGAAGGAGAAGAAGCATTGATAGTCAATGGTAAGAAATATAGAAGGTTTAAATCTAACAAAATTTCTAGTTCTTCTTCCACTCCCAGGTGCTTCGAATGTGGAAAGAAAGGACATTTCAAAAATGAATGTCCCAAAGCTAAGAAGGGAAAGAAAAGCTCACATAAGAAGAAAGAAAAAGCTTATAAAGCAGCATGGGATGAAACGAGTGAAAGTGAAAGCGGAGAAGACAAGATAGAATGTCTAATGGCAAGAGAAGATGAAGAATCTCAAGAGGTAAGCCTAGTTGATCTTCCTAAAGAAGAGTTAGTAGCTAGCTTACAAGAAACTCATGATAAATATGTTGATGCCAAGAAGAAACTAAGAAGGACTATAAAATCAAACAATGATCTCATTGCCAAAATAGATGAACTTTCTTCCGAAAAGAATAACATTGATCTTGAAAATGTATCTTTAAAAACATCTTTAGATGATTGCACTAGAAAGCTACTTACTTTGGAAACTAATGTTGATCTTCTATCAAAAGAAAAGACTGATTTGTTAACTAAACTACAAGCTTTTCAAACTCAACCTATCTTGTGCAATCATTCGGACTATGACATTATTGTAAAAGAAAAGGATTCATTGCTTTCTGATTTAGACCAGGCAAGAAAAGATATACATAAGAAAATGAATAACATTGCTCAGTTGCAACAAGAACTTCATGAGTTAAGAAGAAAAGATATTCTTGATAACATATTAAGAAGTGGTACTACCTTCAATGGAAGAAAAGGTTTGGGATATGTTCCAAAGAGAAAACAAACCAAAAAGACCCAAACTATGTTTGTACCCAAAAACACAATGACTAGAAAAAGAAACGAAGTTGATTCTATTACTTGTCATTTCTGTTTACGTCTTGGTCATTACTATTTTTCATGCCCCTACAAGACTAAGAAGTCCAACTTAGTTTGGACCCCAAGACATCAAACTTAGAAGAATGGAATGTAGTTGAGATATGACAAAATACTTAATTTGTGCAATTTATATTGTCCTATCTCAACAAACGATGCTATGCTTATTGGTAATATTTTTTTTGCATTGCTGTACTAAAACAGAAACTTAGTCGGTCGAAGTACTGTCGACCGAGCTCTGGGTCGGTCGAAGTAGTGTCGACCGACTGGATGTCTTTAACAAATCGAAAATCTTCCAGTACTCATTTCGGTCGAACACTGGTCAACCGAAAAATTTTTCTGTTCTTTTTGATTGTAATACAGTAACCTTCTCGATCGATAAATTGTCGACCGAGAATTATATCGGTCGAACAATCGTCGACCGACTGGTTTCCTGTATCAGAACTTTTATACACATCAGCAAATTAAAAAGTTTCTAACCTTATCGGACCATCACATGGGTACCAAAATCTATATTCTAATGCAGGAATGGGTCGTTGACAGTGGTTGCTCCAAACATATGACCGGAAACAAGGATGCATTTTCAACTTTTGAAGAAAAGAAAAGTGGGACGGTCACCTTTGGAGACAATGGTAAGGGCAAAATCGTTGGAATAGGTAATGTTGGAACAAATCTTGAAATCAAAAATGTTCTACTAGTTGATGGATTGCATCATAACTTAATAAGTGTAAGTCAACTATGTGATAGCGGTTATGATGTATTATTTAACAAAACCTGCTGCAAGTTATTGATAGAAAATACTACAACTGTTGTTTATGAAGGAAATAGAGTTGGAAATCTTTATATCCTTAAACCAAACTCTATGAAATCAGTAGTAGGTAAATGCTTACTTGCAAATGAAAACACCTTACAACTATGGCATAAAAAGCTTGGTCATGCTAGTTCACATGCTATTAAAAAGTTAGTAAAATATGATCTTGTTCGTGGACTACCTGTTTTGTCTTTTGATCAAGTTGCAAATTGTGAACCTTGTACAATGGGAAAGCAAACCAAAACATCTTTTAAATCAAAACATGTACTTAGCACCAGTAGATCCTTAGAATTAATTCATATGGATTTATTTGGACCAATGAGAACACAATCTATTGGTGGTAAACGATATTGTTTTGTTATTGTTGATGATTATAGTAGATTTACATGGGTACATTTTATTGCAACAAAAGATGACACTATTCATGTCTTTATGCAATTTTGTTCAAAAATTGAAAATCTTTTACAACATAAAATATGTACCATTAGAAGTGATCACGGTGGCGAATTTGAAAATCATACCTTTGAAACTTTTTGTACATCTCAGGGATATACTCACAATTTCTCTGCTCCACGTACCCCACAACAAAATGGTATTGTGGAACGGAAAAATCGATCTCTACAAGAAATGGCTAGGACCATGATGCTTGAACACAACACACCTAAAACCTTTTGGGCTGAAGCTGTAAACACAGCTTGTTATGTGCTAAATAGAGTCACGGTTCACTCTCACTTGAAGAAAACTCCATATGAAATAATACACTCTAAGAAACCTAGAGTTGACTACTTTCATACTTTTGGCTCTACATGTTATATTTTAAACACCAAGGATGATAGAGACAAGTTTGATTCTAAATCACAAAAAGCATTCTTCTTGGGATATTCTACTTCTAGCAAAGCGTTTAGGGTATATAACACTATCTCTAGAAAAGTTGAGGAATCCATTCATGTTTCTTTTCATGAGGAATCAAAATCTACAAATTTAGATATCATTGATCTCACAAATCAATTTGAAACTATAACCATTCCAAATGATAATGAGAAAACTCCCACATCCGATCCTCCGGTCGAACCACAACCTACACCTAGGCTGATCAAGGATCATCCCCAAGAGCTAATTATTGGAGATCCAAATGATAAAGTCAAAACTAGGTCCTCTTTCCAAGATGTTGCAAACATGGCTTTTGTCTCTATCATTGAACCTAAGAGAATATCCGAAGCTCTTAAGGATGATTACTGGATAATAGCCATGCAAGAGGAATTAAATCAATTCACTAAAAATGATGTATGGGATTTAGTTCCTAAACCACAAGATAAAACTATCATAGGCACTAAATGGGTTTTTAGGAACAAACTTAATGAGGCAGGAGAAGTCATACGGAATAAAGCACGGTTAGTTGCACAAGGATATAATCAACAAGAAGGAATTGACTTTGATGAAACATATGCACCCGTAGCTCGACTTGAAGCTATTAGGATGTTATTAGCTATTGCTGCCCATAAAAACATTCAGTTATATCAAATGGATGTCAAAAGTGCATTTCTAAATGGTATCATACAAGAAGAAGTTTATGTTGCTCAACCACCTGGCTTTGAAATCCCAGAAAAGGACGATCATGTTTATAAACTTAAAAAGGCACTTTATGGTCTAAAACAAGCCCCTAGGACTTGGTATGAACGGCTCAAGACATATCTTTTTGATAATGGTTTCTCTATTGGAAATTCAGATTCTACTCTATTTTTCAAAACATATGCATCTGATTTCTTAGTTGTACAAATATATGTTGATGACATTATTTTTGGTGCCTCAAATGAATCATTATGCACACAATTTAGTGACATTATGCAAAAAGAATTTGAAATGAGCCTTATGGGTGAACTAACATTCTTTCTTGGTTTTCAAATTAAGCAAACACCTGCCGGAATTTTTATAAGCCAAGAAAAATACACTAAAGAACTGTTAAAACGCTTTGGGATGGATCAATGCAAACATGCTACTACTCCTATGGCTACTTCTATTAAAATTGATAAGGATGAAAATGAGGAACCTATTGATGATTCCTTATATAGAGCCATGATTGGTAGTTTGCTATATTTAACCGCCTCCCGACCGGACATTATGTTTTCCGTTGGTCTTTGTGCTCGATTTCAATCCCAACCTATGCAATCTCATTTTCTTGCGGTTAAACGAATCCTTCGATATCTAGCCGGCACTACTTGTTTTGGTTTATGGTATCCAACAGGACAATCATTGGATTTTAAAGCATATACTGATGCGGATTATGCCGGTTGTCGACTTGATCGCAAAAGTACTAGTGGTGGATGTTTCTTATTAGGTAGAGCCTTAGTATCTTGGTTTAGCAAGAAACAAAACACGGTTGCCCTATCTACCACCGAAGCTGAATACATGGCAGCTGGGTCTTGTTGTGCTCAAGTGCTTTATATGCAACAGGTTTTAAGCGATTACGGTTTTCATCTTTCATCTACACCTATTTTTTGTGACAACACAAGCGCCATAAACTTAGCACACAATCCTATTCTACACAGCCGGGCCAAACATATTGAAATCCGTCATCACTTCTTAAGGGATCACATCTCAAAGAATCATGTTTCCCTTCATCATGTTGATACAGAAAATCAATTAGCTGATATCTTTACAAAACCGCTTCCGTTAGATCAATTCAACAACATTAGGAAGCAACTACTTATTACTACGTTGGAGGATGTTTTCTTTGATATCTGCGGTTCTTAAAAACGACTACTTATGCTTTTATGATTTGTATCAATATTGATATGAACGTTTCAATTGGTAATTTGAAAATTGTTGCCTCTTGGCTAGACACCTCATTGCTTTACATTTTGGCTATTCAATGGACATCTTTTTTCGTTCATTTTTGTTGGGATATCTAATTAAGGGGGAGTTTTTAAATAAAACGGTTCTCTTTTTGAGATGACAAAGGGGGAGAGATATATAAAACTATAACTTAATACTTATGACAAACTCAATCAATGAGTTTCACAAATATACTCTTGGCTTTACATTGAAAGTTGCTATATTCCCAAATGAACTGGATTTCATGTTCCATAATTCACTGGGGATACTAAGCACACATTTTATAAATAAGAGGAAAAGTTCCAAATGGCAATCTAAAGGTATGGCATTTATATGTTTTATATTTCCTTTATTCATATTTTGGAAATGTTTGTCATCTTCAAAAAGGGGGAGATTGTTGGCTAAATGGACATCTATAAAATCCCTTTGTTTTAATTATGACAAACATTTCATTCTTATTTATCTAACGAGCTACTTGAGTGTGCAGGATGACACAACTATAAGGGAAATCCAACGTGAAGTATTTATATTTTCATGCAAATGTAATCATTGTAAAAACTTGTACAGAATTATAATGTACAAGTACTTAGAATCGCATGTAAATCAAGCATTGGATTTTCCCTAGCTAAACACCTTAGTCATCCATTCAATAGGATCACATAATGCACACTTAGTATCTTAATTGAAAGATTGAAAACAGAGTCAATCTCGGTCGACCACACTCCTCGACCGAGACACTCTCGGTCGACAAACCTCTCGACCGAGATTGACCAAAAAATAGCCGTTAGACACAGCAGTTAACAGTTGCAAATAAACGTTAATCCAGAGAGCCTGTCGGTCGACAAATCCTCGACCGACTGGACATCTCGGTCGACAAGTCCTCGACCGAGATGGTCTCTGACAGCAACTGCAGAATTAATTAACTAGCCGTTGCTAATGCACCTAACTTATTCCTAACGGCTAGTTAAGCACTAGGAACCCCCTAGAAGTTGTCTAGAATGTCCTTAAGCATACTTAGGCCATTCCTATAAATAGGACAAGCCATAGGACACTATGATTCCCTTCTTACACTTGATATACTTGAGAAAATATTTGAGCCCTCTTGTGCAATCTGTGTGAACTGAGCTGTGTGATCAATTGGTCATTTTTCTCCTTTGCTCAAGCTCGTCCTATAGGCTAGATTTTCCTAACCCTAGCAATCACAAGTCCATCATATTGGCTAGGAAAATCCAAACGCTTGATCTAGGGAAATCAAGCCTTGAGCTACAAGGATAAGTTGTATTTTCTCTTATTCCTTTCTCGTTCCTTTGTATTACTTGTACTCTCCTTGCTACTCCAGGTAGGAGGCTGCGGATTGGAGAGGTTGAAGCTCTTCGTGTGAAGAGGAGGACTTTGGACTACTTCGGAAGGCTGTCTTGACGGGAAGCTACTTCAGAAGGAAGGCTACTTCAAGGGGGAGCTTGAAGTTACTTCAGGAAGGCTGCTTCGAGGTTGGCAAGACTACTTCAGGGTGAAGGCTGTCCAAAGGGTGTTTAGAAAGTATTGTAAATTTTATGTAACATCCTTGAGAGGTAATAAAATTTAGTACTTTCAAAATCCCGGTTGGGTAAGCAACCGGGTAGTGGACTGACTCCTTAGTATTTGCTAAGGTGGAACCACTCTAAACACCTGTGTTCCTCTTCTCAATCTTTACTTTGGTTGTTTGAGTTTAAATTATTTTAAAATCTCTATAAAACTCTATTCACCCCCCCTCTAGAGGTTTTCACTATGATGTTTGAGGATTGAGGAAGTATCATATCTTTTAATAGATGGCTTGCAAACATGAGGAGAACTAATGTAGTCATCATATGAGGATGTACCTATCAAGAGCATTATGGAATTTATGAATTATATAAGTTTGAGTTTGATAACCAAGATGATGAGCTCGAAGTTTTCCTGACTCAGTTAGACCTAAATCTGAGATGAGGATGAAGAGTGGAGTATATGAGGGTTTATGTCTTCCCCTTTACCTAGCATATAAGGATTTAATGTGGTAATAGATACTCCTAGTTGAGGTACAACTCAGGTGTACAACTATCTTAATTAGTCATTTGAGAGACTGGAAGAGGTTTCTAGGTGAACCCTGCAATCATTAAAAGATGAGACCTATGTGGGTGACACCCAGATACAACCAGACCCGTTGGTCGATCGAGTGATGGTTTCTTGGTTAGCCAGCCTAGAGCTTGATGCGATAGAAGGATGGTTGAAGAACCTCAGATACACCTCTCAGGAAAGGAAGGTGATGAAACTGATGATTAGAGTGTTGTAGGGTTTTTGAGGGGTCAACCTTGAAGAATCATGTCATAATAAGAACTCATTATTATAAGAACACCATACACCATGGTACTACTAAGATGAATAAAGTTTGCAATAGTGCTTTGAATACCTGAGATAAAGAAGTAAATAGAGTTCCATGTGGCTTGTCACCATGCATGCTAGTGGGTGATGGCTGAATACCAGTAACCCAACGAGTTGCTACAGAGAATGAAGAGCCCCCAAGAGGGAATGGGAGTGGATCACCATGGACGTTGTGGTGAGTCTCCCCTGGACCAAGAGAGGTCATGATGCAATATGGGTTACAGTAGATCGCCTTACCAAGTTGACCTAATCCCTTGCCTAAGAAAGAGAGCACTGTCAGTATGACAGATCTACTTGATCTATATATCAGAGAGAGATAGTTCATCTACACTGTGATTTGAGTTCGATATCATGAGTATGACCTCAAGTTCACTTCCACGTTATGGAAATAGGTACAAGAAGAACTTGATGCTAGATTGAAGTTGAGTACATGTCACACCTGGCAGATAGACAATCAAGAGAGTTTGATCTAGACTAAAGGGTCTGAGGAGAGAATGTGTGCTCATTTTGGGTGATACTTGGGGGCAGTGTCTGCCCTAAAATAGTTTGCATGTGATGATAGCCACCATAGCTAGTATCGGGATGTAAGAAGCTTTGTAAGGGAGGCCGTGTCGGTCACCGCTTCATTAGGATGATGTCAGTGAAAGGACCTTATGAAGGTCAGAGAGAGACCAAAATGTGTGCAGATGAAGTTGCTTTGATCGTGTGATGGCTGAGAAAGCCCAGGGGTGACATGAGTCGTGAGCTGGTACAAAGCAGACTGACATGCAGTTCATTGTGGGAGAATATGTGTTATGAAAACCTAACCCCTCTGAGCTATAGCTGAGAAAGATGAGTCCCCGATACATGGGTCGATTTGAGATGGATTGGTGGAGATGCATATGTCTGTCCATACCCCTCAGGATAACATGATGTATGGTGTGTTCCATGTGTCTGATCTAGAGCACTATGTGATGTAACTGAATCGTGTGCTGAGCCATGAACCTATTTAGCTTCCAAGGAGGCTGAAATGTCTTGAGTCACCTACGAGGGTACGAGATACCAAGGTGAGAGAAAGAACTCAGATGTAAGAATATAAGATGATAAAGGCTCTTTGGAAGCACCAGGAGAGGATGAAGCCACATGGGAGCCGATGATGGACATGAGAAAGTCTTATCCTATTTGTTTGTATGTTTGGTAGAATTTTAAGGGAAAAATTCCTATAAGAGGTGAAGGATGTTACAACCCCAATTTTTGGGTTCTTTTGGGTGGAAATGCAATTTTCCCCAATCAATGTATGATTATGTAATTTGTTTGATTTAAGTAATGGAATTGATTCTTTTAATAAATAGCCTTGTGTGGCTTCATGGGCCTTGTTGATTAAGGAGTCCAATGTCAAAATGAAAATAAAATATGAAGAGAAATCCTTAATAAAAGGGAAAAAGAAATCTTTTAATAAAAAAAATAAATAAGATAATGGGAAATGAAGGATGTATAAGCATCTAGAAGGATGCAGATTATCCTTCATGAGGGATTTCGAATCCCTAAGATTTCTTGGGGTCCAAGGACTCCCAATTGAGAAGATAAGAGTAGAAGAAAGAGAAAATACAAATAATAAAAGCCTTAATTTGAGAATAATGTGCCATATATGGAATTAGTTAATGACTTTTTGGTGTTGCTAAATAGAAATACTATTTGGTATAAGGAAGTATATCCTTGTGACCAATAGATTAAAAGACAAGCTAAAAAGAAATATAACTGATGACTTTTGGATTAGCCATTATATAAAACTCTAATGTAAGATTCCTTGATAACCAAGGAACATGGTATGATAAGGAAAGTAATCCTCTACGGATAAAGGGACCGGTTTCCTCATGGGCAAGCACAATGGGACGTTTCTATCCTCCCCTATATAAGGGTTGGACCCATAGTTGCGAGTCCAAGAGGATCTCAGGCATCTCACACTTTTCTTCAATCTTGTAATTGTTCTAACCCTAACAACGGGGAGTAGTGCAACCCCTGGAGTGATGAGGAGCCATGGAAGGAAGTACGAAGGAAGTAAAACACTCCCACACTACTGGAAAGAAGCTCGACCGTCATCTCCTTGCCCTAGCCCCTGTGCAACACCAACAAGATGGCTGCAAGCCGACCACAATTGCAGACTCGACAAACTTGAACCAGCCACCCTAGCTACAAGCTGAGGGTGTCTCCATGTGCACAGGAGAACGACAGAGGTGAGGGAGATGCCCCTGGTGGCTGTCGGGTCCTGGGGAGGGGAGGCAATGCCGCTCCCAAACCCTTCCGCAATGACAGTAGAGGGTTTTTGTGAGGAAGGTGACGAGCGGGTCACTTGACAAAAATACCCTTCTGAGGCTTGAAGAGCCAGATCATCACATGGGGGAAAAATTGTCAATTCGATATGTTTTAAGTTGGCCGGGTTACACAGGAGAGAAATGCATGTGATGGCTGACGTGTCAACCTCTCATTGGTCCAAGTAAGTAAATTTTGCAATAATTGTAGTAAAAGATTGGTCGCTCCGATGGAAACGTGTAATATATGAATTTTGATCAGAAAAATGTAAGGAATCCCATAAAAATGTTATTAAAGCCTGGTTTCGTTTATAATTCCAAAAGTTCCTTAAGTTTCTCATGTATGCATTAAACTTTGATTAAAAACCCTAATTAAGATTAGAAATCAGATCTAAGGTCCTTAATGGGTTAATTTGAGTAGTAGTAACCTATTGAGAGGCAAAGTAAAATTTGAAGCTGATGTTAGATAATGATTTCCTTGTTTTAGGGTTTTACACATGAATATATGATAATGCATATAGAAACCCTAATCTAGGGTAAAAAGAGTGATTAACATGATTAATTCAAGATTCCTTGAAATATTGTAATTATGAATTGATCATAAGCCTGTAGGGAAGGATTTAACAAGTTAATTAGGGTTTGTGATTAGTTTTGATGTTTTAGGGTTTATAGTGTCAATAATGAAGATGAACCCTAATGAAACCCTAAAAGGGAGTAGGAAACCCTAGGAAGCGAGTTCAATGAATATGATCTAAGAAAGCGAATAGTAAATAGATTACATGTACTTTTTAGGGTTCTTGCTTGTATGTGTAGATTGAACTGCTTGCCTGGATGCTTTCTTGCTTGGATTACTATAAACTTGTTGAATCGACTGAATAGGTATGTGGTTACTTTATGAATAATCTCCTTTACTTTCACAGAGTTTCCCTAATGTTTCTCAATTGATTGCAACCTAAAATGTTGGATGTTCAATTATGCAATCATATAAAGTCCCTATGAGTATCACAATTAAATTTGAATGTGTTTCTTGAACCTACATGCCACCCTGATGTATGTTGCAAGACCAAGCCTCAGAGGGAAGGTCTGAGTTGGTCAAGCCCCAGAGGGAAGACCATTGGGCACCTCGAGAGGTGACCCTAGGCACCAAGCTCAGGAAGGAGAAGGTGGCCTTATGTCCCTTGCAAGGACAAACCGTAAGGGAGGGTAATCTAGGGTTTAGGGCAAAAGTAGTTGAGAAGTCACATTGAAAATGTAATTTGGATTGTTAATCAATTAATTGATATATTTAGGTTGTTAGAGTCTATTTGTGATATTTTGTTTGTCCCACATACCAGTATAGTAATATACTGATCGATGTTTTATTTGTCAACATTTTAGGTACAATTCTGAAAATGGACAAATAGTAAATCGAAATTTGTGAAGATGCACCTAAACTTTTCAAGGAGGATTAGTTAGATAGACTTTTTCTGTGGATAGAAGTCTAGTATCCGAATTTTACGAGGTATGCAAAAAGATTTATTTTATTCTAGCTTTTCAGCTTAGAAATAGTAGAATTTGATAATTGCTTTTGATTAAATGTCAAACCATGGATCCTGAAATATTGGGATAATGTCTCTGACCTATTGGTCTCCCTTGATTGGGGGTTACCAAGAGGCGGGGTCATTACATGTGTCTTCACTTGTCTAATGACCTAGATCAACACATTGAATCACCAAAGTAACTCTAAACTTCCCAAAATTGTACAATGTACAATACCTATCATAAAGAACACAACATCACTCCTAATTTCATCACTATGCACTTGTGAGATGGAAATTCCCATACATCATATACAATAAAAACCACCAAACTATCTTCAACTTAAGTGAACATGATTGTATAATCCAACTATATATATCATCTATATTGAATGACCAAATTGAAATCAAGCTTTACCATACTTGAACCATAAAGGTATTGTGTCTCAACAAGCATACAAACATTCTCAAGTTCAGTTTTTATGATTCATAAACATCAAAGTTGATCAATTTGCACAATAGACCCTTTCTACATACTTTTTCTCTTATATAAAAATATGAAAATTGAATGAAACCATACTTTAACAACAAATAAATCTTATATTGACTTCTTGAATAACTTTATCATATACCTACTAGGTTCCAAAATTAGGGTGTGATAATACTACTCACCTTTTATGGAATTTCGTCCTTGAAATTCAATTGAACTATGGAATAGTATAGGAGGTTACCCACCTTAGAGTTTCACATACTTTACACAAACACTTGTGTTTGTCATAAAGTATCATAGGAAACTTTAACATATGACCTTCTCATGGATGCCTAACTATGTATAACAACCTGATCAAACTAGCATGTAAAACTAACATGGAAATCTGTAGAGAAAAAAACCTTAAGCATAAATGACTATTCTTCCTTTACTCTTAATTCTTTCTTTGACTTATCTTTCTTTGGAGACTTATACTCTAGTATCAGGGTCTCATGACTTGCACTAATGGTATGGGTCATGCCGGTTGAGTTAACGATCACTAGGGTCTAGGTATAACTTCATATCTTATCTTATTGAATATGATCTTATACGAATCATAATACATTCCGATCTCATGGTCTTAACATGACCTTAAACATTAAATCTCAAATCTTAAAACATGTATCTTATGAAATCTTATCTTGCAAGAAAAATAATAATTTAATGCATTCTACTCTTATAATCTAATTGTGTACTTAATTTTAGATCCTAATCATTTTAAGAAATCTTTATAACACATCTCTACTTAAGATATTGAGAATATATAGGTACTGGCATATCATAACTTAAAATCTTTAAAAATTATATCACATAAACCATATAAATCATGATACCTTAAGCTGAAACTCGTTCCATAACATTAATGCTATTATCCTCAAGTATCTTCTTTAATAACCATCTTGATTAGACATGCGACTATAATCCCTCCTTGGGATGAGAGTCTTATGGACATCAAGAGTTCTCTAATTCTCATTAAGTATAGTAGGAAAAAGACCCCATATTCCACTAATCATTATTCCATCTAAAGCCAAATCACTCATCTATTTCAAAATATATACCTTTGGTATGCATTTTAGGGTTCTAATAGGTATGCAATAGGTTTAGGTGACCTTCTAACTCAAAAATTTTATGTTAAAACTTTTTTTTGTTACCTCTTGATGCATGTTGGTCGGTCATACATATGAAAGTACAATTGTTTTATCATGCTTATCTCTCCTGGAAGTACACATGTCCCTTACCATATCCACCAGAAAGAGTACAACAAGCATAATAAGTTTAGATTTATGCATACAACATCCCCTCTACAAAACCCTATAAGTTTGTGTCACATACCACAAACATATGGGAAAAAGAGAGGGCATAATATGAACAAATATAAATTTAACATAAAAAGTCTAATGCATTTAGACACTAACCCTAGATCATACCTTAACTTCTATTGCCTGATAAACCTCAAACACAGATTAAACTATCTTCCAATCACCTATTTTATATCTAGGGTTACTAAATATCTTTATAAATATGTCTAGTCTCACTTGGATTCTAATGGGCAATATAAACTAAGAATATGAGAAATATCCTGATGGACAACTAAATCATTGCTCTGATATCATATTGTAGCACCTTGATTTTCATGTAGCATGAGTGGAAGCTAATTGTTTTAGGGGGATCATTACTAATATGATAAACATTACAATAATGATAGAAAAGAACCATTATAGATTGTGTATGAAATAAATTCTCATCATAATCCCGGACTAGAAATTGGGTTACATCAAACCTTGTAAGAAAAACCATAAGATATGATGTAAAACATGATATTTCTATCATAAGCTTTGGGATTGTGTAGATGGTACTGTACCAAGAAAACCTCTTAAAGTTGGCATTGCATCATCTTGTCATGACTACCTCTTGAAGTTCTATACCCGCGAACATATCATTCCCAAGCATGCACAAAGGAAAATCTAGGTTAGAGTAAGTGGCATTGAATTTCTAATATGATAAACATAAATATATTATAATTGAAAGCTAAACTAATATTTGAAAGCTATAAACTTATACTGATTCAATGTGTCTTTTATTTATATCTTCTACCTAATTTGTGACCATCATTATATGATCAGTCCTCCTCTGTTGACATCAAAGTGTCCTCTATGGCGTAACACACGCTCTATCGGCACTACATGCCCTCTGTTGGCACCGAAGTGTCCCCTATGGTACAACACACCCTCTATTGGCACTATGTGCCTCTGTGACACTCATAGTATTTGGCACAATGCACCCACTAAATTGTCCCAAGAGTCTTTGGTTAGGAGTTATCCTATAATGTATATGATTAATGTTTTGATGTCATTTTCTATCTATGCTCTTAATTTCTTATTTATGGATTTCAATATCTTATCTTTAAATTTTAATCTCTTACGTCCGACTCTGTCCTCAATTTTTTATCTCTGTGTCTTAATATATTATCTTTGACTTTGTATCTTTGTTCTTTAATTTTAAACTAAATATAACTCTAAACTTTAAACTTTGAATATGAATATGTGTCTAAATTACTAAATAATTGGGATTGGATATGAGGCTGTTATTAAGTATGCACATCTAATTTATGACTACTTCCAATGAGTAGTCTAAATATTAAATCTAAAGTCTATATTCTTGTTGTCTAAATAATTCTTCATAATAAACTCGTATTTAATAGATCACTTAGTTAAATTTTGATATCAAAAATATGACTTATGTATCCAAAGGCTTGAGAAATAAACTAAATTGAATAAATGAAATATTATCTAAAGGTAGCTTAAGTACCAAAAATATAAAATATGATAACCTCACAACATACTTAATCTAAATAAAGTCTGATTAGTCAATGTATCATTGAACATGTAATAAGCATGAAATATTGAATATCTAATAGTAACTTAATATCTAAGTTACTTTTCATATGGGTAGGCTGAATCATAATAATAATGAATTTTGACGGACCTAACCCACTTACCTTGTTTGAGGAGATCCTTAACGTAGTCTACATTCCTTGGTGGAACCTAAAATGTTGGAAAAATCTTGATGTTGAAATTACATCAAAACTCTTATTATACAATTTCTATAATCATTACACTCAAATAATCCCAAAGAAATCATATTATACACTAATATAAGCATATACATCATATAATGAGAATAAATCTCAACCATAATCATATATACTAATCTTACATACTCAATTACTATATATGAAGGAAATAATTACAAATCATCTTATAGACAAGATACACATACCTATCTCATAAATAACAATAAACATCAATTATGTCGCCTTAATGGCCACCTAAGACTCAAAATTAAATAATAATATGATAACATGTACAACTACAATAATGTCATGAAGGTGACGCCCCGCACCACACAAAGAGAGATTACTCAAAACAAAACCGCGGAAGAAAGATTAACAAATAGATTTATGGAAAACACTAAAAATTAAAATTGTTTCACAAAAATTCCAAACAACAAGAACCTTCACGTATAAGTCCTTTCATGCCTCAAAGCATATACAAGGCATGCTATCAACCTATAACCAAAGAACTATTCCAGAACATATATATGCATGATTCCACCTTATATGGTATACAAAAGGGCACATGAAGAAATCACATTCGTGAAATATCTACAAAACATTCTCGAAGACCTGAGTGTACATGGACGACTCTAGGACTCTACTGACAAAAGACATCTAGCAGCACTACCAGCCTCATCAGCTACTGATCCTCCTGCTGCTCCTCAACCTCCACTGTATGATCTCTATCTCTTGGCGCTCGTCCACCTAAAAAGAGTGTGATAAATCCATGGGGTGAGATTCCAAATCTCAGCGGGAGATATAACTCACCACCAACTCTATTATTATCACATATAAGATAAACTAAGCAACAATATAATTTCAATTATGTGAAGTAGGTAATGATTATTAACAGGAAGAGCAATTACTGTTTGATTTATGGAACACCTTAGTAATTTAAAAGGAATGTGAAGAGCATGTATATTTCCTATCACAACATTGTCAAAGATAAAAAAAAGGCCTCAACTAATGTTTTTGTATTTTGATCCTACACAATATACTACACAGCTGATTACATATTTTATTATGCCCTGAGAATTTTAGTCATACCACCCAAATCCAACTGAACACTTGATAAGTTGAAATCGGTGCCATACAAGGTCTAATGGAAGAGCCAGAATCCACAACCTCACCTTCCTCAGTCAGTACGAGTGAACATGTAGTGACATCATAAGTCAACTACTTCTAGCAACGTATGATCTAACTGTGTAGATTTAGCCCACCTTGGTACATGTCACGATGCTAGCGAGTTATGGCCGTAGCCACACTCTTCCAGGGTATGGATTGCAACCAATCTTGTGATATATATTATGGAGTTGCAGTCCATAACTGCACTCTTCCAGGTATGGCTCATAGATAATCCTGTGATATATATTATGGAGCTACAGTCCAAACCTACAGTCTTCTAGGTATGGCTCATAGCTAATTCTGTGATATATATGCATTCAAGATACAAGGAGATACCTCAGTTTGCACCCCACATATTCAACAATATGCATTCTGAGTTAAACTCGTTTCTCCATTCAACAAATGCTAACACTGAATGGATCTATGGCACAGGGAAAACTACACTATTAGATTCAACTTGGTTAAGTAGACCAGTTTAAGCATCTTTCAACATAAATAAAGTTACTACGTACAATATCTAAACAAATTCTACATAAAAAGGGCATGATACATCACCAGACATATACTGAAACATATAAGGTATGATCTCATCATTTCATGTCTGTTTTTCAACATGTGTCCATCACAAGGACTACATATCTTGGGGTAGCATTCCCTCACCTCATCATTGAGTAAATCATCTCATACAAGATGATAAGCCATCATCAGGTCATAATAATGCTTACCTTATCTTTCAAGAATGTCAAACAACATTTTATACCTCACAAGGCCCATTCAAATGGATCATAACTACCATAGCACATACCCGACTATGTACCTCAACTGGTGTTACCTTCTTGGTTAGAAACTGATAAACAAAAAGCAATACATAATCAACACCATCATGTCATAGGACTCATGCCATACATTTTACATCATTAGAATTAGGGTTTCTTTTTACTCAATTAGGATTTATAAGGTTGGATCAACAACCACCTTCATATTATCACTTTCATCATTATGACACATGTTATGAGGTATGCTATGAGACGTAGAAATAAGATTCTCATTATCATAAATATGACCACTCCATAGGGTATCACATCTTATCACTTGACCCTATGTTTAACATGGTGTATCACAAACACCATCACAAAATATCGATTAGGGTTTCAACATGGGGTATTGGGCTAACCCTAGGTGTATCACACAACTATACCAAGAAGGGTATCATTTTAGGGTATACTAAGTGAGCTACCTAGGTATTAGCCTACCAACACAGGAGGGTGTATTGGTTAAGCATCATGGGGGTATCAGGTACAAGCACCTCATGGAGAAGGTGTCGGCCAACCTAACCTGTCAGGAAATACCCTCACAAGGTGTGATGGGCATCACAAGTGATGGACAACGCATGTGTATGTCGGCATCACAAGAGGACGGGTAATAGGGTATCGAGCAATGCCTTCTCAAGGCATGATGTCCTCAACAACATCTAAGTCGTGACAGGCCATCATCAGGTAGGGAAGCAACATCTCCCAAAGGTGTGACGGCTAAGGCCAAAATGGCTAGCACTCTTTGTATCACGGTCAAACATCATGTCGGTTCAACAACCACCATGTAAACTAACACTCTCATCTCATATCGGCCTACTCATACCCAAGGCAAGATGATCTAAGCAGCATCAAAATGTGTCGACCTAGACCTAGCCAAGGTCGTGAAGACCTATCACTAGGAGTGACGGTTAGTGGCATCACAGGTCGTGACGACCACCCAAGGCATATAGACCTACATGCCTATCGGTCAGCATGCATAACGTTCTAACCATGCATATCAGTTCACTCTTCCTCAACCTTAAAATGGCATTACAAATAAGACCAATGAAGGTGCAACACATGGAAGTAAATAAGCAAATCCTTTCTTCCAAAATAGAACACTTAACCACCAAGAAAAAGCTACTGGAATGCAAAGGATAATGAACCAAAGATAGAGAATCAAGATAGCAAGTAAAGGGTTGATAATAACAAAGAGGGTTTAGAGTTATATAACCCACCTCAAGGATCACCACCAAGCTCCAAGCTTCATGAGCTCAAGGTAGAAGAAGATCTTCCTAGCTTGATCACCACAACACCTCCAAGAGAGAAGATGGAACCATGATTAAGAGGGTGTGAATAAGAAAGAAAGAATGTAACCCAGATTCATGGCCAAAAAGAAGAAAGAAGGAGAGAAATGAAGCTAAGGATGATGGCTTACCAAGGTTTTTTTATGGTTTACCAAGGTAGAGGATGAAGAGATCACCATAAGCTTGTTACTCATCCACCAATCTCCAAGGGGGACACTCCTCTAGCTCAAGGTCATCCACCAAGGAAGAGGAAATCAAAGAAGGCCAAAACGATTCTCTTGCATGGAGCGACAGAGGTATATATACAAGAGGGATGAAAGAGAGAACAAGGGGAAGGTGTCACCACCTTATAACCCTAGGTGGCACTTGTCCATGAAGAAAGAACCACATGCAACACCATGCAACAAGGTGATAAGATCTATGTCTCACCCACTAGGTCACCTAAGATGGTCAAGGATGATACACACCTCTACCTCTCTTCAAAAACAGATAGGGATAAACCGTAGGTATCACAAACCGATATGATGCATCTAGAGACATCATAAAACTGATGGGATTTCCCTCAAAACATCCACAAACTGATAGGATATCCCTTAAGACACACACAAACCAATAGGATGTCCCTCAGGACACCCAAAAATTGATACAGGGCCTCTCCGAGGCTCTCAAGCCCGAGACAACACTTCTAAGAGCAAGGCACACCTCAAACATGTGTCCAAAACATCACCAAGGATGTCACCACTCATCCAAGGTTCAAACAAGGTGTCCATCTCTCTCTCTCCTCTAGATGATGCCAAGAGATACCAAGAACACTCTATAGGTGGCAAACTTGCAATTCAACCATTACTCTAGGTAAATTGCAATTTGCACCAAAACCTCCCCACAAAACATAAGCATCAAGAACATAAGCTCAAACAAGGAACTCAAGCATCCATCATGCCCTAATTATATCTCAGATGATTAGAACAAGGAGTTAAGCAACATACTTAAGAAAAACAAATAGGTTTATCCCAAAAGTGGGTCAGGGTCCTTACAAGTAAAACATTTAAAATAGTAATCCTACATTGTATTAAGGACCATACAAAATTATCATGTCATTTCAAGGTCAAATCATGGGTGAAATATAAAAAATACTCTAACTAGGATTTACATAATAAACCTTAGTAAAATATCAAATCTGAAAGACCAGGCCTTGAATTCATGTTAAACATACCAAAATATACTTACTATTAAAATTTCATGAATTTCTAAAGTCGATTGCTATTTTAGTGCTCAAAATATACAAATCTTAAATATTTTAGTAATCACACTATAACAAATATTGAACATCCAAAACGCCCTTCTATTCTATTTTTATACAATAGTAAACATCATACACTTTCTGTAGCTACCTTGTTTTTGAAAATCTGGGTTTTGTATTTCAAGATATGAATTTTGGCACAATGCCTATTTATAGAGTGATCTAGATCATCAACTTTGTATCTAACCATCTGGATTTGGCCAAGCTATGCATCTAGAAGGATCCAATCTTAGTGCTTGAGGATCTTTCCCTAGACCCAGCTAGTTCTGGCTCATGCGTGCCTGATTGTGACTACGGTTCCTCTCGCAAGTAATGTGCTACTCTATTTTTGCATAGCTTGTTGTCTCCGCCAAACCCTCCTTCGATTGCTAAGGTCTCATCATCAGAGGAAGCGGAGATCAATGATTAGGTCTCTAGAGTCCTCTGCACCTTCTCACATCATCATAGTGTGTTCTAGGGGCCGAATATGGAGTAGGGTGCTAAATCTTCCAACCTATACCCTACGGTGCCACCACTTCCTCCTCTCCATATTGTTCTTCATTCTTTCTCTCCATCCCTCAATTTTGAGTAAAATACTCGATATAAATCGACAACCCCTCTCTTCCTACAAAATGAGGCTTTTATATCCCCCTCTTCCTCAGATCACCCGCGAAGACCCCCCCTTGTCACAACTCTATTTCGGATCCTTGTTCTTCTTGAATAGGGATTGTGAATCCATGCCTCTTCGTTGGACTAGGTGACACTCACCTAAACCGACCTCTTGGCCACAAACCAACTATACACTCTGTAGATTCTTTGGTTTAGTGTTCAAAAGGTCCTCAAATGTGAAATTTCTTATATAATTTATATAGGCTACTCTATAATCCCATTCAATCCCAAAATTTGACCAATACCTCATAAAAATATTATCTCCATGTAAAAAAATCCTCACTACTTGATACACTACCTAGAATACTCTAGTATAGTATATGTGACTTCACTTGTCTCATGACCTAGATAAACACATTAAATCTCTAAAATAACTCTAAACTTTCCAAAATTTTACAATATCCAGTACCTATCATAAAGAAAACAACATAACTCCTAATTTCATCACTATGTGCATGTGATATTGAAATTCCCATACATCATATACAATAAGAGCCACCAAACTATTTTTAACTTCAGAGAGCATGATTACAATCCAACTATATATATCATCATTATTGAATGACCAAATTGACATTTAGCTTTACAATACTTGAACCATAATTGTATTGTGTCTCAACCAGCATACACACATTCTCATGTTCATATTTTATGATTTGTAAACATCGAAGTTGACCAATTTGCATAATATATCCTTTCTACATACTTTTCTCTTATATGATAATATTACAATTGAATGGAACCTTATTTTAACCATAAATAAATCTTACATTGGCTTCTTGAATAACTTTATCATATACTTACTAGGTTCCAAAATTTAGTGTGTGACAATACTACCAATCTTTTAAGGAATTTCATCATCAAAATTTGGCTAAACTATAGGAGAGGATAGGAGGCTAACCACCTTAGAGTTTCACAATATTTACACAAACACTTGATGTTTGTCATAGGAAACTTTAACTATGACCTTCTCATGGATGGATAACTATGTCTAAAAACCTTATCAAACTAGCATGTAAAACTAATATGGAAATTTTTAGAGAAACAAATTGAAGTATAAATGACTATTCTTACTTTATTCTTAATTATTTCTTTTTATGTATGTTTATCTGGAGACTTATACTTTGGTATCTGGGTCTCATGACCTACACTAATGGTCTAGGTCATATCTATTGAGTTGATAAGCACTAGGGTCTGGGTCTAGCTTCATATATTATCTCATCAGATCATATCTTCTATGCATGTTGATGCATTTTGATCCCATAGTCTTAACATGAACTTAAATCTTAAATCTCAGATCTTAAAACATGAATCAAATGAAAGCTTATCTTGTAAGAAAACTAATAACTTAATGCATTCTACTCTTATAATCTTACTTTGTACTTAATTTTAGATCCTAATAATTCTAAGAAATCTTTATAACACATCGTTACTTATGATATTTAGCATATATAGGTACTGATATATCTTAACTTAAAATCATTAAACATTATATCACATAAACCATGAAAGCCTTTTTTAAGAAACATGTACACATACTGACCTCTATTAATAATCATACCTTAAACTTAAACTTGTTTTATAACATCAATTCTTTTATCCTCAAGTATCTTCTTTAACAACCATCATGGTTAGACATGTTACTATAATCCCTCCTTGGGATGAGACTCCTAAGAACAACAAGATTTCTCTAATTCTCATCAAGTATAGTAGAAAAAAGACCCCATCTTCCATTAATCATTATTCCATCTAAAGCCAAGTCACTCATCTATTTCAAAATATCTACCTTTGGTATGCTTTTTAGGGTTCTAATAGGCATGCAATTAGGTTTAAGTAACCATCTACCTCAAACTTTTTGTGTTAACTTTTTTTTGTCACCTCCTGATGCATGTTGGCTGTTCATACATCTGAAAATGCCACGTTTATCATGCATATCTCACATTACAGTACACATGTCCCATACCATATGCACCAGAAAGAGTGCGACAAGCATAATAAGTTTAGATTTATGCATATAAAATCCCATCTACAAAATCCCATAAGTTTGTGTCTCATACAACAAACATGTGGGAAAAAGAGAGGGCATAATATGAGAAAATCTAAAGTTAACATGAAAAGTTTAATGAATTTAGACACTAAAACTAATGCATACCTCAAATTTTATTTCCTGGATAAACCTCTAACCCGGATTATACTATCTTCCACTCACCTATTTTATAACTAGGGTTACTAAATATATTTCTAAATATGTCTAGTCTCACTTGGTTTCTAATGGGCAATCTAAACTAAGAATATGAGAATTTTCTTGATGGCCATCTACATCATTACTCTGACACCATATTATAACACCCTGATTTCATATAACATGAGAGAGCTATTTTTTGGGGGGGAGTTTTAATAATGTGATATACATTACAATAATGATAGAAAAGAACCATTACAGTCTGTGTATAAAATAAATTCTCATCATATTCTCAGAATAGAAACTAAGCTAGATCAAACCTTGTAAGAAAAACAACAACATATGATGTGAAACACATTAATTCTATCACAAGCTCTAGGAGCAAGAAAAACTCTTAAGGTTTTTGCTACATCATCTTATCAAGACAACCTCCTGAAGTTTTGTACATGCAAACATCACATCCCCAAACATGCACAAAAGAAAACCTAGGTTAGAGTAAGTGGTATTGAATATCTAATATGATAAACATGAATATACTATAACTAAAAGTTGAACTAATATATGAAAGTCGTAAACTTATACTAGTTCGATGTGTCTTTCATTCATGTCTTTTATCTAATTTGTGGTTTCCATTATACAATAAGTCCTCCTCCGTTGACACTGAAGTATCCTCGATGGTGCAACACACCCTCTATTGGCTCTATATGCCATCTATTGACAACGAAGTGTCCTCTATAGTGCAACCACTACTACAGAAATGGCTTATGAAGTCACTTTCCAGACGTCGGTTATTAACTAAGTACCGACCCCTAAAACCTACAGTGTCGGTTTAAAACACAAACCGACATATATCGGATAGGAGTGGCCAGACACAGGTATCGCTTTCTATTTAGCGTCGGTTCAAGAATAAACAACCGACGCCTATAAACACCCACCAAATCCAATTTATCCAACGAAAAAATTAGGTCCAAAATTTAACTAACATCGTCGGTTATTAAATACATAACCGATGACAAAAACCTTTTCACGCGTGACATTTTTATCGTCGATTATATTCCCAAAACTGACGCCGATTTGTTTACCCGCGCTGTCCGCGCCAAAATTTTTACACCCCTATGGCGTCGGTTTTTTCTTAGTGAACGACGCTGTTATGTTGTAGCGTCGGTTTGTTAAAGAACCAATGCTTAAGGTTAACTTAACTGCACCCGTGCGAGGGACTCTTCCCCTTTCTCTGTTTCATTCCTAATTCTTCAGTTCGTGTAACTAGGTCCGGCGATTTCTTCTCTGCAGGTGCCACAGCCGCTCGATTGCTTCTCTGCTGGTGCCGCCGTCGCTCGCTGCTCATCTCCTCTCCTCTCCTCGCCACCGCCCCCGCCGGTGGCTGCTTTGGTCGCCCATTTTCTCCTCTCCTCTCCTGCTAGGTCTCTGTTCCTGGTCGCCCGCTCACCACCACCGCCCGTTTGTTGCTTGCTGCTCCGGAAACCCACCCTCTCGCTCGTTGCCGCTGCCGCCCTCTTTCCTGCTCGCTGCTCCTACATGTATATCCTTTTCCTCCTCTTCTCCGCCATGTTGTGAAATCGTAGGTCGGCACGGCAGTGCTGCGTAGCACGGCCGTGGTGGCTGATTTTGTGCTATATTGCTCAATTATGTGTGTATATGTGTGTATTTACTATTTTGTGCTATTTTGTGCTTGCATATATTTGTGTTTAGGGTTTAGGGTCACATGTGGGTCTTCTATTTCTAAATTGATTATGTGAGCCTAATTAATACATTATAACAGAATTGAATTGTGTATATGTGTTGTTGTAGGTGTTGTTGACTTACTGTTAAAATCTTTGATATATGGAATCATGGTTTATTTACTATTTATTATTTACTGACAAGCATGATTAAATGATGTTACACAAAACTTAGGATATGAATGATGAAACTAGGATTGTAGGTATAAGAATGACAACACATGTATTTGTTGGCCTAGAAACCCGTCCAAGATTTACTCATTAGGAGTAAATCTTGGATAGTCCCCGGTTTGGGACTGTTCTTGAACACCTAATTTCACTTAGGATGTAAGTGTATAATGTGTATTGGGTTTTCGAGAAAATTTTGGTAGCATTTCCCCATTTGTTCTCTAAGTACATATGTACTTAGAGAACAGTAGGAAAATGATGCCAAAATTTTCTCAAAAACCCAATACACATTATACACTTACTAGTGAGATTAGGTGTTCAAGAATGGGATAGGTGGTACACATTTATTATATATAAGAATGACAACACATGTATTTGTTGGCCTAGAAACCCGTCCAAGATATACTCATTAGGAGTAAATCTTGGATAGTCCCCGGTTTGGGACTGTTGTTGAACACCTAATCTCACTTAGGATGTAAGTGTATAATTTGTATTTGGTTTTCAAGAAAATTTCGACAGGATTTCCCCGTTTGTTCTCTAAGTACATATGTACTTAGAGAACAACGGGGAAATGCTGCCAAAATTTTCTTGAAAACCCAATACACATTATACACTTACTAGTGAGATTAGGTGTTCAAGAATGGGATAGGTGGTACACATTTATTATATATAAGAATGACAACACATGTATTTGTTGGATTAAAGTTTTAACCATGCAAAAACTCTAATCTGTTAACCCTAGACCCTAGTCTTGTTGTAATGTATATTTGATTTGTCTTTGATCATAGAATGGATAGATCATGGATGTCCATTCGCAATCGCTGCACCCCAGAGTTTATTTCTGGTCTTGACCAGTTTATTATATTTGCTGAGGAACATAGGAAAAAACCTGGAGATAGGTTCTACTGTCCATGTAGGCGTTGCGGTAACAACTTGAAAGTCAGCACTGGTGATGAAATCAAAAGTCATGTCATGTGCAACGGGATTATACAAGGCTATACAGAATGGCACTGGCATGGAGAGATTTCAAACCTGAAACCAGTGGATGTCGATAGCAGTGCTTGTGTGGAAGAAGAAATTTCCTACGATGACGTAGATGTGAATGAACCAGTTCCAGTAGACATCGTTGATGCGATGTTGGATAGTTGTGGGGTAGAGCAAACCGATCCACCTCCAATTTTTAGAAGCATTGTGCATGATGCTGAGATATCGTTATACACAGGTTGTACTAAGTTTACGAAGCTTAGCGCTATGTTGAGATTGTATAAGTTGAAAGCTAACAATAGATGGAGCGACAAAAGCTTCACTTCATTGTTGACTTTGTTGAAAGAAATGCTTCCTGAAGGAAACGAGTTGCCAATCTCAACATACCAGGTAAAAATATTGTTGTGCCCAATGGTAATGGATGCCAAGAAGATACACGCATGCCCGAATGATTGTGTATTATTTCAAAAGGACTATGTGGATTTGAAAGATTGTCCAAAATGTGGTGCGTCACGGTATAAATTGACGACTTCGGGGGAGTCCAAAACTGGTTCTCCTGCCAAGGTGATGTGGTATCTACCTATAATCACGGTTTCAATGCTTGCTTGCCAATCCGATATATGCGAAGAATTTGAGGTGGCATGCAGATGTTAAGAAAAATAATGATGGGATCCTACGACATGCGTCTGATTCCCCACAGTGGAAGAAGATTGATCTATTCTACCCTGAATTTAGTGAAGAAGTCAGGAATCTAAGACTTGGGCTTTGTACAGATGGGATGAATCTGTACGGGACATTGAGCAGCCAACATAACACTTGGCCAGTCATGCTTGTTATATACAATATTCCTCCCTGGATGTGTATGAAAAATAAGTATGTAATGTTGTCGTTGTTGATATTGGGCCCTAAACAACCTAGAAATGACATCGATGTTTATCTTGAACCTCTAATTGATGACTTAAAGAAACTCTGGGGTGAAGGTGTGATGACCTATGATGCTTCATGAAGAGAGACATTTCGTTTGCATGCTATGTTGTTTTGCACTATTAATGACTTTCCAGCATATGGGAATTTGTCTGGATATAGTGTCAAAGGAGCTAAAGTGTGTCCTATATGTGAAGAGAACACTGATTCAACAAGACGAAAACATGGCGGTAAGACTGTATATCTCGGTCATCGAAGGTTTCTTACAAAATTTCATCCATATCGTAGGAAGCGCGAAGCATTCAATGGATTGAATGAGGAACAGAGTGCACCTAAACCTATACCAGGGGAGGTTGTTTATGAAAGAGTAAAAGACTTTGTCAATGAATTTGGTAAGAGATCACAATGTACTATGGCCACACTGAGTGACAAATGTTTATTCAAGAAGAAGTCAATATTTTGGGATCTTCCTTATTGGAGTTCTTTGACAATCAGGCATTGTATCGATGTTATGCTTGTTGAGAAAAATTTCTGTGATAGTGTCATTGGTACTTTATTGAATATACCAGGTAAGACTAAAGATGGGATAAAATCCAGACTGTACCTATGTGAAATGGGAATAAGGTCGTAATTAACATAATTTCGTGAAATGGGAAATCGGAGAACATACTTACCTCCCTCTTGTTACACATTGTTTAGAAAGGAGAATAAAGCTTTTTGTGAATGTTTGGTAAATGTTAAGGTGCCACAGGGTTACTCATCCAACATCCGTAGATTGGTATCAATGAAAGATCTGAAGTTGATAGGTCTTAAATCTAATGATTGTCACACTCTAATGCAACAAATATTGCCTGTGGCAATTAGATCAATATTGCCGAAGCATGTAAGGTTTGCAATCACCAGACTTTGTTTCCTTTTTAACAGTCTGTGCAGCAAAGTTATTAACCCTGATACTCTCGATAAATTACAAAGAGAAGTGGTTGTTACCCTATGTCAGCTTGAGATGTATTTTCCTCCGTCATTCTTTGATATCATGGTACATCTTGTTGTCCACTTGACAAGGGAAGTGAAAATGTTGGGACCAGTTTTCTTGCATTGGATGTATCCCTTTGAACGATACATGAGCATTTTTAAAAGTAATGTTTGAAACCGTTATCGGCCTGAAGGGAGTATTATTGAGGGTTATGTGGCGAGAGAGGTTATGGATTTTTGTAATGACTTTCTCAGTGGTAATGACAATCCTGATAATGAAAAGAATATTGACGAGCAATTTGGCAAAGGAATTTTGGGATCACGTGTGAAAGTAATCAACTGTGAGTAGTTGGAACAAGGTCACTTGTATATTTTACACAACATGGACGAAGTGAACGTTTATATCGAGGAACATACCAATTTCATCAAGAGACAATATCCTCGAGCCAATACAATGTGGCTTGCTAGAGAGCATAACAAGACATTTATTAAGTGGTTTGAAAATAAAGTCTTACATCAACTATCTCAAACACCAGATGATATTACTGAAACTATCAAATGCCTCGCCTTTAAACCAAAATTGACTGTTATGTCTTATGAAGGGTATGACATTAATGGATTCACATATTACACAAAGCGCCAAGATGATAAGAGTTTCGTCCAAAATAGTGGGGTCACCCTTCAAGCATCGACTATGTTTTTTGCAAGTGCAAAGGATAAGAGTCCACGTGAAGCTAAAATGTCATATTACGGTGTCATTGAAGACATATGGGAGTTTGACTACATAGATTTCATAATTCCGCTCTTCAAATGTAATTGGGTTGATAACACCAAAGGAGTTATAGTGGATGAATTGGGTTTCACTTTAGTGAACTTTGAAAAGATTGGCGAGAAGGATGAACCATTCATATTGGCATCACATGTGAAACAAGTATTTTATATCGATGATCCTGCAAATGATAAATGGTCAGTTGTTCTTCATGGTAAAAGACAGTTCATTGAAGATCCTATAGATGAAGAACAGTACTAAGATAAGTATGATGAATCCAGTCCATTCTCAGTTGGGTTGCCAACACCAGCAAATATTGAAGCTAATGATGACTTGTATGTGTGCGAAGATCACAATGAAGGATTGTTAATTAATAAAAAATCGCAATATTAGAGGCATGTTTATATTTTTTATATGTGTTATTTTTCTGAATGGGAACTTTACAATGTGAATGTGAACTTTACAATGTGAATTTTACAATGTGAATTACTTTATAATGAGAACTTTACAATGTGAATTACTTTACAATGTGAATGTGAACTTTACAATGTGAGCTTTACAATTTGAATTACTTTACAATGTGAATGTGAATTTTCAGATGGCTGAGCATTCTCCTGATGACCGTGTTGATGATTACCGTGAGGGTGAGGACATCAATGCGCTGCCTCACAATGTAAGTTTTAAAAATATATCATATATTTATATCTATATGTCCATTTATAGTTATATCTTGTAAATGTGTTTATTTTGTCAAATTTTAGGTTGATGATGCACATGTACCATCTGAAGCAGTTGAGGCACTTGATCAGCAACACCAAAAAGTTGACAAGAGAAGGGGCATCACTATGATGAAGAAGTTAATAGCGCAAAAGGGCAATGGACCCAAACTTGTTGTGGATTTTGATAATGCAGGAAATGCATCTGGTGTGAATCACAATTCATTTGTTTCATATCTTGAGTATGTTACTCGTAGCCATTGCGGTTGTAAGATAGATTCTTGGCATAAAGTTTCCAAGGAGAAGAAAGACGTAATATGGAAGGATTTATGCATGAGTTATTATTAATTTGCAATTCTATTTTGTAGATTACTAATTTTTTGGATACTAGTTAATAGCAATTCTAATTTGCAGAGTATATTTGAATGATTGGATGAAAAGCTACATCGTAAATGCGTGATGCAATGCTGTGGGAGAGTCCTAAGGAACTATAGGACAAATCTCACCCGAGAATACATAAAAGAAGCTGACAAGAGGAAGAAGACAACCACTGAACAGTGGAACTTCCTGGACAAAGAAGAATGGGACGCGTTTGTTGCTTCAAGACAAACGGATGAATTCAAGGTATTAGGCATCAGTCCCAATCTCATTAATATATGTTGTATTCACCTATTCAAGATTAACATTTATTGTTACTAACTAAATCATTAATGTGCATACTAACTAGGCCCTCAGTGAGGCACAAAGATCAAGGCGTGCACTGAATGTGCATGACCACACAATGGGGCCAAAGGGTTATGCAGACATTCGCCAAAGACTACAGTCTGAGGCTACTGCTCAGTCTGCTGCTACTCAGGAGTCCTCCACTATAGGTAGCACACCTCTGCCTCGCCATGATGTCTGGATAGCTGGGAGGCAAAATAAGAAGGGATAAATAAGGAAGCCCGCAACTGCTGAGGCGGCTGCAAAAATGGTAAAATATAACTCTTACAACAATCGTTCGAATATTGATTATTTGTGGTGTTTACTTAATTACAAATTTTTGTTTTGGCGATTAGCGGGAGCTGCACGAGCTGAGGAAACAAGGCAAGTTCATCCCTGAGGGAACAAGGGATGAATTGACAGTTGCTCTGGGTAACCCAGAGCATCCTGGACGTGTTAGGGCTGCAGGCGCTGGTGTGGGCATCAAAGCTTTTTGTGGGCCATCCCAGTGCAAACATGTCCCAAAAGTGGGACTTTCACAAGAATAGGTAACATATTTTTTCCTTGTAGATGTTACTGTAAAAGAGAATTCAATAACTAGAATTTTACGTTTCTTTTATCCGTGTATAGGTAGATAAGCTATTTGATAGGAAACTCGAAGAAGCAATGAAAAAGTGGCGAGAATCTCAGACTGCCACTTACCAGACAGTACCTATGGTGTCTCCTACTACAGGCTCTACTCCTACTGTAGAGGTTGGGAGTAATCCTGTAGACCCACCACCTAGCAAATCTGCTGTAAGTATTTTTATGACATAGTAACTATTTTTTTAATTCAAGATGATATGTTTTTAAGATGATATGTATATATAAAATTTTATTCGTTTCAAAAAAAGATGATATGTATATATGTATATAACATTCTTTACACAAATTATTTGTAGGGGTTGAAGCCATGCCGTCTAAAAGTTAATGAATATGTCATTGTAGAGGCGTCGGCTTACCCATCCCTACCAGGGGAAATGTTTCATGGGTCTCCATTACCAGCTGGTTGGATTCGTGTGAGCCCGGTACATATATTCCCCAAGTGGATGGATCTTCCATTGCCATATGCCCACCCAGATTGTGAAACGCTTGGTGAGGCAGAAGGCGGAGTGATATTGTGGCTAAAAGCGGATGTCATCTTTACTGAAATTGTATGGTAAATTTACATTATGTTAAATTGTTAGTGTGTGTATATGATGTCAGTTGATCTGAAATTATTATATATATATACAGGTTAAAAAGAAGACACCCACAGCATCTAGGCCTCCACTTCAACCTCCTACATTACCCAGTTGGGTTCCACAGGACCTACCTGTCCCATTAGGTCCTAACTATAGGGGTATGGCAATATGGTTAGGCGAACATGATATAAATTGCCCTATAACTATATCTATAGATTCAGATGTTGCAGGTCAATCATACGAAAGCAAACTATTTATACAAGATATTTTGGAGTTGTTTCGATATGATTGGCTAAATACATCTGTGATAGAGTTATGGATAAGGTGAGATGTTCTTTATACATCCATATACCTTGTTTAGGATCTGGTGATCTGGTTTCTTATTTATTAATGCATGCGTAATTAATACATATTTTGCAGCTACTTAGACAAGATATGTGCAGATTTTGCATTCGAACATGTAGGATTTTTTATTCCATCTTTGATTAGTCTAGTAGCTAAAGACCCTCTGTAAGTTCAACAATACTGCTATGAGGCTTTTACAATTTTTGCTCAAAATAAGAAGACGATGATAATGGATCCATTCAATGTAGAGTAAGTTTACTTTGCTTATTATAATTTGGACTTAAGAAAATTACATTTTTATTGTGGATTTTGAGTTATTAATTTTTAACTTTTTTACCTCTAGTGGTATGCATTGGGAGTTACTAGTTATTGTCCCTGAGACGTTCACTGTCTATTATATAGATCCTAAGGGGAGTAAATTGAATACAAAATATGGACACATAATGAAAATGACATTATTCTGGTGAGAAATATTTCATTTTCATATCTGTTAACATATGTTATTACATTACTATTTAATTATGCAATGTACTGTGTTACATTAACATGTAGGGGTTTTGATGAGTTCAAAAAGGCTGGAGGAAAGGTCCCCATGAAAAAGAACCAGCCAATAATTTGGAAGAACGTGAAAGTAAGTTCCCGACTGCAATATATGTATATATTATTTATGTGAACAGTGCTTAATTAGTTGTATTTTTTAATATTTTGTATGTTTGAATTTATAGTGTGCTACACAAGACAACAGATGGGCTTGTGGATACTATGTGATGCAATTTATGCACATGATTATCAAATATGCCGCAATGGACATCGATTATATTGCTGAGGTATTATATAGTCTCATTAGATATATAATATGAAATATATCAATCTTATTTATAGCTCATTAATTATATATATACATCATTCTCTTTACAGGTGTTTAAAACTGACCACACTATAGGAATGGCCTTACCAGATGTACATGCTCCCTATATGATGGGAGAATTAAATGAAGTAAGAGAAGAATGGGAAACAACCATACAAGTAGTGGGGGATTTAAGATATAATTGGGATGTTGATAGAGAATAATGATTAAAGAATGATATTTTGTAAATGAATTTATGAATTATAATATATGTGTGAATGTTTCTACATGTCTAGATGTTTCTACATGTGTCTGAGTGAAAATGAATGAAACTGTTGGTTTCTATATGAATGTTTCTATATGTGTGAATGTGAAAATGAATGGAACTACAGATTGCTAGCTACATGAATGTTTCTAAATGTGTGAAAATCAAATGGAACTACAGGTTACATTGCTAAATGTGTGAATTTTGTTGTTGTTAATTTTGCAGGTTTGTGGCCTGTTGTTGGCTGATATCAATGGATGTCGTAAAACCTACAGTTCATAACTGAACTGTAGGTTTCTCATCCTACGACCATCCATACAGCAGGTCTATAGACTAACAGAAAAAAAAACAAAAAAATAGGCGTCGGTTATTTGTATAAAACCGACGCCACATCATTACAGTGTCGGTTTCTAATAGTAATCGATGTCTATTTCCTTAACACCACGGCCGTGCTGGCCAACACGGCCGTGGCAGCGGACCAGACACCACGGCCGTGTTGGCCAGCATGGCCGTGTTGAGAGTGCACGGCTGTGGCAGCAGACCAGACACCACGGTCGTGCTGGCCAGCACGGCCGTGTTGGGGTTTATATGACGTCGATTCTTATCTAATAACTGACGCTGATAGTGCCCAAGATGGCGCCCTTCTGTGGCGCGAAGGTATATGGCGTCGGTTTATTATCTAATAACCAACACCTATAGTGCCCTACTGGCGCGTTTTCGGTGGCGCGCGAAGGGTTTTGGTGTCGGTTTTTGAACCGACGCGTAATGGCTGGGCTTTTAGCGTCGCCCACATAGGTGTCGCTTAGAAACCGACACTAAATGCCTTAAATAACCGACACTAAAGGTCGGTTATGTACTAGTGAACACACCCTCTGTTGGCACTATGTGCCCTCTATGACACCCGTAGTGTCTGGAGCAATGTGCCCTCTAAATTTTCCTGAGACTCTCTGGTGAGGACTTATGCTATAATGTATATGATTAATATTTTGATGTCATTTTCTATCTTTGTTCTTCATTTCTTATCTATATATTTTAATGTCTTAATCTCTTACCTCTAAATATGTTCCCAATTTGTTATTGTTGTATTTTAATCTATTAATTTTGACTCAGTACCTCTCTTATTTAATTATAAACTGAATCTAACTTTGAACTATACAGTCTAATCTGAATATGTATCTAAATTACTAGATAAGTGAGATTGGATCTAAGGCTTTCATTAAGTATGCAAATCTAATTTATGACTACTTACAATGAGTAATATAAATATTAAATTTAAACTCTAGATTTTTGTTGTATATATAAGTCTTCATTTGAAAATTGTATTTAATAGATCACTTAGTTAAATTCTGATATTGAATATATGACTTATTGGTCTAAAGGCTTGAGAAATAAACTGAATTGAATAAATGAAATACTATCTGAAGGTAGCGTAAGTATCAAAAATCTAAAGTACAATAACCTCACAACATACTTAATCTGAATAAAGTCTAATTACTCAAGGTATCATTGAACATGTAATAAGCATGAAATACTGAATATCTAATAGTAACTTAATCTCTAAGTTACTTTGTATATGGATAGGCTGAATCATACTAATAATGAAATTCAACGGACATAGCCCACTTACCTTGTTTGAGGATATCAACAACGTTCTGTAAGTCCATATGTATAGGTATTGGCATATCTTTACTTAAAATCTTTAAACATTATACCACATAAAACATTAAAGCCTTATTTAAGAAACATGTACACATACTCACCTCTATAAATCATCATATGTTAAGCTTAAATTCATTTCATAACATCAATTCTATTATCCTAAAGTATCTTCTTTAACAACCATCATGATTAGACTTGCGACTATAATGCCTCCTTGGGATGAGAGTCCTAAGGACATCAATAGTTCTATAATTCTCATCAAGTATAGTTGGAAAAAGACCCCATTTTCCATTAATCATAATTCCATCTAAAGCCAAGTCACACATCTATTTCAAAATATCTACCTTTGGTATGCATTTTAGGGTTCTAATAGGTATGCAATTAGGTATAGATTACCATCTACCTTAAAATTTTTATGTTAACTTTTTTTGTCACCTATTGATGCATGCTGACCAATCATAGATTTAAAAGTGCCATGTTTTGTCATGTGTATCTCACCTAACATTACACATGTCCTATACCATAGACACTAGAAAGAGTGTGACAAGCATAATAGGTTTAGATGAATGCATATAACATCCCCTCTATAAAACCCCATAAGTTTGTATCCCATACCACAAACATTTGGGAAAAAGAGAAGGCATAATATGAAAAATCCAAAGTAAACATAAAAGTATAATGCATTTAGACACTAGCCCTAATTCATACATCAACTTCTATTGCCTGACTAAACCTTCAACCCAGATTCTACTATCTTCCAATCACCTATTTTATAATTAGGGTTACTTAATATCTTTCTAAAATGTCTAGTCTCACTTGCTTTTAATCGACAATCTAAACTAAGAATATGAGAAATTGCCTGATGTCCATCTACATCATGCTCTGTGACCATGTTGTAGCACACTAATTATCATATAACATGAGTTGAAGCTAATTTTTTTATGGGGAGTGTTACTAATATGATATACATTACAATAATGATAGAAAAGAATCATTAGAGACTGTGTATGAAATAAATTCTCATCATATTCTTAGAGAAAAAACTAGGTTACATAAAACCTTGTAAGAAAAACCATAACATATAATGTAAAACACGATACTTCTATCATAAGCTATGGGCTCGTATAGATGGATACCCAACAAGAAAACCTCTTAAAGTTGTCAATGTGTCATCTTGCCAAGATGATCTCCTGAAGTTATGTACCTGCAAACATCTCGTACCCAGCCATGCAAAGGAAAATCTAGGTTAGAGTAAGTGGCAATGACTTTCTAATATGATAAACATGAATTTACTATAACTAAAAGATTAACTAATATCTGAAAGTTGTAAACTTATATGGAATTGATATGTCTTTTATTTATGGATTTTATCTGATTTGTGGCGTCCATTATACAATAAGTCCTCATCTGTTGACACTGAAGTGTCCTCTATGGTGTAACACACCCTCTGTTAACACCGAAGTGTCCTCTATGGTGCAACACATACTCTATTCGTACTACATGCCCTCTGTGACACCTGCATTGTCTAGCACAATGCACCCTCTCAATCTCCTCGGGACTCTCTGGTGAGAACATATCCTATAATGTATATGATTAATGTTTTGATGTCATTTTCTATCTTTGTTCTTATTTTTTAATATGGATTTTATTTACTATCGATGAATCTTAATCTCTTATCTCTGAATCTGTTCTCAACTTGTTATCTCTGTATCTTGAACTATCATTATTGGCTCTATATCTCTATTCTTTAATTATAAACTGAATCTAACTCTGAACTCTAAACTTTAAATCTAATTATGTATGTAAATTACTAGATAACTATGATTGGATCTAAGGCTCTTATTAAGTATGCCAATCTAATTTATGACTACTTACAATGAGTAATTTAAATATTAAATATGTGATCTAATTCTTGATGTCTAAATAAGTTTTCATTTGAAAATCATATTTAATAGATCACTTCATTAAATTTTGATATCGAATATATCACGTATGTGTCTAAAGGCTTGAGAAATAAACTGAATTGAATAAATGAAATACTATCTGAAGGTAGCTTAAGTGCCAAAAATCTAAAATATGATAACCTCACTACATACATAATCTGAATAAAGTTTGATTACTCAAGGCTTCAATGAACATGTAATAAACATGAGATACTGAATATCTAAAAGTAACTTAATCTCTAAGTTACTTTTCACATGGGTAGGCTGAATCATTATAATAATGAAATTCAACAGACATGACCCACTTACCTTGTTTGAGAAGATCCTTAATGTAGTATGCATTCCTTGGTTGACAACATATCTATATGGACATCAACAACATTCTAAAATCACCTTAAAATCATGATGTTAAATTTACATCAAAACTCTTATTATATAATTGCTATAATCTTTATACTCAAATAAGACCAAAGAAATCATCTTATACACTAATGTAAGCATGTACATCATATAATGAGAATAAATCTTAGATACAATCACATATACTAATCTTACTAACTCAATTAATATATATGTAAGAAATAGTTACAAATCATCATATAGACACGATATGCACACCTATCTCATAACAATAACAATAAATATCAATTATATCGCCTTAATGACCACCTAAGACTCAAAATTAAATATTAATATGACAATACCTAAAACTCCAATAAAACATTACAAACAGTAATCATTCAATGTATTGAGGAGAATACAAAAATTTCATTTTGTTTCAAGGTAAAATCATGGGTGAAATGTCCAAAATACCCTTACTAGGATTTATATAAAAAACCTTAGTAAAATATCAAATCTGAAATATCAGGCCTTGGATTCATGTTAAACATACCAATATATACTTACTATTAGAATTTCATGAATTTCTAAAGTCGAATGCTATTTTTAATGCCAAAAATATAAAAATCTTAATATTTTAGTAATCAAACTATAATAAATATCAAGCATCCAAAATACCCTTCTACTCTATTTTTTATAGAAAACTAAACATCCTAAGGTTTCTGTAACTACCTTGTTTTTGAAAATTTGAGTTTTGTAGATTAAGATATGAATTTTAGCAAAATACCTATTTATGGAGTGATCTAGATCGTCGACTTTGTATCTGACCATCGAGATTTTTCCAAGATGTGCACCCAACCGCTTCCAAGTTTAGCACTCACAGATCTTCACCTAGACCTGACTAGTTCTAGTACATGCATGCTCGATTGTAGATAGAGTTCCTCTCGCAAGTAGCATGCTGCTCTGTTTTTGTAGAGCCCACTGTCGCCACCCAAGCCTCCTTCGATTACTAAGGTCTCATCGGAGGATGAAGAGAGAGACCAACGATCAAGTCTCTAGAGTCCTCTGGAGCTTCTCACATCATCATAGTGTGTTCTAGGGCCGGATATAAAGTAGGGTGCTAAATCCTCAAACCTATATCCTACGGTGCCACCACCTCCTCCTCTCCTTCTTGTTCTTTGTTCTTCCTCTCAAGCCTTCAATTTTGTGTAAAACCCTATATATAAACTTGATGATCCCTCTTGTCATACAAAATGAGGATTTTATAGCCCCCTTTTCCTTAGATCACCCACAAAGATCCCCCCTATCACAACTCTATTTTGGGTCCCTATTCTTCTTGAATAGGGATCGTGAATCCCCACCTCTTCGCTGGATCAGACGACACTCCCATGAACCGGCCTCTTGGTGATGAACCAACAATCCAATCTCAAAATTCTTTTGTTCAATGTTCAAAAGGTCCTAAATGTTAAATTTCTGATATAATTTATATAGGCTACTGTTTAATCCCGATCAGTCCCAAAATTTGACCAACACCTCATAGAAATCTTATCTCCTTTTACAAAAATCCTCACTATTTGATACACTACCTAGACTACTCTAGTATAGTATATGTGACTTCACTTGTCTCATGACCTAGAAAAATGCATTGAATCACCAAAGTAACTCTAAAATTTCCAAAATTGTACAATGTCCAATCCCTATCATAAAGAACATAACATAACTCCTAATTTCATTACTACATGCATGTGAGATCAAAATTCCCATACATGATATACAATAAGAACCACCAAACTATCTTTAACTTAAGTAAACATGATTGTTTAGTCCAACTATATATATCATAAATATTGAATGACCAAATTGACATCAAACTTTACAATACCTGAACATAATATTATTGTGTCTCAAGCATACAAAAATTCTCAAGTTCAACATTTATGATTCGTAAACATCAAAATTTACCAATTTGCACAAAATACCCTTTCTACATACTTTTTACTTATATCATAATATGGAAATTGAATGGGACCTTATTTTAACCATAAATAAATCTTATATTGACTTCTTGAATAACTTATCATATACTTACTACGTTCCAAAATTTAGGGTGTGATAGAACTACTCCTTAGTTGTCCGTCACTGATGCCAGTTGTGTTTGTTTCCCATTTCTCGTTGCAATGATCCCAAAATTCATCTACGGTGTTGACAAAAATCTTAGTTACAACTTCTATTGCAGAGATTGAAGTTCCTAGCCTCAGTCTCTAGATAGTTGGACATATAATAGATAGATTACATGGTTTTTTGAGAAATGTAAAAAGGAACTCCAAACTCAATGGGAATCATCTTATATTAAAATAAAAATCAAGGTATACAATGATATGTCTATGGCATGACATCGTTAAAGGGTGGGGATATGTTGGATAATTCCTAATGACAATGCATGCTTATTAGTGTTTACTACAATGTACATGTCTATTGTAATATTTATTTACAACACTATTTGTGTTTCGTCCCACATTGGTGGGTCTCGGTACATGGAGAGTTAGCTTTGTACATTTTGACACACACATATATAAATCCTTACACGTTGAAAATGGTATTAGACCATGTGTAGAATATTGAACATCATATTAGGGAGATGCAATTGTTTCTATCTATGTCACAAGCTCTCTAACTTTGGTTTAATCCTAGGAGTCGTGGTTTTTGTTTATGTATCCACCCTTGTCGTATCTCTATCTTCCAAGTCATTGGCAAGTAAAAAAAGGAATATCTTCAACCAATCACTTATTAGGCATGTCACTTCAATAAGGGTCGATGCATTCTGAATCTTGAGCTGACATGAGGATACTTATGTCTTCCTTCTTCCATTACTTTCAGTTGAAGCACTACATTCATCCAACACTAGAGTTACCTATATCCCATCTAGGTGAGATGAGTTTGTCACCTTCATTTATTTAGTTTGCCTCAGATACATGGAGGTTGTTGGTATGTATGTCCAGAGAGACAATCATACGATGATTGTAATGGGGCAATAGATACTTGATTTGTTATTGATATAGGTAATCATATCTATTATGTTTCTCTCAATCATGAGATGATGACACAAACATAGTACATCTTTGAAGAATGGTGATATTAGATGACATATTTCTTCAAGTTTAGAACCTAGATAATGAGATCATATGTGTGATAAGAGTACACACATTCTTGTTGTGTCCCGAGTCAGTATTTACTATGGAAGAAAAATATACAACAATTTTACATAGGACTAGAGTGTGCATTGACTGATGACAAAGTTGCATTAGTCATGATATGTGATATCAAGTCAAACACATAGATAATTGTAAGAGAATAATGTACCAGACAGACCCACCTTGAAGTGACACATGGAGGCCATGGAATGGTAGACACAATTAGCTCTCATAGTGATAGTGGTGATTTTGGATCATAGAATTGAACTCACTAAACTCATCACATGTTGTTCAATGTATTCTGACGCTATCTAATTGGACCTTGGATAAGGTTTGCCATAAAGGCGATTCACAAGTACATTGTGACACAAGGGGATTGAGTTAAGTGATGTAGATGGTCTTTGTCCCTCCTACAAGTGTTTAACATTCTAGCCACTTGATAAGAGTGACTTAGAAACATATGGAAATACTCATGTGACTCAGTATAAGATAAGTGAATTCACATGCATCATGTACAGTCTGCTCTAGTTCAAGGAACATGGATTGAATGTTGAGAGGATGATGATTTCATGGCCCAAGTTTAATATGGATATCAAAGACAAAGGAACTATATGATCACAGTATGCTGATCACAAATTTTAGGTTGAAGTTGTTCTCCAACTTTCTAATTACTTTAGTACCAAGAATGTGTTTCTAGATACATCTGATTGCTTGTGATGTCATAAATTAGTTATGAACATTCATAGAAAATGTAACATGGGACCTATAGGGTCACACACATAGGATACACCTTGAATAAAAGTTTACTGTTGCATAAGGTTTTACTTGAATATGAAAGTCTTTCCATATTCAATTTAAACAACATTTTGCTTATACATTGGCTAAACTGGAATTTGAACTGCCCGATTTAAAATATAAATGGATTGGTTGAGAAGTGAACCGAACGGTTCAAAATGTGAAATGACAGGTTCAGATTGTCAATCACCTAGTTCAAGGATCAACAAAATTATATCAAGGGTTGATGTTGAATTCATGTTGTGCATTAATCATCACATGGAAAGCCAATATGTTTGTGAATAGGAAATATAGTGAACCAACTGATTCAAATGTTAAATCAACCATTTCAAAAGTGAACTGATTGATTCAAGTGTTGAATCGGCCTTTTCACATGTGAACTGACCAGTTTAGAAATGAACTGACTGGTTCATGATGGACAACTCCTTCCTGTTGGCTCTGGTAGTGCAACGTGGAGTTCCTGATGGTCTGCATGGACTACGTAGAGGCGTGGAGACTGTTGCCGCCATGTTAGGAGGAAAACAATGACCTCCTTCTGTGATGTAGCACCAAGAGGCCGTCGTCAACAGTTGTCCATGCACATCTTGTGAAGCATGCACATCATCATACAAGAGTAGTCACTGGACTTGATCCACGCCAGGTATAACTCTTGCTAATACTTTCCTACATACATCATTATTCACATGTCTCTTTAGAAAAGAATAGGGGCAAAAGTTTTTGTTTCCACTACGTTACCTGTCATCCCTATTCCTTAACGATGGTATCTGTAACATCCTCAAAATCTTAAACCTATCAATGATCCTTAATTCGAGACCCTAATTTGCAAATTTATGATTTTATCTAAAAAATAGAATGTAATGTGACCTCTAAGTCCCAGACATAATGAAATATTCTCCTAACCTCAAATTTTGGCTCAACCAACTCATTAAAGAAAGGGTAATTTCATTAATGTCACCTTCTAATAACATATGCATTAAAATAGTAACCCATATGAGGTTTATGAACAAAAGTTAATGAAAACCTAAATCTAATTGGATAGGGAGATTCTACAGGTCCTAGTTACCTTGTGATTCAAATTTGGAGTCAATAGGTCTTCATTTGACCCTTCAAATCAATTAGGGAAGTTAACATATGGTTTAGTGGTACATTAATCAAATATGTGATGATTTAACCTAAGATTTTGTTTTATTTAAATATCATGCTATTATTTCTCTAATTTTTCACCTAAAGTAAGTGTCACGTGTGCCTGACTTAAGCCAAGATGCTCCCATCTGTTGGATGTATCATCATACGGATCTGGACTCGTCTCCTACCTTGAATAGGTGACTGAGAATAGGAAACCAAGTCAGGTGTTCCTTCTTTGACCCCATTTGGCCCCCATAGTGCCCTGATTAATTTGATTTCTTCACTGATGAAATTGGGATCACCATGTGAGCTCAATGATCCTAGGTTTGCATGAACTTCGTGCCCTATCCATGAAATTCCCAACTTGGCATTGACTCCCATCACTGCCCCAAAGTCATAGAGACTTCCTCTGGCCCTTAAACCTATATATAAAGGATACAAAGAACCGCCAAACCCTACTGTCTTCCCCTACTCGCTCAATTTAGTTGGAAACCCTCCGAGTCAGTGCCACCAATCTGATTTCCTCTATGACAATCATCATCTTCTCATAGACACGTCCACCTCCCTCAACCCAATTGGCACTTGAGTAAGCATCTCTGGATGTCCACGATTCTTTCTTTTTCCTTGTTTTGTCTCGTGAGTTCCCCAATCACTAGGACCTATATCTGCCCATGTGGACGTCGCCGTCGTTCACTATTTGGCCAAACCAATGCCTTCCCGGTCCCAATTTTTCATTGCTTGGCATCGCGAGGGCACCAAGGATGTATTTTCAACTTCTTTTCTTGCTTTCTTTACTGATTCAGTGACTTCAAAGTTCGAGTGGTTCCCCTATTGCTTGCATTTTTCTGATGAGGTAGGAGGATACAAGGGTCCTTTCACCCCCACGATTGTGGTTCTGGCCTTGCCGGTGTCCCACAAAGTGGAAGTGCTTGAGGATTTCACTATTTCTCGTGAGCACTCATTATTTTGGATCTTGGTCAAAGATCTTGGCTCTTGAGGTTGTTCCTCACACTGCAGTAGTGAAAGAGGAGTCTGGGAGTATTTTACGTCTCTTCCCCTCCCTATTTGCTTGTGGTAACACTTTGGTCATGGGAATTATCATCCATAAGTCTTGTTTGGGCGAGCCTTGCACACAACCTCCACTATCCATGCGGCGTCAGGCCATTGGGCCGAGTGGGCAAGGGGCCCGTGAGTCAGAATTGCCCTCTAAAGTGATTAATCAATTTCTCTATTTTTCCTATTGGCCAATTCTTCATAAATTCACAGTAAATCAATGGCTTATCAGAAAAATTAGTAAAAATAGGTTTTGGAAAGTTTTTTCAATGGAGAACATGATTTTTAGGTTTTCAAACCCTAACTCAAGAATGTCTGACCATGTTTTCCTAGAAGACTCAAATTATGGTTTAGGATGTATTAATGATGATAATGAATAGAAATCATGTATTTTCAAGAACATAGGATTCGATCAAGATCAGGGATACTAAGTTCGGCGTTACCTTGCTCTAGGTAAGTGGGTCATGCCACTATGCATATATATATTGAATGAATTACATGTTAAGTATGATTTCAGATTATTCTTTGAATTTCAAGTTGATGAATGAAATTAAAATAATGATGATGCTTCAGATCATATTATTGCATGTTGTTTTCCATAATCATAATGTCATATGCTTATCATTGATGTTCATTAGTTTAATGATATGACCATGGAATGACTAAGAAACTAAAGAAAGACTCATGTAAATCATGTAATGATAATTTTAACACTAAGAGGGAGAAATCCCATGAAGATTAGGATATACTTAAGTTGTGAATTGTTCCTCTTTATGTTATTTTGTCTTTATGGCATTGATGAGCACTTTGGTGCAACTAAGATGAGCCTTAACCGTCCTGATGAGAACTTTGGTTTAATTATTGGCTGAGGACAATTTTCATTGATGGCAAGATAAGAACAATGATGTTAATTTTAAGTTAAGAGAATTAGGTAACTTATTATATGTTTCTCGCAATGATGGACCTTTATGGTCATTGTGGGCTTCCTAGCAATGATGGGATTTCCGAGCATGATGTGCCCCATGTGGGAAGTGATGGAGAGAATACATACAATACTGTTTCTTAATTCATTGATGTAATGAAATTTAAAGCATAATGAGAATTCTTAATGTTAATTCATGTCAAGTTATTTTAGTTCAACTATATATGCTTACTTTTCAGTTCTTATAACATGCGTAGTTCCACTTACTTATGTTGTTGCTTGTTTTTCGTGACTGTGGGATGAGATGTCCCTAGATCAAGGAACAAGAGGGAATTGAAGCGAGCCTTCAAGTGTAGATGGTGAAGGAGAATTTAGCTCAGTGGGGTTCCATCTACCACTCCATAAATTTTCTAGTTTAGTTTCAGTTCATGCTTTATATTTGCTTAGCCTACAAGAAATAGGTTTTGAAATAAGATGAGATAGTTAATGTTTTTCCCTTTCATAGAACAATGTATGACTCTATATTTTTAGTTAATGTATGGTGTTTCATTTATCTTATTGCAATGATTATCATGTTTTGTGATGTTCCTCTGAGCCAAGTGACCCATGCTATGGACAACATAGGGTTTGCTTACACTGACTTATATATGTGCTCGAAGGGGCATTACAATATGGTGTCAGAGCAATGAGTATATGGCAACTAAGCTAAATATTCACATGTTCTAACCCTAGGTATACCTTGTTTTTCTAGATGTCTCCTAAGAAGTGTGATAAGGGAAAGGAGAGGGAAGATGGTGCTAGCTCTTCTAGTGAGGAAAGTGGATTAAGAAGGAACCCTAAGGAAACCTTGGAGGACTTAGTACAACTTCTCACCAATTCCCTAGGACAAGGACAATGTCAGCCCAGACACCAACGAGCTAACCTTAGTGGACTTCTTGAATATCATCCCCGACTCCTTTGTTGGAGAATGAGAGGATGATATCGTCACCTAGGGAGAAGAATGGATTGTGAGCATGGAGCAATATTTTCGTGATCTGGACTACCCTCAACAGTCTAGGGTTTGCTTTTCCACCCACATGCTGAAGGGAGTAGTCTGTACATGGTGGGAGAACTTCTTCAACTCAAGAGCGGTTGATGCACCTACACTCACATGGGAAGGATTTGTTGAAGCTTTCCAATAGAACTATGTGTCTGAAGCCATGATAAAGAAGGAGTTACAGTTTGCCAATCTAGCTCAGGTTGGTGGCATGACGGTGACTCAATATAGCATGAAGTTTTGGATCCTACATATATGATTATGTTTAAGATGAGCGACGTAGGACAAAGAAGTTCATCTGAGGACTCAAACCCAACCTAAGCTTTACCCTATCAGGGAGAGGTCACAAAACCCTTCAGTCTGTGTAGATGCTACCCTAGAGCTAGAAGACCACCCCAGAAGGTCTTACAAGAAGGAAGGTCCCCATAAGAAAAACCAACATCAACATCAAACTCCCAAAAACAAGAGGAAGGCTGCTGAGATAGAATCCCCTATTGCCTAAGAGAAAACACAGTGCCCAACTTGTAAGAGGGTCCATGTAGGGCCGTGCAGGTTTGGTACTGGATTATGCTATTATTGTGGAGAGCCTGGACACACAAAGCCAGATTTCCCTAAGATATAGAGGAAGGAAGCCAAAAACTAGAACCCAACTTCTAAAAGATAGGTGAGGATCTTTGCAATGAACATGGAGGAGGAAAATGACCAAGGTACGGTTTAAGATCGTCACTTTTAGATTTTGACTTTATCCATAGACCATATATGTGTATAGTAATGAGCTTTTGAATAATATGTTATGATGTTATGAGAATATGGAAAAACCTAAGGTGGGTAGAGGTCTAAGAAAATTTTGAGGATTAAATTTATTTAAGGTGGGTAGAATTGTTACATCCTCAAATCTTAAACCTATCAATGATCCTTAATCCAAGACCCTAATTTGCAAATTTATGATTTTATCTAACAAATAGAATGTAATGTGACCTCTAAGTTCCAAATATAATGAAATATTCTCCTAACCTCAAATTTTGTCTCAACCAACTCATGAAAGAAAGGGTAATTTCATTAATGTCACCTTTTAATAATATATGCATTAAAATAGTGACCCATATGTAGTTGATGAAAAAAAAGTTAATGAAACCTAAATGTAATTGGATAGGAAGATTCTATAGGTCCTAATTACCTTGTGGTTCAAATTTAGAGTCAATAGGACTTCATTTGACCCTTCAAATAAATTTGGGAATTTAACATATGGTTTTAGTGGTACATTAATCGAATATTTGATGATTTAACCAAATATTTCGTTTTATTTAAATGTCACACTACTATTTCTCTGATTTTTCACCTAAAGTAAGTGTCATGTGCACCTAACTTAAGTCAAGATGCTCCCAACCATTGGATGTATCATCAGACCGCTCTAGACACATCTCCTACCTTGAGTAGGAGATTAAGAACATGCAACCAAGTCAGGCGTTCCTTCTCCGACCCCGTTTGGCCCCCATAGTGCCACGATTAATTTGATTTCTTCACCAATGAGATCAGGATCACCACGCGAGCTCAATGATCATAGGTTTGCCTGGACTTCGTGCCTCTTCCACGAAACGTTCAACTAGGCATGGACTCCCATCGCTACCCAAAAGTCATAGAGACTTCCTCCGACCCTTGAACCAATATATAAAGGATACAAAAGAACTGCCAAAACCTACTCTCTTCCCCTCCTCACTCAATTTGGTTGGAAACCCTCTGAGTCAGCACCACCAATCTAGTTTCCTCTGCGGCAATCATAGTCTTCTCACAGACATGACCACCTCCCTTAACCCAATTGGTACTTAAGTAACCATCTCTGGACCTCCACAATTCTTTCTTTGTTCTTGTTTTGTCTCATGAGTTCCCCAATCATTGGGACCTATAGCTCCCCATGTGGACGTCACCACTGTTCACTATTTGGCCAGACCAACGCCTTCCCGGTCCCAATTTTTCATCACCTGGCATCGTGAGGCCGCTGAGGATGTATTTTTGACTTCTTTTTACTTTCTGTACCAATTCAGTGACTTCAGAGTTTGACGATTTCCCCTATTGCTCGTGTTTTTTCAGTGAGATAGGAGAATACAAGGGTCCTTTCACCCCCACAATTGTGGTTCTGGACTTGTCAGTATCCCACGAAGTGGAAGTGCTTGAGGATTACTCCATTTATCATGAGCACTCATTGTTTTGGATTTTGTTTGAAGATCTTGGCTCCTGAGGATGTTCCTCGTGCTACAACAGCGAAGGAGAAGGAGTCTGGGAGTATTTTACATCTCTTCCCCTCCCTGTTTTATTGTGGTAACACTTTGGTCAGGGGAATTATCGTCCACATGTCTTGTTTGGGCGAGCCTTGAACATAGCCTCTGCTATCCATGCGGTGTTAGGACATTGGGCTAAGTGGGAAAGGGCCCCGCAAGTCAGAATTGCCCTCTAAAGTGGTTAATTAATTTCTCTATTTTTCCTATTGGCTAATTATTCATAAATTCATAGTAAATCAATGGCTTAACAGAAAATTGAGAAAAAATAGGTTTTTGAAAGGTTTTTCACTGGAGAACATGATTTTTAGGTTTTCAAACCCTAACTCAAGAGTGTCTGACCATATTTTCCTATAAGAACCTATTAGGGTTTAGGATGTATTAATAATGATAATTAGTTGAAACCATGTATTTTTAGGAACATAGTATTCGATCAAGACCAGGGATACTAAGTTAGGTTTTACCTTGCTCCAGGTTGGCGGGTCATGCCACTATGTATATATATTTTAGATGAATTGCATGTTAAGTATGATTTAAGATTATGCTTTGAATTTCAAGTTGATAAATGAAATTAAAATAATGATGATGCTTCAGATCATATGATTTCATGTTGTTTGCTATAATCATAAAGTCTTATGCTTATCACTGATGTTCATTACTTTAATGCTATGACCATGTAATGACTTAGAAATTGAAGAAAGACTCATGTAAATCATGTAATGATAATTTTAAGACTAACAGGGAGAAATCCCATGCTAATTAAGATAATATACTTAAGTTATGAATTGTTCCTCTTTATGTTATTTTATCTTTATGGCATTGATGAGCACTTTGGTGCAACTAAGATGAGCCTTAACCGGCTTGATGAGCACTTTGGTGCAATTATTGGATGAGGAAAATTTACATTGATGGAAACATAAGAACAATGATGTTAATGTTAAGTTAAGAGAATTAGGTAACTTATTAAATGTTTCTCACAATGATGGACCTTTATGGTCGTTGGGGGCTTCCTAGCAATTATAGGCTTTTCGAGCATGATGTGCCCCACGTGGGCAGTGATGGAGAGAATACATATAGTAATGTTTCTTAATTCAATGATGTAAGGAAAGATAAAGCATAATGAGAAATCTTAATGTTAATTCATGTCAAGTTTATTTTAGTTCAACTATATATGCTTAATTTTCAGTTCTTATAACATGCATAGTGTCGCTTATGTTGTTGCTTTGTTTCACATGACCATGGGATGAGATGTCCCTAGATCAAGGAGAAAGCGTAAATTGAAGTGAGCCTTCAAGTGTAGCTGATCAAGGAGACTTTAGCTTGGTGGGGTGCCATCTACCACTCCATAGATTATCTAGTTTAGTTTTAGTTTATGCTTTGGATTTACTTAGCCTCCATACATTAGGTTTTGAAATAGATGAGATAGTTTATGTTTTTCCCTTTCAAAGAACAATGTATGAATCAATATTTTGAGTTAATGCATGGTGTTTCATTTATTTTATTGCAATGATTATCATGTTTTGTGATGTTCCTATGAGCCAAGTGACCCATGTTATGGAAAATATAGGGTTTGCTTCTGCTAACTTATATATGTTCTTGGAGGGTCATTATAGTATCAGAGCCATGTCAAAATTTATAGTCATCTGAATTGAAATCGATATGATCATATTTATTTTATTGCATACTATGTGAATATTAATGTACATCTCTGATCAAATACCACATACAATCTCAATATATATGTATATGATATGATATATATGTAATCTAAACTTGTCGCCTTAAAAGTGCTTTGATGGTGGATGTATGTATGGTTATGACTAAAACCCCTATGGATGTTTGTCCATGGTTGTTTGGTTTTCTTTCCTATTGTTAATAAGTTTGCATAACGAGCCTCTCCCCTCCTTTACAAATGTAATTTATGCTCATCTTCATATATTCCCCTCTAATGTAACTTGAGGTTTTCCCTTTTACAATGTAGTATGGAATATGTTAGTTTTAATTTCTATTTTGCAAAGAGAAGATGATCTGCATGAGTCAAGTCGATCCACTAGAGGACCAAGAAGGAAAATATAAGGGAGGAGCCAATCGATCGACTTGAAGGCTAAAGGATCAAATGAAGGGCTCATATGACCAATTGGGCTAGCACAAGTTATCTAGTACAGGTTGCTACATATGATGCAGACCTTAGGTGGTAGTGATTCTTTATGACTACAAATAATTATGTTAGTATGGACATAACCATCGCTTGTATGTTTCTGATTACATGTTCATTGCTTATGGATATAACATGTATACGATACGTACTATATGTAATGATTAGATATGTATATATATATATATATATATATATATATATATATATATATATATATATATATATATATATATATAAGATACACACAGGAAAAGGTTAATCGACCAAGAGTAGGTTATGCTAAAGTGTGGTGTCCCATCTATCTCATGTAAGTGTGATGGTAGATGTGTAGATCTACCAATGTAGGTTGCATATTCTATCATGTTGTCTTTCAGGTGAGGCTAAACTAGGTAACCTTCATGAGATTAAGTGCCTAGAAGAATAGAGATGGATAGTGTCAGGGAGCTTTGCACAAAATCTATCCAAGAGTTGCATTATATCACATCTATCTAAGAGTTGCATAAGTTGTAATTGGAAAACGTTTCCTACCTAAATAGTCAAGTTTTGGCTGATCAGCTAAAGCTAACTCATGATTTGATGAAATATGGATCTTGGCTCACTGAAGATTGTTCCCAGCAATCATCCAAATTGGTAGAGAGGACTCTCAATCTGAACAAAATAGTGGGAGAAATAACTAATTAAAGACCTGATTATAATTGTCACTATTATCAAATCAAATCAAAAGTGTTTTGAAAAAAAATGCAAAATTTCTTTTGTAGAATATAATGGAAAACACAAACATATTTTTTTTACGATCGGTCCTTGAGAAGGAAAAACTGAACAAGAACAATTTTCATGATTGTTTCTGGACATTGAGAATTGTTCCCACTCAAGAGAAAAAGCTCTATTGCCTGGGGATACTAGATCCAGATGAACCTACTCCTAGTACGCCTAAGGTGACATGGATCCTTACAATAAGCACCCTGAAGATGTTGGGATGTCAAGTGCCTGATGTAGTTCTCAATGAACTATGAGTTGTAGAGACAATAGTAGAACATGGATGTTATTGAGTTGGTAACATCTCTTCAAAAATGTACCAAGATTAGGCAAGACGAGAGAGATATGATGTCTCTAAGATGTTGTTCAAGTACACCTTGGATGAAGGAGAAACACTAGGTCACCATACACTCAAGTGGATTGGGTATGTAGAGAACCTTTCTATACTAGGATTTCCCTTAGTCCAAGAGTTGGCTACAGATGTGATTCTGTAGTCACTGTTATAATCATACAACCAATTTGTAATAAACATCAACATGAACAATTTTGACAAGTCAATGTCATAATAACTTGGCATGTTGAGGGAAGATGAAGTTCAAATGAAGAAGGACAACCCCAAATATATGATGATGATCAATAGAGGGAAGTCTGAGGGAAAAGGAAAAGCTAAAAAGAGTTCAAAAGATAGCCAAAAACCAAAGTCTTTTTCACTGAAAGCTAAGGGAGGAGTGAATAAGGAAGGAAAGTGCCACCACTGTCACTAGCCATGACATTTGAAAAGGAACTGCCCTCTTTATATAGAAGAACTCAAGAAGAAGAAGGAGATCGAGATATCCACTTCAGGATCCGAGAATAATTTATATAAAACTATGCAGGGTAAGGGTTTCTTCCACTATAGTTGGAATCTGTCATTCTTGGGCATGTAATAGAACTAGTGAATTGCTACTATGAACTCACCATTAATGAAAAGCATCATGCATCTTGTATGGGCAAGAATATTATGAATATTGATGTTTTATTTTTAAAATATAAGATCTTATATGGTAGTGCCCCAATGTCTCATAGTCTATACTTGATAGTTCTAAAGAAAATTATGTATAACACATACATTGAATGAGTCACTGATTCAAACAATGAATACCTATAGCATTGTCATCTAAAGAACATAAATGAGAAATGCATTTCTAGAATCCATAATGATGGTTCTATATACTCTTTTGGTTTTTAGAACTAATAGAGACATGATAATCTTATTTGTTGCGCAACATGACAAAATCTCTTTTCACTAGAAATAGTGGGAGAGAGAGTATTTTATTAGGACTCATACGTACTGATGTATATAGAACTTGTAGAGTCAAATCTAAACATGGTTACCGGTACCTCATTATATTTACTAATGATCTCAGTGGATATGGTAGTTTTTATTTAATGAAATACAAGTCTGAATCTCTTGAAGTATTCAAGGAGATCACGAATGAAGTAAAAAACCAACTATAAGTGTTAAAACACTTCTATGTGGCCGATGTGGAAAATATTTTGAACCAAAAGTTTGAGGACCTTTTGGAAACCACGATAATGTATCTCAATGAACTCCACCTAAAACATAATGATGTATCAGAAAGAAGGAATCAAACCCTTTTAGTCATGTTGTGGTCATCAATAAATCTAGCTGATCTTCCAATTCATTTTAGGCACTTTCGATACACTACAAGATGTACCATCTAAAATGGTTCACAAGACACCACATGAGATACGGCATGGGGAGTTTCCCAATATGTCTTTACTATGGAATAAAAGCTTATATAATAAAATAGTTTCTTGAAAATCTTTGTCCACAAATGACATAAATGTTTTTTTCAATACTACTTTTATATTTCAATCCGACAACAAAAGTGTTCATTTCCAAGAAATCTATATCCCTGGAAGAATTTAATTTTAAAGGAATCAGTGGGACAAAAGTGGAACTCAAAAAGTTTGAGACCAACAAGAAAACATTGAACTTAGAGAGGTATAACAAGAACAAGGTGAATCACAAATTGTTGTGGAATCTCAAGTTCCTTACGTAACACAAAAACCTCATATATCTAGTAGGACATGCCTTGAGCATGAAATATTATGATATTTTATGGATCAAGAAGGTGGTAAGTTGGTCATAGATGATGAGCCAACAACCTACATAGAAGCTATTGAGGGACCAGAATTTGAGACAGGGCTTGAGGTTGTGAAATCCAAGATGGAATCCACATACACCAATAAGTTATCACTTTAGTGGATCCACCTGAAGGGGTAAATCCCACAGGGAGCGGTTTGGTCTTTAGGAAGAAGACCTACATGGATGGTAATGTACAAACCTATAAGGGTAGATTAGTTGTAAAGGATTTCGAACAAACTCAAGGTATTGAACATGATGAAATCTTTTCACCAATTTCCATGGCTAAACCCATCATGATAATGCTTGCCATTACAAATTAGTATGACTATGAGATTTGAAAAATGGATTTTAAAACCACATTCCATAATGTGAATATTGTAGAGGATGTGTACATGACACAACGTGAAGGTTTTGTAAATTCAATTATTGCAAATAAAGTCTATAAGCTAAAAATGTCAATCTGTGGATTGAAGCAAGCATCTCACAATTGGAATCTTCAATTTTGACAAGGTAGTCAAAGAGTTTGAATTTAGTCAATATGAAGATGAAATTTCTGATTACAAAAGGTTTAGTGGGAGCATATTCATATTCTGCATAATGATGGGGAATAACATCCTTTTACTATAAATGTTAAAATGTGACTAGGAAGTACCTTCTCTATGAAGGATGTAGGCAAACCATCCTATATCTTAGGAATCAAGATCTATAGAAATAGATATGAAAAGATTCTTGGCTTAAGTAAAAGCACATACATTGGCAAGATATTGAAGGGGTTCACTATGCATGACTCAATAAGAGAAAATTTGTGCATATTCCATAGAATTAGTCTCTCAAGTGACTAGTGTACTAGTTCTTGTGAAGATTGGTAAAAAGGAGTCATATGCCATATGCATTCACAATTGTATTTATCATGTATGCAATGTTATGTACTCCTCCTGTTAACTCATATGTATTGGACATAACATCACTCAAACTTTAGTGAAGGTCATTGGACTGCCATAACATCCTTGAGTACTTGAGAAGCACTAAGGATCAGTTCCTTATTTTTGGTAATTAGGAAGAGTTAGGTGTAAATGGTTACACCAATACAAGCTTCCAAAATGATAAATAAAATTAACAATCATAATCTAAATTTTTGTTTGACCTTAAAACAAAATTGTAAGATGGAAAAGTTCTAACCAAGAGACAATTATTAATTCTACAATAGAAGTTGAGTACCTTTTTGTTTTGTAAACATCAAAGGATATTGTATGGATCAAGAAGTTTATGTGGATGAACTTGTGGGAAGTTCCAACCATTAATGACACAAGTAGTACTACTATGACAATAGTGGAGCTATTGGTTAGGAAAAGGAACCCAAATAACATACTATGGTATTTCCATCTCATACAAGAGAACATACACCAAGGAGATGTGAATACTTGCAAAGTACCAATTTGAAGCAAATGTTGCTAACCTGCTACCAAATCACTTGTGCAATAGAAACATGATAGACATGTTAAGATCACTTGGAATAAGATTCGTGGGTGATTGATTCTAAGTGCAAGTGGGAGTCTATTGGTATGTATTCTCATAGAGCCATTCATACATTGATTGCAATAGGGCATTTGATACCAGATTTGATAATGATAATTCCATAAAGTATGCTTGTCTTGATCATGAGATGATGACATAGACATAGTAGATGTCAAAAGAGTGATGATACTGGATCACATATGTCTTCCAGTTTAGGACTTGGACAAGGAGATCATATGTATCATAAGAGTACACCCATTATTTTTATGTCCCTACTCAAATATTACTATGGAAGCAAAATAGACAATAGTAGTGTGGGTTGTCTGCTGAAAGAGTCTCATTATTCATGATATGTGATATCAAGTCAAACACATAGGTACTATCTAGAGAATAGTGTACCAGATTGATCCACTTTGAGAGTGATACATGGACACCATGGATTGGTAGTCAAAATCAGCTCTCATAGTGATAATGGTGATTGTGGTTCTTAGAGTTGAAGTCACTACACTAATCACATGTTTTTCAATGTATTTTGACACCATCCAACGTGACCTTGAATAATAGTTTCCATAAAGGTGATGTTCGGGTACGTTGTGACACATGGAAATTGAATGTGAGTGATGTAGATGGGATTTGTCCCTCCTACAGAAGTTTGATATCCTGGCTACTTGATAAGTGAGATTCAAAAATGTATGTCCATACTCATATGGCTCAATATAAGATATGTGAACTCACATGCATTTCATACATTTTTCTCTAGTTTAAGTAACATGGATTGAACATTGAGAGGATGATGGTTTCATGCCTTGAGTTCAATCTAGATAGCAGAGACAAAGGAACTATACAATCACAGTAACATTGATCACAGATTGAAGGTTGATGTTGTACTCTAACTTTTCAATTACTTGAATATAAGTGTTGTTTTTCTACATACTTCTCATTGCTTGTGATGTCCTAAATTGGTTATGGACATTCACTGCCAACATAACTTGGGATCTATAGGGTCACATGCATAGGATGCACCTAGAATAGGATGTCATCCTAGAAAAGGATGACCGGTTCAGATTGTGAATCTTCTGATTGAATGATCAATAAGATTGGATCAAGGATTGTTGTTGGCATCATGTAATGCATTAATCATCACATTGAAAGAATATATGTTTTTGAATAGGAAATATAGTGAATTGACCAATTCAAATGTTGAATCGGCTATTTCACAAGTGAACTGACCATTTCAAGTTTTTACTCGATCACTTCACATGTGAATTGACCGATTTAGAAATGAACTGAATGGTTCATGATTTGCAATAGGCATACGTTTGTGAAAACTAGCTCTTAGACTCTAGATTGATCTGGGAACCTTTCCCATGACCATCCAATAAATAGGAGGTGTATTCAAGACTTTCAGAATACAACAATAAGCACTGACAATTTTTTGCCCTTTAACAGTTGTGGTCATGTGAGAGCCCAAGCAAGTCTTTTCCCATAAAATGGAGAGACAACAAGGGAAAGAAAGCCAATGCTAGAACACTGACGTATGAAGGGAAAACTCATTCATGTTGGCTCTGGTAGCACGGCGTGGAGTTCCCGGTGGTCCACATGGTTTATGTAGAGGCATGGAGGCCATTATCCCCACTCTTGGAGGACAACAACCATCGCCATTTTTGGTGTTGCATGAGGAGTATGTTGCTGATAGTTGTCCATATGAAACTTGTGAATTGTGTACATGTTATAACCTCAATTTGACTTGTATTTTAATAGTTGAAATGCAATTATTCTATGAAAAGAGACGTGATTGGAAATTTGTGTTCCTTGTTTTAAAAGAATAGTTTTCTTTATAAATTTCCCTTTAATGAATAATTTCATGATTCCACTATTTTATTAATCCAATTATGGATAAAAAGGGAAAAAGGGGTAAAAAGAAAAATCCCATAATAAGCAAAAAAAAGATGATAATTGTGTGAACATGAGAGAATTGTGTAGAATTCTCTAGAAAGTGGAAAAGATGGCCACTATTAATTAGTTTTTGTTTGCAAATGGTTTTTAATATAAAGAATAGCTAAAATCAAGCAAATAGAAAAGGAAGAAAGAGAAAAGGATTAGTTTTGATGCCTTAAATGCATGGTTGTAGAAGGAGACTTGCATATGAAAACAATTCCCTTTTTATGCATTTTGGTTCCAAACTTTGCACACATATAGATTAAGTCATCAAAGACTTTCCCTTAAAATTTGAGATCAAAAGGATGGATGGTCTCAGAGATATGTATTTTATAAAAATCCTTAAAGTGTGAGCATTATAGGGGGGGAATATTAAATGTCATGATTTATATTTATAATTGAATTGTCCTTTTGATCTATCCAATGTGATGTGGGCCGTCAGATCCTCATCCAGTAGTAACTCCCTCATCCCCTACCTTCAGCCAATTTAGGCAACTTGAAGGTATATCTGTGAATTTGTTTCACATCTTTCTCCCTCCTCAATGCTCGAGAAGGTGCAAAAACTATTGGGAAATATGGGCATAAAGTATAGCAAAGGAAAAAATATTTTATCTATCTGTATTCCCATAATAGCAAGATCGTGTGAACTACTATGAAATAGGACAGATGGTTTAACAAAATATACCTGGTCCTAGAGCAAGTCCAGCAACAACAACTCACTTCAATGCAACTATCAACTAGTTGCTCTTGGATGGTGGATGCACAACTCCTAGTCTTCACAACGGACAACAAACATACAACTTCCACAGCGGTCCTACAGTCTCAACACAGACTGTAGGCTGACTATTTTCTCCTAGTAGTAGCCAAAGGACTCCTTCCTCTAGAGTAGTCTACACAGACCAACTAGAACTCATGTTGTTCAACTAGAATGGACATGAAGGAGTTGTCCCTCCCATTGGTATACTAGTCACCAACTTGCTCTCCCACAATAACAATGATCCTTAGTTGTTCTCTCATGTGGCTATCACTCCCTAGATGGGTAGGACTTGCCTGGGCTCTCTCGGCTACCTAAGCAAGAGATGATAACAATTGTCTGAGCAAATGATTCTCAATTCTCTATGTTTTTGTTGTTCTCTGGGAAACCCCCAGTACCCCTCTATTTATAGTCATGGTTTGAGCCAGGGTTCCCAGTCTCTTTAGGATCTGTGCGGGAGTGGAAGAGATTGGAAGATCTTCAATTTTCGCAACTTGCGAGTCACCAAGTGATCATATGGTAGTCCAAATAGTCGCCTGACACTGCGAGATAGTCATCTCGTGCTGTCAGATGGTCGTGTGGTGGTTACCCAATCAGATATGAAATTGGCAATATGTTTCTCAATTAAAGTCAAACATTAATATCTTGAACCACAAGTTTGTGTAGTTGAAATGAGTTTGGGAAAGTTCCAGAACCTTCGTTCGGCCCCAACCGAGCTATCTCACCATGTGAGATGGTCGTTTAGTTGTACAATCAGCCAATGTTGCATGGATTTGAATACCTAAACACTTTAGTAATCAATCCAATCATCATTCAAGATCAAACTCCTCTTCTAGATGAGTTCCTATGTGTGTGACCCTATAGGTCCCACACATTGGTAGTGAATGTCCATGACATCACAACCAAGGAGTCGTGCCTAGTTGCACATAAGTGCTACCCAAGTGCAAGGAAAGTTGGAGAATAACTTCAACCTACAATCTGTGTAATGTGTTGCAGTTATTGTATAATTCCCCTGTTGTTGAACTCGGGGCATGGATGGTCATCCTCTCAATGTTCAATCCATGTTCCTTGAACCAAGGGTAGATTGTCTGAGATACTATGACCTCAATATCATATATTCATTCACATGTGCATGCAAATACATTTCTCAGTCTCTCTTATCAAGTATCAAGATATTAGTCTCCAATAGGAGAAAAAAATATCATATCTATCACTCACTATCTATCCCCATGTGTTAAAGTAACCTAATCACCACCTTTATAACAACCCATTTTTTAGGAATGTGTTTGAGGATGTCAAAGCGTGCCCAACGTCATGTGATTAGTGTTGTGATTTTAGGTCTAAGAATCACAATCACCACCTTCACTATGAGAGCTTACTATGACCACCAATGATGGTATCCATGTGTCACTTCTCAAGGTGCATCTGTTCGATGCACTGTTCTCTAACATGTATCTATGTGCTTGGTTTGACATTCCCTTATCATTACTAATGAGATTTTGTCATCAACCAGCCTACACTCTAGTCTTATGTTCTACTAGTGTCTGTCTACCTTCCATAGTAACAACTGACTAGGGACACAATAAGAATGTACATACTCTTAGCATTTATATGATCTCATTCTCGAAGTCAATGTACTTGAAGATATACATCACTAAGTATTGTCATTCTATAGACATTCACTGTGTCTCCTCATTATCTCCTAACGGAGTGAAATAGAATGAATTGGAAACTTGCCTCTATTAGTGTTAATCAAATCATTTATGGTATATGCTAAGTCAATCATCACATGATTGGCTCTCTAGGCATACCTTACCAACATACTCCCACTTGCACTTAGAGCTAATCACCCATTAATCATATTCTTTATGATCTAAACATGTCCACCATGTTTCTACTATGCTAGTGCTTAATCTAGTGGGTTAGCAACGCTTTTCTTATAGTCTCTATATTGCATATTTCCTTATCTCTTTGTTGTATGATTTCTCGTTTGAGATGGAACTACAGTATTATGGTATCCAATATTCCTTGCCTAACAATTAGCTCCTTTATTGTCACAATATCACTACTGATTCATTAATAGTTGGAACATCTATAAGTTCATCATATGAACCTTTAGATCCATATAGAATCACTCTTTATTCATAACACAAGTATACTCAAATTCTATTGTAGAATAGAATTATTGGCTATTAGTTTGAAACCAATCCAACTAATCAAAACTTCTCCTTTTAAATCAAATATATTTTAATTTGCAATCAGTTTTGTCATTATGGAATCTTGCATCGCTGTAACCCTTTACATCCAACTATTCCTTTATTGCTTTCCTTAGCAATCTATCCTTAGATACTTCTCAAGTACCAATGGATATTTTTAATGACTTTCTTACAACCCCTATTGGAATTTAATATCATCTTGTCATGTCAAAAACATAAAAGATTATATGGGACAAGTACATTTATAACATTCATGATAGATCCATTTGACATCCTATGACATCTTGATCATGTCATTTCCATTCTTCACAAGAATGGGAACATGTGGTTCATGAGAGACCAATCCTGGATGCTCTCTCATTAAATCCTTTAGTGTTGAACTCCTTCAGTACTTTACTAATGTATGTACTCAAACTTCCATTATGAAACATTCAAGAACTATCTCATAGGTCTTGACCCTTATCTCATAAGATGTTTCATCTTATCATTCATTGTTGAAGGTGTTTTCCATGCCAGATCTCAATTTCCACAATATTGAGATGTTATTCCTCATCATATGTAGAATATTCATATATGCTCCCACCAAATCTTTTGTAATAATAGATTTCATCTTTTATCTTGATTCAAGTCAAATATTTGAATATCTTATGGAGTCAAAAGATCCTTCTTTTGAGATGCTTGTTTAAATCCCAGACTAAACCTTGTAGTTTATATACTTTATTTGCATTCTTGAAGTTATGAAACCTTTTAGGTTGTGTCACATACACATGCTTTAATGTATTCCCTTGAGGAATCCAGTTTCTATGTTCATATGATAAATTTTATAGTTTAATATAACTACAACAACAACCATGAAAATTGGCAAAGTAATTTCTATCATGTTCAACTACTTGAAGTGATTTAAAAATTATTCAACCAATATGTCCTTTTATGTTATCCATGTACATATTTTCCATAAGATCCTATGGAAACCTTTAGGTATTCACCCATTAGGTGGTTCTATCAAGGTCCAACTTTTTTAGCTTACACGGATTCCATATTACTCAGAAATAACTTCTAGTTGACTAGTTGGCTCATCCTGCTATGGCCAACCCATATAAGTTGTTGGATTCACAATCCTCAGATCTTTTCTATTAGAAATATTTTATTTTGTGTTACTTGATGAACCTGAGATTCCACAACAACTTGTGATTCTCATGGTTCTTATTGTACCCTTTTGCTGACCTTGAACATTTTGAGTTTTACTTTCACTCCCATTAATTCTTTAGGAATTCATTGATCCTATTAACAAAACAATTTTGTTATTGGATTGGGATTAATAGTAATATTCAACTGACATGGATTTGGATAAGCCTTCTTAAGAAAATTCTTTCTCAATGTAGGTTTCAATCCATTAGCTGTATTGGGACATTTCCAAATCATATCATATATGATGGCTTTATAAACCATCCAGATGGTACATGATTTAGTGATAGGTACATATTTATGAGGGTCTAAGAAGATTAGATTTAATTGATAATTATATCATTACTCATCATGGTATAATTCCTTCATTCTAACACATCATCACGTTTAGACATATTTGAGTTGTGATACTTTATCACAGTCTTTCCTGAAGGTTATCAAGGTATTGATGTAAAGTATTTCAACATTCGATCCCATCAAAGTTTCTTAATACTTTCATCAAAGTCATACTTCATTTATAATCTCCTTTAACACTTTAAGAGATTAATGTTTCTATTTTACTTACATATAATCATATTTCTAGTAAATGAAATGAAATATAATTAATTATCTATATCATTCATTCCATGAGATCTTCATGCATCACATGTATGACGTTGATGGAAAGCTTATCCTCCCACTACATCTAATGAAAGATTTCATGTCATATTGTGCGTAAATAAGGCTTTGCATGTTTCCTTAGGTCCGATAACCAAGGGATTCTATATTAACATTAGCATGTATTCTAGATACACATCTCTTATATGTACATACAAGATGACTTATGCTAATGATAGTCTTGAGTTATCAATTATATTCCTTTGTTATTAACGTTATAAACCTCCATCTTGAAATCATTAATACAAAGACCATTTTGATGTTTGGGAATTGCCATGCAAAATCATATCTTTTGAAATAGAAACATTAATATCTCACTTTATTGAATAATCATCCTTGTCATACAAGACACTTTAAAGTAAATGTTTCTACTTGATGGCATAATGGAATAGCAGTTCTACTAACTCTATTACATGCCCGTTGGGCTAAGATAAATTTAAATGTAGACCAAAGCTTCCGCAACTCTTGCTATGCATTGTCCATCTTTGTCCTCCCATGAGGGCCTTTACTTTTTATCAGATCCTACACATCAATATGCCATATTTCTATTTGGTACCACATACCAAAATGAAGAATTAATCAAATTTATCTTATAAAATTTATACCTAAAGTGGAGGCCTCAATGCCTTCCTTCTTATTCTTTAATTCCTCTTACAAAATGGTAAATTTCTTTTTTAATGTCCAAGCTGATGACAATGGTGACAATCGCCTCTTATTTTCTTCACTCCACACTTTTCTTTGAGATTTGAAGACTTTGACTTCTGGCCAGCTTTAGAAACTTTCTTAGCTTTTCCTTTTCCTTTGCCTTTAGACTTCCCCTTTGTCTTGTTGATCATCATCACAAACTTAGGTTTGTATTTCTTCATCTTTGTCTCAGCTGTTCTCAACATACCCAACAACTTTGTCAACATTTTGTCAAAGTCATTCATGTTGTAGTTCATGACAAACTGACTATAAGATTATGATAGAGACAACAAAATCACATCACTAGCCAACTCTTGACCTAGGGGAGTCCCCGTCTAGCTAGGTTCTCCACATTCCCAATAATCTTGAGTACATGAGGACCTTTTTAGTCTCCTACTACCATGTTACATTTGAACAATGCCTCAGAGACATCAAATCTCTCTTTTCTTGCCTGATCTTGATACATCTTCTTGAGATGTGTGACTGACCATCTTAATCACGTCCATGTTCTAATGCTACCTTTGCAAATCATATTTCATGGAGCATATCATCGGAAACTTGACATCTATGACATCTTCTGTATGATTCTTGTAAGCATCCCTATCATCCCTAGGTGCATTTTTGAGGTGGTTCCTCTAGTTCTAGTGTTTATAGGAAATAGAGCTTTCTCTCCTGTGTGAGAAAAATTCTCAAAGTCCTAAACCAGTCATGGAAGTTGTTCCCATTAAGTTTGTCCTTCTCAATGACCAATCACATGAAAAATTGATTGTTGTTTGTTTCGATTTGATTCTACAAATGCATTTGCAATTTTGTCAAGAACTCATTTTTTATTTTATTTGATTAAAATTGGGGTGATAATAATTAGGTATTTAATTAATTATCATTCTCATTATTTTGTTCAAATTGATAACCCTCAAATATCAATTTGGAAAATTGGAGTGAACAATTTTCTAATGAGTAAAATCTAAGATAATTCAACTACGACCTGATCAACACCATAAAACACAGTCAATAACCAAGGTAGGCAACCTTGTCCTATTGCATCATATGCAATTCTTGACAGATAATATGTTCAACTCCTTGCCATAATGATATGTATGCTTCTAGGCTGAGATGCTTTGAAAACCACCATTTATGCCTGACCCAATAGGCAATTCTATAATAATACATCTCGTGAAGGCAGAACCTACATTAATACCATCACATGTCTACAAGGTAGATGGCGCACCATGAACAAGATTTTCATGTGTATTGCTATTGGAAAGAATCTTTGACTTAATATGTTTTATTGATGTGTTTTATATATATCACATATATATATGTATACTGTATCTGATCACCACATATATCCCAGAACGTAAACATGAAATATAAAAGAAAAAAAGATGGTTATGTCCATGTCTACTTTGAATTCCTTGGAGCCACAAGGAATTACTACCACCTAGGTCAATCATCACATCTCATGTATGAACCTATTTTTGGTGTAGATTTGTGCTTGCCAATCTGGGTAAAGATTGGTTCAACCCTTGAACCGGTCATCTCGCCTCTTGGCCAGTTGGTTGGTTATCACGAATGGTTGTCTGGCCTACAATCCAACCAATTTTTGGATTCCTTCCAAATATTCAGTTTGGTCCACCACATAGTTGTTTGGCTCCATCGTTCTATCCTCCATGGTCTTCTAGATGGTCGGCTTGACTCACGAACTGGTCATCTCTTCTGGTGATGATCATCTTCTTCATCTTTGCAAGAAAAAATAAATCCTATTTCTACTAAACTATTTTGTAAAGAGAAACCTTGAGTTAAATTGAGAGGAGCAAACCTAGGAAAGAATTAACCTTTATATTGGGAAGAGGGAAGTAGAAGCTCAATACACAAACTGAGGTAATAGGAACAAAAACCAAACCATCCAACCACACACAGATTTAGGGTTTAGGCCATAACCATGCTACACATCCACCATCAAAATGTCTTTTAGGGTGACACTTGTAAATTGCATATATATATATATATATATATATATATATATATCAGTTTGAGATTATGTGGTCTTTGATCATATACACATATGAAAACAAATTAAATATTCACATCATACACAATAAATAAACAATTAAATCGAAATATGATCATATCGATTATCCTAAAACATAGTAAATAGATGTGGCTTTGATACCACTATTGGGAAATAAAGGCACATAGTATAGCAGCGGAAACAAAAAAATTATCTATACATATTCCCATAATAACAAGATCGCATCAACTACTATGAAATAGGAAGGATGGTTTAACGAGTTATAACTAATCTTGGAGCAAGTCTAGTGACAACAACTTGCTTCAATGCAACTATCAACTAGTTGTTCTTGAACAAAGGCTGTGCAACTCTTGGTCTTCACCATGAACAATGAACAGAATAGCTTCTACAATGCTCTTGTGGTCTCACCACAGACCGTAGGATGACTTTTCTCTCCTAGAAGCAGCCAAAAAACTTTTGCCTCTAGAGTAGTCCACACAGACCAACTAGAACTCATATCGTTCAACTAGAACAGACAGGAAGGAGTTGTCCCTCCCATTGGTGTACTTGCTACCAACTTGCTCTCCCATAACAACAATGATCCTCAGTTGTTCTCTCTCATGGCTATCCCTCCCAAGATGGGTAGGACTTGCCTGGGCTCTGTCATTTTTTTTAGAAAATTCCTGGGCTCTTATTTACAAAAACTAGAGAGTAGAATTATTGTCAAAGCAACTGATTCTCAATTGTTTATGTTGTCATTGTTCTTTGGGAACCCCTCAGTACCCCTCTATTTATAGTTGGGGTTTGGGCCAGAGTTCCCAGTTTGTTTGGGATCTGTGCGGGATTGGAAGGGATCAGAAGATCTTTAATTTTTGCAACCTACAATACACCAAATGGTTTTCTGGCAGTCTAGATGGTCGTCTCACACTACGATATGGTTGTCTTGCATAGATGGTTGTCTGGAAGTTTCCCAATTAGATATGAAATTGGCAATTCGTTTCCCAATTAATGTCGATAATTAATTTCTTGCACCACAAGTTTGTGCAAATGAAATGAATTCAGGAATTTTCTAGAGCCTTTGTTTGGCACCAACTAATCCTTCTCACACATGTGATACATGACTCTTGCTCACCCAGATGGACGTATATCGAGCTGGGTCGAGCCGAGTGGTTCGTCAGAATGAACTGGTCGGTTCACACTTTGGTTTTGGAAAAACATAGCCACTTCAAATCTGATCTGCCTAACAACCCAAACGGCCATCTCAACACTTGAGATTCCCATCTCACTTGTCCAAAAAGTCATTTCACCCTATGAGATGGTCATTTGGCTGTGCATTCAGTCAATATTGCATGGATTTTTTTAACCTAAACACTTCAGTAATCAATCCAATCATCATTCAAAATAAAACTCCTCTTCTAGATAGGTTCCTATGTGTGTGACCCTATAGGTCCAATATCACATTGGCAGTGAATGTCCATGACATCACAGGCAAGGAGTGGTGCCTAGTTCCACATCAATGTTGCCCAAGTGAATGGAAAGTTGGAGAACAACTTCGACCTACAATCTGTGTAAGGTGTTGTAGTGATTGTATAATTCCTTTGTTGCTGATATCTAGGATGAACTCGAGGCAGGGATGGTCATCCTCTCAATGTTCAATCCATGTTCCTTGAACTAAGAATAGACTGTATGAGATAATGTGACCTCCATATCATGTATTGATTTACATGTGTATGCACATACATTTCTCAGTCTCTCTTATCAAGTGGCAAGGATATCAATCTCTAGTAGGAGGGACAAATCCCATATCTATCACTCACAATCTATCCTCATATGTAAAAGTCACCCAATCACCACCTTTATAATAACCCATGTTTCATGATTGCATTTGATGACGTCAAAGCATACCCAACAACATGTGATGAATGCAGTGATTTTATGTCTAAGAATTACAATCACCACCTTCACTATGAGAGATGACTATAACCGCTAATGATGGTTTCCATGTGTCACTTCTCAAGGTGGTTTAGTCCGATACACTATTCTCTAACATGTATTTGTGTGCTTGGTTTGACATTGTCATACCATGACTAATGAGAGTCTGTCATCAACCAACCCACACTCTAGTCTTATGTGTTACTGGTGATTCTCTACCTTCCATTGTAACAACCGACTAGGGACAAAATAAGAATGTACATATTCTTAGCATGTGTATGATCTCATTCTCCAAGTCAATATACTTGAAGACATACGCCATTGAGTATTGTCATTCTATAGACATTCCCTGTGTCTCCTCATTATCTCACATCTGACTAAAATAGAATGAATTGGAAGCTTGCCTTTATTATTGTTAATCAAAACCTTTATGGTATATGCCATGTCGATCATCACATGATTGTCTCTTTGGTAATACCTTACACATAATTGGAAGCTTGCCTTTATTATTGTTAATCAAAACCCAATGGATTCAGGAGATGAATCTAACTCAACCTACCTTAGATTTTACCTATTTTGGGGATCTCTAGAATAATCACCCAATTCCCTATTGGCCATGGTTGATCCTCAACTATAAATGCATCACCTTAGGTTGTCTATAAAGGCACCAATATATCTTAGATCATATAAGTTGTTGTAACCTTATTTGTGGGATCTATTTTTGGTTACTAGATGATTCTATCTCTCACACATCTCCAGTGTGGGACTATTTAGAAGAGGCATCAACATCAGATTCTCCCCTAGAACCTGATCCATTTGATATGCTTGGTTGATCTCCAATGAGAAGAAGGTCAATATCTTCCTTCACTTTTAGTGTCCAGTAAATAATAGATTCCATATAATGTTAGAATGGTAAATGTATGCTCCATCTCAACTAGGGTCTAAACTATAGTATACAAATAAATATATATATATATATAGAGAGAGAGACGTTTATTGAATGATTACTGCAAATTGTGTAACTCTATATTGATAATATCATTCTAAAAGAAAGAATATTACTTTATAAGGTACTTGATTATAATATGGATTCTAAATCTTAAGATAATTCATACACTGAATTTTCTAATTCATACAAATTTAATATATCTTATTAGTATATTAGTTCTAGTAATATAGTAAGAGAATAACTCCTCATCTTAGATTTTCAACTATTAAAGAGATAACAAACAAAATTCTAATGAATATTAGAATATATAGTATGAAAAACATGGTTATAGTGACAATATAAGCTATTTAAGGTCATAATTAGTTCTTATTATATTAATAGTATGAAACATTAATGTTTTGTCGTATACGTGTAACAAAATAATCATTGGATGTTATTAAGATATCCTAGATAATCATTTCACTCTTGTTACAATTTAGAAACCTATAATTATGTACATATATTTGATGGTTATTAGAGTCAAAATCAGAATATAAGGGTATATCTACCTATAGTTGTCCTATTTTTTAATTAAAAAATATATGAGAGGGAGAATACATATAAGGAAGACTAATTTTATGATTAGAAGTATGGGTTAAATTATATTTTACAAACCTACTCATATTTTAATATTTGTTGGATTTAAACCTAAACTCCAATAATAAAGGTAACTTGATCCAATAATATCTCATGCAACACATATTCTTGACCTAGTTGACCGAACAAGACGATACAATGTAAGAAATATGAATGATAATACAATTGGACGAATGGACTACCCAAACATATGTATTTAAATATGGATATTAGAAATAGAACAAATATCTAATAGATTCCTAGTCAATATGTTAGGTCATCAGACAAGGATAAAAACAATGTAAAAATATATAATAGGAATGTATACATATGTTTTTTTTGGTGTGACTAACATACATAATGTGTTCCTAGGATGAATACTCAACTTTAGAGACCATGTTTACCTATTGAACTAATCAATAGTCATGAAGACCAAGACTATAAAATCTCTATTTAATATAGGCATTATATGACTATGACATAAACTTTCTGATAGTGATGCATCTCTTTATATTACCATTTCTTGTTACATTTATATGCCCGTTTGGAGGCCAACATTTTAAAATATCCTAAAATTTTATTTATTCATGATTGTATTGGGTTTTGAATCCCTCCTATTATGATAATTAATCTTGTTGACGTGATTGATAAATATATGTCTTGCATCGATATTCTGCATGTGGTATTAGACTAATTTAACTTATGTAGTTCCTTATGCATAATAATGCTTTTTATAAAAGGATGAGACTTTCTATCCAGGGTGTGCTATTCCATCCTTAATAAATATAGGGGTGTTCTACTCTGTCATCACTATTTGAAACCTATGATCCTTGGTGTCTTGGCCTTTCTTTAATTATCTCTAGTCTATGTTATCTACATGTGTTTGTTTATTTTATGAATTGGCCTTTCTTTAATTATCTCTAGTCTATGTTATCTACATGTGTTTGTTTATTTTATGAATTGGTTAATGGAAAGACACCTTATGAAATAATGTTATTCTTTGATGCCTCATTCTTCGAAGTTCATTTTCTTATGTAATTTTATCTAAGTCACCTACTTTCTTATATCCACATCTTGAACGAGAACCCCCTTTATCACACTCTTTTGATCTAAAATGCCTAAATACATTCTTTTGCACATAATTAGTGTTTAATGACCCATAGTTTTGTTTATCTCTTTCTAGGTGTTGTCCCAAAACTACCTAGGTGTAGGTACCTTAGAGGACATGGACTTAGGAAAATTATGTGCATGTTTGTGAACATGAGGATAGCTTGGACTAGATGGGTTGCCCTTTGCAACTAGCCTTATGTGTACTTTGTTAAGCTTGATTTTTTCATACCACCGTTGAGGTATAGGAGGACTATATGACTTATAATGAGAATAATTTTGTAACATTTCAATTTGTTGTTTATACTTAAAGACTTTGTTCAATATATTGTAATTTTTTTTGGGGTAATTCATGGAGTTTTATTCATCTCACCCCCCTCAAGCAAGAAAATTCATTAAAATTTGTACAATCAGAAGTCAAACTTGAATGAAATAAGGTAGTAATACTACCGATACAATGTTCTTGATTTGGAATCCCAAATAGATCTCTAGGTGGACTTCTATAGTAATATAATCCCCTTTTTACTTTTTGGTGGCATTTTCCTAGAAGATTTGCTACCTCCTTTTTGGTACTAGTGAAGTATCAATTGCATCTTAGTTTTTGCTTGGCTTCCAAGTTCCATTTTGAAATCTTCATGTTATCCTCCACTTGTCCTTATATGGCTATCTTGGCAAGGCATGAGTCAGTTTAAATATTCAGGAAATCAAGCCTTGTTGCCAAGTCAAAGTCAATGATAATTGCACGTACTTCAGCCTCCAACACACTATCAGTTGTAATCGACATTACTAGACCTCTGATCCAATTTCCCACAACATTAGTACACACAACCATAATACATGCCTTGTTCTTCTTAAAGGTAGTGTTTGTGTTGATTTTTAGATGGCCCTCATGCAGCTTTATCAATTAATGAGTTTCAGTAGGATTTGCACATTTCGCTAAGTTCTGATTCAACTAGGTTAACTTTGTGAGGGCTACTTACCTTCTAATGAAGTGAATTTGACATGTAGAAAGCTTCTTAATATCTTCAAACACCTTCAGGTTTCTATTTCTCCATATATGCAAACACCCTAGCATGAACTCAAGGGAATGATTAGACTTCAAAGAAATATTGCAGGATAGCCACTTCTATAGTGTGGGCTCAGAAAAGAAGAATGTCCATTTCCCCTGATCAATGATTCCTGTCCAGACTATGTTGGCATGAGAGTAGTCTCTCAAGGCATGTATACTCGTCCCCTCCTGGGACTTACATCTTGGAAAAATTCTACTATTAGTTAGATGTCTATTGGCTCTACGATTGTTGGTTAGGATCTCCTCATATCTCACAAGACACATGAGTTATTTCAATCTAGCAGCTACTTTAGTTCTTCAAATAATGTTCCATTGACCAGGAACTCATATATCCTTTTCCTTGAGGAAAACCTCATATGAGTTGTGGGTAGTAAATTTCCCAGAGTTCATGAGATTCCCAACCCTGTCATCCTTCTCACCAGGTCCCAAATGCAATAGAACTTTGGTGATTCTCTGCATGATGTCATTTGGTAGCCAAGAAATCAAAAGGTGTTGACATAAGTGTTACACATTGTCTATATTTTGATAATGACTTTACCATTCATTCATATGTATCTAATATGTCTACTTGAGATTGATTTTAGGCATTAGGTACATGAAAAGGATCAAATTTATCAAGCCCTATCTTGATCTAGTTCAAGTCAAAAGTTATGCAAATGCACTTTTGGGGAAAACACCCTTTTTTAATCATTTGTATTGATGTAATGAGTTGTAGCTAAGATCAAAAAAATTCAAGAGAACTTAATTTGAACAATGACTAACTTTAATGACATTTTCTAAAATTCATTATACAGAGTTTGTTGGTCGATTTTAACCTATGATTAACTTGACCAATCCCCTTACTAGATTTTGTGAAAATTCAAGTTCGATCCAGTTGTGAACACACAGAACTCGATCAATCTCGGCACTCAGAAAAATTGATTTAATCATTCGGTTGAGTTTCATCTAAGATAAACTCGATTGATAGTTCAAATTGGCTTTGTCGCATAGTGCAATAGGATGAGTTACCTTTATTAAAACTCGACTGATTGCATTGTACAGAATGTGCAGAAAAAGTGATTCTAGTCATTGGGATGTTGCAAACATCAAAAATAGACCCATTGCAACAACCTAAATGACTAGAATTGGTCGTAAGTGTTGCTAGATACTAGTGGACACCCCCAACTATAAGTAGGACCTCTTGGAGTTCACCCCAAGGTCGCTCTTTCATGCTATTCAAGCTCCTAGTTGTAGTTGAGTGCATCTAGTCCAATAGAGCCCCTTTTTCTCTCTTGTTTACAAAGGCAAATGTATATATCAGTGAGATAGTTTGTATACATGAGAGTTACTCTATTATACTTGTATAAAGCTCTCCAAACTCCCTTTCCCAAGTCATTTCTTCATGTTCTTTGTTGGTGAAAGCTTCTCCAAGTGAAGGTGAAGGTGCAAGCTTCTTCAAGCTGTAAAAGAAGGTGCAAAAAGCTTCACTGAGTGAAGGAGGAGGACAAGGCTGAAGATCTAAGAGTGGAGTGGGTAAATCCTTCAAGCAAAAAGACTTGGTATAAAGAAAGGATCTTCTTGGTGAAGGTGTCCAGCTACTTGCAAGAGTGGGTAAGACCTTGGTGAGGTAGAAGATGCTCTTAGATAGGTAAGTCCTTGGTTGTAAGGTCATTGGATTCCTTGACCTCAAAGGGAAGTTGGGTATCCTTGTCTCAAAAAAGGAAGGTCAATCGTATGTCTTATAATGGAATATAAGTATACCTAGGTTGCACAATCCTAGAGCTTGACCTCTCTAGGTAGTGGATTGATTCTCTCCTAGTTTGTACAGTGGAACCACTCTAAATAGCTTGTTCTAGTGCTTGTTTCAATCTTTATCATCCTTTCTATGTATGTTTAGATTGCCATCAAATTCACTATTTGCAATTACGCCTAGTTGAAGTAACTTGGAGGTCTAACAAGTTTTGTGTGAGTGTTTTTTTATCTCTATTCACCCCCCCTCTAGATCCCTTTTGATCCAACAAGTGGTATCAGATCCATGGTCTTCTCTGACAAAATCTCCTACGAGACAAGAAGATGGGAGACAACCTACTTGGGTCCCTCAACCTAGAGGGAGGCTTCTCCATGAGACCCTTGATCTTCAATAGCACAAATTTCCTCTATTGGAAATTATGGATGCAATTATACCTTGAAGGAATGAAATATGACATGTGAAAGGTGGTGATTCTACCATACAAGGATCTGGAAGGTGAGATATCCAATTGGTATGAATATATGGTCAAGAAGGCACAACCAAATGCAAAGGCAATAAGCATAACCTACACAGCCCTCACCCCCTCTGAGTTGAACCACATTTCATATTGGGACATGATCCATCATATTTGATACGATTTGTGCATCACCTATGAAGGCACAAAGCAAGTCAAGGAGTCTAAGATCAACAAGCTCTAGGGTCTACTTGAAAACTTCAAGATGGGAAAGAAGGAGAGAGTGGCAGAGATGTACACAAGACTCAACACCATCATTAATCGACTTGCTCAATTGGGCTACACCATGGATAGAGGGACAATAAACTTGAAGATCTTAAGGTCTCTCCCCTAGAGATGGGAAACCAAGGTGACCTCCATTGAAGAAGTTAGAAGCCTTGGTGACATAGCCATCGAAGAACTCATTGGAAACCATCAAGACCATGAGCCAAGACTAGACAAACAAGAAGAAGATGACAAGAAAGAGGAGAACAAATCAAATAAGATCAAAGATAGTGCATTCAAAGCTCAAATAGAATCACTCCTTCTTAAAACACAACAAGCATGTCGGTCTACCTCTCCTTCTTCAAGTGAATATGAAGCCCTTAGTGACCATGAAGCAAACTACTCCAAGGACAAGGACTTCAAGGGAAAATCTTCCTCTTCCTCCATTCTAAGGTTCTATGAATGTGGAAAAGAGGGCATTACAATAATGAGTGCCCCAAGGAAGCTCCAAGAAAAGGGAGGACTACAAGGAGGATGACAAGTACAAGAAAAAGGACAAGAAGGATAAAAGGAGTAAAGATGCAACCCATGTCGCATGGGAAGACTCCTCTTCTAGTTATGCAAGCTACAATGAAGGAGAATGCCATCTTGCACCCATGGCCTCTACAAGTGAAGACATTCGTGAGGTAAGTGAGGTAAATGAGGTAAGCTTACATGAGTTATCTAAGGAAACTCTCATTGACATGCTTAATGATACCCACTCTTCTTATTCCAAATGCAAATCTGAGAAGAAGAGGCTAGGGAAGATCATAGATGATTTGTATGCTAAAATTGATATTCTTGATCAAAATGAGAAGTTGCATCTTTATATCATTGATTCCTTCCAAGGGTAGTTTCTTGATCCTAAGATCCAATATAATGGAGTTGAAGTAGAGAATACAATCTACCTTAAGAACATCAATAGTCTTAAGGAAGAAAACCAAGCCCAAGTAGATTATCTTAAACTTTCTTGCGATACTATTAAGGATGAGAATATGATTTATCTTGATGATCTTATTATGCTTAGAACTAAAAATGCTAGATTGCTTGCTCAAATCAATGATTTTCCCTCTAGATCTTTATTTCCAAGTAATGAAGTTGCTAGTCTTACTTTAGAAAAAGGTTCTTGTATTTCTAGAGCCCTCTATTTGGAGGCCGACTTACTTCATGCACAAGATGATATTGCATGCTTATCTTCTACCATCATTACTATTACTGATGATAATCACGAACTAAGAGCTTCCTTGTAGAAATTTCTCAAAGGGAAAAGTCCCTCAATGAAGTTCTAGATCACTCTACCAAACAAGTTGGTAGTAGTGGTTTGGGATATATAGGGGGATCTCCAAAGAGCAAGAGCAAGGGAATGGGTAAGAAAAATATCAAGGGACCTCCTATTTTCCATGGAGAGTCATCTATCTCTAAGAACCCTATGATTTGTGTACATTATAAGAGTGATGACCTTTACTCTACTTAGTATCCTTATAGAGAAAAGGGGACCAACTCAAAGATGAAATGGGTCCCCAAGCAAACAATGGATCCCGAGTTTTGAATCAAGCATCGACATTTTCCTTTCTTGTAGCTAAAAGGAAAATGGATTGTTGATAGTGGTTGCTTAAAGCATATGACAAGTGAAATCAACCACTTCAATCAATTCACAACGAAGAAAGGAAGATCGGTGGCATTTAGTGATAACGACAAAGGTAAAGTGATAGGTGAGGGAGATGTGGGTGTGTATGATTCACTATGCATCAAGAATGTTCTTATTGTAGGTGGCCTACATCACAATTTAATTAGTATTAGTCAATTGTCTGATAATGGCTATCTTGTTCATTTTACCTCACTTGAATTCTTGCTTCTAGATTCCCTCTCCTACAATGTTATATATAAGGGAATTAGAAATGGTAATATCTATGTTATTGTTCTTGACTCTATCATGGCTATTGTTGGTAGATGTCTTATATCCAAGTAAAATGATATTTCTTTATGGCACTATAGGATTGGTCATGTAAATATGCATCATTTGAAGGAGATGAGCAAAGAGGAATTGGTTAAGGGACTTCCCAAATTGGATTTTTAAAAGGATGAGGAATGCCAACCTTGTAACCAAGGAAAGCAAACCAAGCCCTCCTTCAACTCCAAAGGAGTCCTTAGTAGTAAAAGAACTCTTGAACTTCTTCACATTAATCTATTTGGACCAATATGTACTCAATTGCTTTGTGGTAGCAAGTGATTGTCGATGACTTTTCTCACTATACTCGAACTTTCTTTCTTGTTTCAAACAGTGATACTCTTGATGTTTTATTGACTTGTTGTAAACAAGTTGAAAACAAAGCTTCTTGTCAGATTGCCTCTATCCACAGTGACCATGGGGGAGAATTTGAAAATGACTTGTTTGAATGGTTTTATGAGCAATCCGGGTATGCACATAACTTTTCTTCACCTAGAACACCTCTACAAAATTGGGTTTTAGAGAGAAAGAATAGGTTAATACATTAAATGGCTAAGACTATACTTCTATACTATGATACTCCAACAAATTTTTGGGTTGAAGCTGTTAGTACTTCATGTTTTGTCTAAAATAGGGTTTTCACTCATCCATCATTGAAGAAAAACCCCTTAGGAGCTATGGCGTGGTAGAAATCCTTCCATTGATTTCTTTTATGTTTATGTTGTCCTTGTTTTGTTTTGAACACCAAGGATTCCCTCGACAAGTTTAATCTAAAATCTTACACAAGGCTTTCTTTCTTGGATATAGCACTACTAGCAAGGCTTGTATAGTGTTTAACATCAAATTTTCTAAAGTAGAAGAATCTATCAATGTTAAATTTGTTGAGACTAACCCCTCTATCTCCAATAATATAGTTAATGATGATGTTGTAGATGAGGTGATTCCTCACTTGTAACAGCTCACCATTGTTGATAAAGGAAAAGAGGTATTAGTTGATGAAGAAGAGAAATAATAAGAAAAGAAGGATTCAACTCCCCACTTTGCAAAGCATCATCCTAAACAACTCATCATAGGTAATCCTTTTAAAAGGGTGAGGAATCAGGATGCATTCAACAAAGAACAAGTCGACAGTGCTTTCATCTCTCAACTGGAGACAAAGAATGTCAAAGAAGCTCTGGAGGATGATCAATGGATCCTAACAATGCAAGAAGAGTTGGAATAGTTAGATAACAACAAGGTGTGGACCTTAGTTCCAAGGCCAAGTGATACAAAGATCATTGGCACCAAGAAGGTCTACTGCAACAAGCTTGATAAAAGTGGGAAAGTGGTAAGGAACAAAGCAATGTTAGTAGCTCAAGGTTACAACCAACATGAAGGTATTGATTTTGATGAAACTTATGCACCTGTTTCTAGACTTGAATATATTAGAATGCTACTTGCTTTTCTAGTTATAATAATTTCTTACTTTATCAAATGGATGTTAAAAGTGCATTTTTGAATGGTACAATTGAGGAGGAAGTCTATGTGGCTCAACCTCCCGACTATGAACATAAAAAACTTCCTAACCATGTTTATTTGTTACAAGAAGCACTATATGGACTCAAACAAGCCCCTAGAGCTTGGTATGAGAAACTAATCAACTTTTTTCTAGACAATGGTTATATCATGGGCAAAGTCGATTCTACCTTGTTTTTAAAACACACTTCTAGAAATTTCTTGATCATTTAAATTTATGTTTATGATATTATCTTTGGTGGGATTGATCTTGATCTTTGCAAGGATTTTAGCTCTCTTATGCAGAGTGAGTTCAAGATGAGTATGATGAGGTATCTTACTTTCTTCCTCAGGTTCCAAATCAAGCAAACCGAGGAAGGTAACTTCATCAACCTAGGCAAGTATACTAGAGAACTACTTAAGATCTTTAGAATGAGGAACACCAAGCCGATGGACACCCCCATGTCAAGTACTAGCTTGATAGAGATGAAGAAGGTGAGAATGTAGATGAGAAGCTTGATAGAGGTACGATTGGAAGTTCACTTTATTAACTTCTCTAGACCTTATTTAATGTTTAGTGTTGGCTTGTGTACTCATTTTCAATCAAGTCCATGAAAATCACATCTCATAGTGGTTAAGAGGATTTTGAGGTATCTAGCCAAAACTCAAAATTATGGGCCATGGTATCCCAAGTCAAGGGACTTTACTCTTAGTGCCGATAGTGATGTTGATTATGCAGGTTGTTTCATGGATTCAAAGTGCAGAAGTGGCACTTGCTTCTTTCTGGGACCACGCTTAGTTTCTTGGTTCTCTAAGAAACAAAGAACAGTGGGTCTTTCAACTATCGAGGTTCAATACATTATAGATGGGAGTTGTTGTTCCCAAGTCCTATGGATGAGGAAAATGATCCAAGACTTTAGCATTCATTTTGATGCTTCTCCTATCTATTGTGACAATACTAGTGCAATTAATCTGTCTTATAATCCTATATTGCATAGTAGAGCTAAACATGTAGAAGTATGTCGTCATTTTCTTTGAAACCACATTGCCAAGAAGGATATCTTTATCATGCATGTGGACACGGAGAATCAACTTGTAGAATTTTTCACTAAACCTCTAGCTAGAGAGAAATTTACTTTTATTAGATCAAAAATACTTATAACTGCTCTTGATGATATTGACATGCAGTCTAGCTAGATTTTATCATACTTATATGTCTTTCTCATGTCTTTCTCACCTTATGCTTGCTAAGTGATATATTTGCTATATGTTGATGTCTTGTTTCGCTTGTTTTTGGATATTTTTACAAATAGATGTTTTACTAAAAAAATAGTATCCAATGATGAGTAAAATGTGCCTCAATATGTTTAAAACATGTGATCGTCTAGAAAAATAAATTTATATAGCAATATAGAGGCTTAGAATTTAATTTTCTTATCGTTTGGAAAGGCTACCATTCAGTCGAGTTTCTCTTGGTACATAACTTGACCAATCGCTATATGATGATTGAACTAAAAATCTGATCAAGTCAAGTTTTTTACACACAAAACTCGATTGATCTCACGATTGGATGAAAATTAGAGGAGGATTGGAAGACTTGTATACATCTCAACTATAGAAAAGTCAACCTATACCCAACCTCCAGTGATTCATCCTTGACCCTACACTAGACCACCCACTCCTAACCCCTTCCTAGCCCTAGAATCAGTCTTCCTTGCCCTTTCCCTTGTGACCTAGGTTGTTTTCTCGGACCTGCCTTGTGTGTTTTCTTCTCCATTTGTTGGATATCCTATCCTCTCTTACCTAGATGGCCTCAAATCAAAGAAAACAATCTACCCCTATTGTAGCAACATCCACACCAGCTACTTCAAGACATCTATCCTTTGATGGTACCTCCTTCATCTAATCCCAAGCTTTGAATCACTATAATGAACACCTCCCTAGTCCTTTGATGGTACTACTTCAAGACATATACATATATATACATATATACATATACATATATATACATATATACATATATATACATATATATATATACATACATACATACATACATATACATACATATATTTATATATATATATATATATGCTACGGTTGTTTGTGGAAAGACTAACCATGAAGACATAGTTAAGAATTAATTGAGGGGGATAAATTAACATCGTTCATTCATGTATCCCCTTGCAATTCACAAGGTAAAGGTTTAATTTTCATACCCTTTTCAATATGTTGAGGAATGGTTTGTCATTGTCAACAAGGGGGAGAACGTTGACCTAAGTGTTACACATTGTCCATATTTTGATAATGACTTTACCACTCCATTCATATGTATCTAATATGTTTACCTGAGATTGATTTTAGGGATTACATGAAAAATATAAAATTCATTAAGCCCTAGCTTGATCTAGTTCAAATCAAAAGCTATGCAAATGCACTTTTGTGGAAAACACCCTAAAACATGTAGGATGATTTATCTAACCATTTGTATTGATGTAATGATGTGTAAGTAAGATAAAAAAAATCAAGAGCACTTAATTTGAACAATTAATCACTTTAGTGACATTTTCCAAAATTCATTATAGGGAGTTTTTCGGTCGAGTTTTAGTTGTGATAAACTCGACCAATCCCCTTACTGGATCCTAAGAAAATTCAGGTACGATCAAGTTGCACACTCACATAACTAGCTATTATCAATTGTGCCTAGTTGAAATAACTTGGAGGTCTAACAAGGTTTCTGTGAGTGTTTTTATCTCTATTCAACCCCCCTCTAGAGCCCTTTTGATCCAACTGAGTGTCCACGTCCCACTTTTTTCTGGAGTAACTATGATGGAGACTTGTAAGTCTTTCAGATCAGGAGGTAAGGGACTAATGACCAAATTTTGTAATATAGCATCTTGGCACCACCACTTGTCACCCCAAACAAACATATTCTCTCCACTGAGTGGAATCATACTATAATTAAGGTTGATGAAATCCTTGTATTGCAAT